>JAAIXJ010000375.1:0-225168 GCA_013403705.1 Heliconius hermathena | reverse complement strand
GTTAATTTTAAATGTGAATTGGTAACGTTAACAAGCCCTGGGGTCAATGAACCCTAACAGTCGTATAAATCGTAAATAATTAATATTTGGCTAACGTCTAATATTTTTATGATATTTAATTAAATATATTGACAAATTACCTTTATTGTAAATAGACTCATATTATTTAATATTTATAAATTGTAAATACTTATTTTGATATAATAGTTTTATATCATATTATAAATGCGACTATTATATTTATATTTCTTTTTATAGTATTATGTTAAATATTTACTATTTAATATATATAGAAATTACATTTGTAAGTAATTATAATTCACCAAACTTATTTAACTCTCATTTCACAATTCACATACACGCATCTAACTAACAAAGATGGCGGCATGCTGCGTACATTAATATAATTGTAATTTTACATACCTCATAAAAACATCTTCGTGTATTTATTTCCATTTACTAAATAAATAATATTTATCTCTGGATATTGACGGCATTATATGCATTAACATCACTGTTCTTTGTTTTAATAATAATCTATTAAAAACTTACCCACGAAGTATTACAAAACAAACAATCGTAAACAGTGAAAGAATTTATAACTTATCTTGGTAGCCTCGAATACTTATAACACAATTGAAGACATAATCTCACATGCTTTGTACATATTAAATATAACTAAATATATATTAATTATAAATTAAAACTTCTCTAAACATTTTTAACATTCATCCTTCACCAGACGCGCCCGCTGTCTCCCTTCTCTTTCTTTCCTTTTCCTTGACTTTGACGTTGACGGTAGCTTATTCAGCCAACATGATATTTTACAATCATTAAAATAATAATTATGTTATTATTTATTTTAAATTATAACATATATACAGAATGATTAAATATAGTTATGTTAATATTAAATATATTTTATATCTGTGTATTTTACCTACGGTATATTACATTATTTTAATATTACTTGTGAATGGAACGCGTAATTAAAGAACTGAACTATACTATTATTTATAAGATTGTATTAATCTTAAGCTATAAATTAAATATATTAATATTATAAATTATATTTATAATATTTTTTTATATATTTTTTTTTAATGAATTATATTATTTACCTACACATTTTAGTTCTGGATTCGTTACAAGCTGTAATTCAGATAAGCTATGTTATTTATGGTGATTCAGATGAATCTTATTATTTTTAGCCAATAATTGAATAAGAGGCCGTAGTGGCGCAGTGGTACAAGCGTGTCCCTAAATGAAACGGTTGTGGGATCGATTTCCACTCGGAGGAGTGAATTATTATTTATTAATATTCCTTTGCTCTGGTAACAAGGCAAAGTACGGTGCTCCACCACTCAACACGCAATGCTTCGAAAATTCGGAGGAAAATGGGAAACAAAATGTCTTAACACTAGGTTGTATCCCGTCGGGTGTATCCCGTATATAGCAGACTCGCTTATCACGCTGACAAAAACATGTATCGATATAATACTACTTTAAAAAGTTTGTTATTATGTTCTCATACACGATATGTATAATATAAGAACTATTTATACAAAACGATTTTTTTATAATAGATATATTTTCTCTTTCTATTTTTAGTTTCACGTTTTATACTGTACATAGCAGGGTAACCAGGGCGAACCCAATATCACATCAATCAGTTCTCTCTTTTCTCCCAATCAATTCTGGTTCCTGAAAAATCTACAAGAGCAAGCAATTGAACTTTTCTCCTGAACGTCAAATCAAACTTGCAATCATCGCATTTGCTATAAGACGCTATCCCACTCCCACTGCACTATAATAGCCTCAATAGAAGAATACATATGTATGTGGTTAAATTAATTCTGTGAGCTTGACCTGTTATAAATATGAAAGGTTTCTAAACAATGGTCAATCAAAACTGACATATAGTCCAAGCGTACGGACCGAATTTGTATTGACTGAACCAAAGCTTGCTATACCAACGTCATTCCATTGTTCCACTTTCACGTCCTGAATAGGAACTATCTAGTAGATATGTAAAGAACTGAATGTATAGACTCGAGGAAATTAAATATTTAATATTTTTATTTCTTTTCTCTGGTGTCGACGCAAAGCGCGACATTGAGGTCCGCCACTCATCACACAATGCCTCCAGAATTCAGGGGAAAATGTGGGACGGATACTTAATACAATAAAAAATATTACTATAGAACTTAGTTGTTTCTATATAACTAATGTGGTGAAGTAACAATACGGGTATATACTAGTTTATAATATATATAAAACTTTTATGAAATGAAATCGATATAAAATAACTATTCATGTAGACTAAAAAAGTTGTCAAGGAAAAAAAATATGTACGTAATATTTAAAAGACCTTAATAATTTATTTGTCTACGCAAAATATTCCGATAATAGTTACATTAGCTAATAATGCGTTGTTACTTGTTACATAATATATAGTTAAATAGGTCGTATTAAGAACATGTCCCAGAGGGTTCGACTTCGAGACGTAGGCGATGATAGAATATTGAGGAATATTTTATCTAAATTTTGTATGCGATATTTTTTTTAGATTTTATAATATAGAAATATATTAAAAAAGACCTTATTGCAAATTAAATTACAGAATTATTTATTTTTTTTATATAACAAACAGATTATTCATTAGAATATTGAACTAAACTCAGGGATAATTATGTGTAATTAAAATCAAATCAAATCAAATAAATAAATCAGCTTCACGCTGTATCTCGCACACAGCAGGGTAGGCAGAAGGAACTTAGTGTTAAGACACTCCGTTCCCCATTTTCTGCCGAATTCTGGAGGCATTGCGTGTTGACTGGCGAAACTCAACGCCGCGCTTCACCTGGTTATCAGAGCAGGGAAATAAATATATTAAATAAGTATTTCATTTCCTCGTGTGGGAATCGAATCTACAATCTTTTGCGCTTACAGTACCACACTTGTGTGATAATAAATTTCTTAATAACTCTATTTTCCTTCCTTACATAATATATTCCACTAAGTGAGGGTTGCGAATAAACATGCTTTATATTTAATGAAAGTGTGCGTCGATGCGGAAAGTTAAAATCAACAACCAACAAAATTAACATTTATTTCATTGATATTACGTGTTTATTAATAAAAATATTAATTAATTATAGAATACACTAAAAAGTATATTCAAATTTCAATATTTTAGGTCAATAGTGGCGCAGGGGCGCAAATCGTGATTGTAACAGGTTATGTCAACACTCGAGAAAATCAAATATTTAATATTTTCATTTCTTCATTCTGGCGTTGTGGCAAAGCGCGGCGTTGAGTTCCTCCATCCAATACGTAGTGCCTCCAGAATTCGGCGGAAAATAGAGTAAGTTAACACTAGGTTCCCTTTGCCTACGCTACTTTGCGTGGGGTACAGCGTGAAAGCTGAATAATAATACTAATGTAAATACATACTAGTATTTATTTTTAATATAATCAGCTTCACGTTACATCCCGCACTCAGCAAGGTAGACAGGGGGAGCCTATTGTTAAGACACTATGTTCTCCACATTTCGCCGAATTATTGAGTCTTTGCCCGCTCAGTGGCGGAACCAAACGCAGCGCATGCCTCGATACCAGAGCGAAAAAAATGGAAATATAAATTTAAATAAATATTTCTTTAATTTCAAAATATTTATTTTTAAACATTTTTAAAGTGTTATTCCACACTTAGGAAACCGGACCTGGAAACCGACCAGGAGGTTGGTATCCAGGAGGCGCGGGTTCGTGTCTCGCTACATTTATACGTTTTCTAAATAAGTATAATACTTTTTCAAAATATTTTATAATAAAATTAAATGCTTATTGTAATTATAGAATACACAAAAAAATATATTGAATTTTCAATATTTGCTTTATAATAATATCAACCAACACAACCATTATTATAACTAGAGAGCCTACAATAAAATATATTTCATATTTAAATGTATCTAAAATACATATATATGTATGAACTATTATACATTTAAGACTGTCGTGGCGCGGGGCCACAAGAGTGTGACTGTAACGCGAGGGTGGTGAATTCGATCCTCACTAAGGGGAATGAATTATTATTTGTTAATATTTGATTTTTTTTTGCCAAAGCGACCAAAGCCAAATTCACGACATTGGAACTCAACGTCGGGCTTGAGTTCCAATGGCAATCAGAATTGACAGTACATTCTCCGTGTCTTCTCAAATTGCCGAACTCAGTCGTAAGATTTTTTGTGGTATGGGAGGTTTGAGAAGATAGAAGAATATTTTGCCATTAAAAACAAAAAAAATCCTTGTCTTAAACTCTTCTCCTTCCTATACTCGCTATTACGCTGACTCGTATTGCTTAGATGATAGATCAACTGCAAAATAAACTTAAACCGATGCAAAACTGCATGATCGGTTCAACTTTGAACTGAAGAAGTACGATCACGTAACACAACATTACCTAAATTTAATCTCGTAGTTCACAAAATCCCAGAGAAATATATTTAAAAAAAGCTCATTCGCTTACGTTTGAAAGAAAAAATGCTTGCTGATTCAATTATAGCACGTTTCTTTTGAATTTCTTTGCCTTCTTTCACGTCCCACATTTTGCAGGGAAGGCAGAGAAAGTTTTTTATACACACATTAAAAACGAAAGGTAATTTGTTCGTTTTTGACATTCGTGGCTTAAAAGCAAAACACACGCAATTTAGCCAATAGGTATGAAAAAGGATGTATTTCAAAAATATTTTGATGCGTATTGTAACAAGTATAATTCAATTCGATAACTACAGGCTTTAACTGAGCTACGACGTCGAAAAATGTGTTATTGTATCTTCATATTAAAGAAAAAAATGTAAATATTTGACCAAGATTAGTAACTATTTATATACAAGAGTATGTATGTACACTATTTAGAACAACAACAATATAATATTTCCTCTCGGAACTTAGTTTCACTTTGATATAAGAAAAAAATCTTATGACAAAATAACGTTAAAGATTTTTTATAAAAAGTTCTATATTCCTTCCCGTAATAAATCCGCAATACAGCAACTTGCTCTTTCTACTGCTACAGTAGAATATTTTATAAATTGTTTAGCTCTTTTTTCTGCAAGACTGTCATTTCCGGTATAAAAGTATCCAACAGTACTTTTGTTACACACTTTGTTTATTAAAAAAAAATAAAGGCGACGTAAGTAAATACAATCTCGAAACCATTTTTGCTCTTGATCAACAGAATGTCATTTGTAACATTATATCTCCTAAAAATCATATATAGCCATATGAAGCCAGTTGTGACGCAAGGGCATAAAATGTGACAGTAAGTTGTGGGTTCGATTCCCACTCGTACTCGAACTTAAGTGAGATGAATTACTTGCGCCATATTCATTCAATGCAGAATGTCATTGAAATCTCACCGAAAATGGAGACCAGAATGTCTCGGTCCTAAAGTACTAGTTACTTTGGTAGATGTAAAATGAAAACAAATTCTTATATTATAATACTAATTTGTATTAACATTTGTTGAGACGCAACCTAAACAGATTGAAAATTATAACAATGTAAAATTAAGAAAATACAACACTGATTTTGCTTTGTATCATTTTTGATTTAAATTAAATATTCACAGCAGCGTGTTTCATGGATGTGTTTTGTTTGATTTAGTAGTAAATATTTCTATTTTATTATTATATTTCTTTTTCTTCGAGAATATTTTTTTATGCGTAACGAAATTAAATTTACTTTGCACGTAAAAAGAACTTAAATGTCATGAAACGTGTAAAGAATAATAAAACATGTCCGGTCATTATAATTATACATAACTCGAGGGGAATACTTTTCTATCCACGTTTACCTATAGGTAACAAGCTAGGCGTAAGAAGCTACGTATTTCTTTATTCTTTTTTCTATTTTTACAGGTGTTTTTCAAAGATCATTTTCTTATTTAATTAAAAATAACAACAAAAAATATTCTTTTTCATAAAATTTGTTTGATTTATTTTCATAATGTATATAGCTGTATTAACTCAAGAACATCGTGTATGAGAAAGCTGTATATTGAATATCAAAAAACTTACAACATTGTAATTCAATAAGCAATTTTTTTTCTTTAACATTGAAAACAGCAACTTGGATTGGGGAGCACATAGCAGGGTAGGCAGGTGAACCCAATAAAACTCACACGAACCCATTAAGGTACTTCCGTTCACCAATTGACTGGCGGAATTTATTTTTTATGAAAATTAAAAAAATGACAATTAATTACTGAAAAAAACAAAAAGAAATCCATTTTAAATCGATTATCGATGAAAATTTATCATATTTTAAAAGACTGATGTGACAGCTGATTACATTGACATCTTGTTTAATGATTTTTTTTTGCTTCACTCCTTTCGTTTGTTCCGATCTGTTTTGAGTGCTTTCCCGTTTATTTTCTACTTTGTACGAACCTTACTTCGCCAGTGGACACCGAAATCTTTTTCTCTAACAACTGCGACACTATGGATATGGATCGCTGTGTTAATTGTGCGATAGTCTCACTTTTACCAAATCTCTAATAATTCAGCTCTTAGATTGCGAAAACTGACAGAATTATCAAGGACGAAATGATGTACCTGAATCTATTAAATTATACCATTTAATTAATTAAAATTATTAATTAATTAATTAATTATTAATTTTAATTAATTAATTAATCTCTTTACATTTGGGGCCCAAGAATGTATGCAATCGTTTCAGTCTCCTTTATCCAATTTTATAAAAAGATTTATTGGAATACTTATACTTATATTCACTAAAAATATATTAAAGTCAAGCCCTAGCCCAAATGCCCCCATACTTGTTGGAAACTATTTAATAGCTACATATTATCTGGCCTTAATCACACATAGCGTGTGAACGTAAACACGACAGGTTGTAGGTTCGATTGAGGAAATGATATATTTAATATTTTAATTTCTTCGCTCTTGTGTCGAGGGAAAGCGCGGTGCTGCGTTCCAACATTCAACACGCAATAGCTACCTCCTTAATGGAAACGGAATGCCGTAACGCTAGGTTATCAGGTTCCGTTTACCCATCCTGCTATTTGCGGAATAGGCACAGCATAAAGCTAAAAAAATAAGAGTAAATCTGAATTTGGACAAAGAAACCCATCCATCTCCAAATAATGTCAACAATAGTTTACCTCAAAAATATACCTATATCTTTAAAAATACTTAAATAAAAGAAAACAAGTATATAAAAGTACAAAAAATAGTAAAAGGATACTTTTTATGTAAGCTTTAAATCGTTTAAATTTTGACCGCTTAGACCGGAAGCCATCGTAATCTCCGGAAGCGTAAATAAATAGCTTTTATGAAAGCAAAGAAATTTCACAAAAAACACTGTCGGGCGATGCACGCGAACATTGTAATACTCCAAGGAGTTTCTTGAATCCATATTTCTGTATCAATACTAATATCGCTTTGAATACGCAATATCCTACCATTGAAAACTTTTCTAGTATTTATTCAAACATACAATACGGATTTTATTTCTGGAAAGCACTTTATCTAGTGCTTTTATAAACATGATTTTTGTTCGATAGTGCCCGTATTTTAATACAAACGTTTTTTATATGTATGTAAATTATATAAAAACAAATCTGGATCGCTGGTAACTATTAAGATTCATTCATTCACTCATCACTATATGTTCATTGACGAAACTTAACGCTGCACTTTGTTTTATTTTTATATTATAAAATTAATTCCGGTTAAACTAGAATTATGAAATTTGGCAGCTAGCATCTACAGGTAGCACTAGTTCAGAAATTTGTGATCAAATCCTAAAAAATAATAGCCTTAAAAAAGGGGCAAAACTAAGTATTAAAACTGCTAGTTCAAGTGAGGTATCAGATGAAAGGGCTCTGGTTAAGCTAAGCCTGAATTTAAAAAAAAAAGCTCGAGACCTCCGATTTTTGTACAGAGCCCTGTGGTGGGCGAGCATGACTCGCGCTTGTCCGGTTTTCTTTTACTTGAAAGCTAGTGCTTTCCATGGTCACATTTTAATTTGATCCATTTCTGACAATGGTATCTACAAAAAAATCACATAATTATTATATTAAATTTGCATTAAGTGTGTCCGCGACAAATTGACGAACTCAATATCAAGCCGACCAACTTTAGTGATTCTTTTTTTATTGGAAAGGAGAGAGTGTTAAAATTTTAATTAAGTTCTGATAAAGGGGTCCGGTTGAATTAAAAAAAGTAGGTTTTTTTTGCTTAAAATTATAATTTTTGTTATAAGTTATCCTTAACTTCGTTTAGAATTTTTATTATTGTATATTATAACGATGCATTTTAATACAAAAACATACAATATCTAATATTGTATGAAATAAAAAAATAAATAAATAAGCTTCACGCTGTATCCCGCACACAGCAGGGTAGGCAGAGGGAACCTAGTGACAGACACTCCGTTCCCCACTTTCTGCCGAATTCTGGAGGCATTGCGTGTTAAGTGGCAGAACTCAACGCCGCGCTTTGCCTCGACACCAGAGCGAAGAAATGAAAATATAAATTTAAGTAAATATTTCATCTCCTCGAGTGGGGATCGAACCCACAACCAGTCGGNAAAAAAAATCTTTTTGCTTTCTATTATTATTTTTAAGTGTCCCTCTATCCATTTTAGTCAAAATTACTAAATGTACAGACAAAATATTTTTACTGTCTTATTATATATAGAGATTATAACGTTGCATTTTAATACAAAAACATAAAATATCTAATATTGTATGACTTGAGCTTATAAGTAATATAAGTTGAGCCAATAATTATCAAGTCTATTAAGGTTGTGTGCGTGTCTGTTACCAGTGAAACAATATAAAGACAATTAAATATGTTAAGTTTTATCCAAACCATTTTTCCTTCTCATTTTTTATTTGACCAAAATTTTTAGCCTGTTATTTTATCTTATTTCATCATATAATTTTAATCATATAATTCTATAAACACGAATTTCATAAATATTGCATAAATAGATCCATTACTTAAAAACAACTAATAAGACACAATTTATTTAATAATATGTAATATATTTTTCTAAATAAATTCGCATTTTAAAACAATATGTATTTTCTGTATTTAATGAACAATATATGCCATAAAAAACTTAAACGTCTTAAAGGAAATCAAGGAGGCGTCTTTACTTTCGACCGTTTCCTCTTTATTAACGTATCTATCAACTTTCATAGAGCCGTTAAGCCGTGCAGTTTAAGTATCTCACTTTACGAGATTTGTGTGAAATATTAAATCAAACTCAATATAAGGCCGTCGTGGCCCAGGGGCAAAAGGATGTGACTGTAACGTGACGGTTGTGGGTTCGATTCCCTCTCGAGAAAACGAATTATTATTTCACCTCTTCGCTGTTAACAATGTAAAGCGCGGCGTTGAGCTCCCCCATTCAACCCGCAATACCTTGAAAAATCGGGGGGGAAGTGGGAAACGGAGTGACTTAACACCAGGTTCCCTCTGCCTTTCCTGCTATGCGGGATATAGCGTGAAGCTGGAAAAAATACCATTGCTGCTCAATTCAGCCTTGTCGAACAAGACATTGTCGGTGTAGATTAAAAATGTGGTGTCCTTATTGAATGTACGTATAATAAGGCATTGCGCAAACGTGATTACTTGGGTTAAATAAAAAAGAAACAATACTTTTTAGAAATCGTATAAAAATTTTAACGTAGCGGGACTTGAACCCGCGCCTCTTGGAAAAGAGTCCGAAAAGAGAAACAACATGATTTGCTACTAAGCTTTTCATTGCAATTTACTATTAATTTAGTTTAATCAATGCTAATCTGTATATAATAATGCTTAGCTGTATCCCGTATATAACAGGATCAGTAAAGGAAATCTACGGCTAAAACAAATCGTTCCCCACTTTCCACACAATTTCCGAAATATTCCGTGATGAGTGCCAAAAATCAATGCTGTTTTGTTTCCACAGCGATAAAATGAAAATAATTTATCCCTTTGAATAGGAATCAAGCTCACAACCCTCGCGTTTACTGTCAGAAGCTTAGCCACTGCGCCACGACGGCATAAATTCGTTATATAAATGTTCAAAAAATATGAATAATATTTTGAGCTTTATTTATGTTTCGAAAAGTAATTTATAAAAAGAACTTTAGAAACAAGAGAAATATTCTTGTGAATTACGGCTGAAGGACGCAATAAAACATTCTATTTATATTGTTTCTTGAGACTTACACTATTTTTTTATTTTCCCTGTTCAAATAGGCATTGGGTTCTTTAGGTAGAAAGTATATTATTAAATTTCATTTACATTAAAGGCCGTCGTGGCGTAAAGGCACAAGGTCATGTCTGTAACGCGACGGTTGTAGTTTCGATCCCCACTCAAGGAAATGAATTACTATTTATTAATATTGTTTTTCGATTGTTGAGTTTTGCCACTCAACATGCAATGCTTCGAAAAATTCGGCGGAAAGCAGGCAACGGAGTATCTCAAAACTAGGTTCCCTGTGCCTAATCTGCTGCATGCGGGTCACCGCGTTATTTTTTATTTGAAAATCTATACATACCTGTAATAAAACTGTAAAGAAGACAGATTTTTTTTATAAAAATGCATATGTTTTTAATTCTCGACAGCATATACATATGTACATATTTATTTTAAAGATCTCAATTTATGTGAAACTTTAAATCAATTTATATTAACAAAAAGTAATAAAACGAAGGGAAATTATAAATATATTTCTACCATTTCCACAAAACAAGACGAATAAGCAGATAAAAATAATATAATAGTGAACAATGAACGTACTCCTGACCTTATTTATATTTTTAGATTATTAAATACCGTTAAACAAATAAAAAAATTATAATAATTGTATTGTAATTATATTACCCGACTACGGCGAAGCAAAAAAGAAGGTTATGATTTTGACCTGTACGTATGTATGTATGCAGGTATGGATGTTCATCTGTTCCCTCATAATTTCTAAAGTAGTTATTATAATTAGACAAATGAGTTGTCGTTAGAAGCATTATGATCCTTTGCTGGTTACATGTCGTCACGTTAAATTGACTACAGCGGCCTCTCAGCGGACTTAAAGTAAAGAACTAAAATAAAAATAAAATCTTTACTATGTCGTGTGGGGTATAAAATGAAACGGCTTTCTTAGCACATTTCAAATATGTAAACATTATTAGCTGTTGGTCTCTGCTTTGCTTGCAATCACCTGATAATTGCAAGAATTTATAAAATCACATCTAATATAGTTAAGTGTCATAATTGGAAAAAACAAAAAGAACGTTTGAAAACTATAACCCGGCTACTAAAATACGCTCTAAAAAGAACGAAACAAGAAAATTGTCTCAGTTATTATGTAGTCATTATTATGTACAAACTAATAAAAAATTACCGACTATTAAGTAAACAACTTACTTATACGTATTATATTTTAACATATTTATATATATATTATATATATATTGTTTATACTTACTATTATTTTTATACATACTAATATAGTGATATGTTTAAAGGATTGCCGTGGTCGCATGCCATCTACTGTAGCAAAATATATAGATTTATTATAATTTGAATTTGAATTTTTTATTAATTTGTACATAATAATTTCAGCGTAGACTATTTTCTTGTTTCGTACTTTTTAGAGCATGTTTTATTAGTCGGGTTTTTTTAACTTTTTTTAATATGAAATCTTATAAAACAATGGACTCGCCAATAAAAAAATTATAGAACTTCTATCTATTGTGTGCGTAATGTGGATCAAATATCACTTTTTAATATCATTTACAAAAGAAGTGAACAGAGTAGAATTGACTGATGTTTCAGTTTATGTATCCATACGTATCATATTAGACGTAGTTGGAAAACTTATCATATCAAAATATAATGGAGTAAATATAATAATAAATTATATTAATTCATTTTTCATCATCGGATACTATACCTAATATTAGAGGCCAGTTATGGCGCAGGGGCTCAACAAGGCTCGTTTCCCACCCGCTACCATATGGGGGGGGGGGGGGGATATCGTATTGTCTTGTAGTTTCAAAATTATCTTCTACATCCAAAATAAAATTATACCACTGGATAGCTACAGAATCAAAGAATTGATTACAATAACCAAGAACAGGTGAAGCAAACACGCAAGCAAGGTGCGCAGTGAAGGAGAAAGCAACGCTATTTTGAGGTAATTTTGCTGCGTATCGAGATTTGCAATTAGTATAAATCAGGGAAGCTACAAATTTAGTTTAATTTTTAATCGTCAGCCATTTTCGAAATCTATCGATTTTATACGAAAAAAAAAACAGTTCAAAGTAGCTGACAGAGAACATAATAAGATGGTTTAATAAAAAATATTACCAAAATTATATAATGCCGGCCTATTCGCGTCAAAAAGCCAAAACTAAATCAATATATCGTATATGGTTGGAAAGGGCATCTCAAGAACAACCAAATGATAGTAATAAATCACCATCTGTCAGAATGAAGCAGCGCCGAGAATGCAGAAGAATGAATGCGGCCGAGCGGATCAACGATTGCGCCAGTACATCTGCAGCTGAATATGATGAAATCGCTTCTACATTGACAACGACCTGTATAGGCATAAATTGTGTTCAATCGTCGATTATGAAGAAACATTGGGCAGCAGCTAGTGCAGCGGTTGTCGACAATCCATTTGGAAAAGTTTTTTGAGGCCAGTCGTGGCGCAACGACACGAAGTGTGACTGTAAAATCGACTGGTTGTGGGTTCGATCCCCACTCGAGGAGATGGAACATTTACTTAAATTTATATTTCCATTTCTTCGCTCTGGTGTCGAGGTTAAGCGCGGCGTTGAGTTCTGCCACTCATCACGCAATGCCTCCAGAATTCGGCAGAAAGTGGGGAACAGAGTGTCTTAACACTAGGTTCCCTCTGTCTACCCTGCTGTGTACGGGATAGAGCGTTAAGCTGTATATACTTATTTAGAAAACGTATAAAAATTTGAACGCAGCGGGCCTTTAACACGCGCCTCCTGGAAACCGACCAGGCGCTCTGACCACTGTTCACGTTCTGATCAAGCTACGTCGAAATTTTTATATGCTTGTTACAACTTATTTATGTTGTTAGCATCTCTGTAGGGAGATTTTTACAAATTTCCGCTGAAACAAAATGAGGAAAATGAGAGAATAAAAAGTAATGTAACATTTCATTTGCTGGCAAGGCGTGGCATTGAGTTCCGCAACTCAACATGCAATGTCTAGAAAAATAGGCGGGAAGTGGAGTACGAAATGTATTAACACTGAGTGCCTATCCTGATATATTAATACGGAAGAAACACGTGAAGCTGAAAATAACTATTTACAGTTATGAAAGACGCGCTGATATTTTTGAATCATTTTATTATTGTAATTTTACAATATATTTATGCAATACCTTTTGATATAATGATGTTTATATATATCTAAGTCTATTCATATCAACTAAATCATCTATGCTACATACGACAACATTCTAGTAGGTAACGATGGCCGTATATTCCAGCACACTACCTTACGAAATTATCTAAAATAAGCAACGAAATAATGTAGGAAATATTAAAATTAGATATCGCGATTTAGCTTTTCAATCACATTGTAGCCGATAAAAAGGACTTATACAAGTGTAACCCTTCGAGCGTTCAATAAAACGTCCATTATTGAATTCCGTTCCTCAACACAATAGCCTAAATCCCAAAAATCCATTAGTGTACATAAAACAGGTACCTTAAAAATGTATACATCTAACTTATAAAAATCCTAGTGAAAGTAAATGTTAAAATGTTTTTTTTAAATAATTGTTTAAAGAAAAAAAAAAGTGTTTAAAAATGAAGGATTTTTAAACATTCCTTTTTTTCTTTAAGCAATTATTTAATCATTTTTACCCATATAATGATTAAAAAACTGTTTAAAGAACAGCAAATCTTCTTTTTAGTACTTAGGATACTTTTTTACATAATAATAAAGGTCCAAAGGTAAAATTGTAAAATCGTTTACAATCCTTTAGTTACTTTATTTATCCATCCGTTACCGTTTGTCACACAACAAACAAACATATAGGTACTATTATAGTAGAAAAATAAAAAAAATAAGTGTATAAAAATATATTTTTTCCATCTTTTTCTTGTTTTTAGGGAACGCTTTCGTGATTTCATCTTAATTGAAGTGTTGTGAATTGAAAATTCATTTTTGAAGATAGTTATCTTTATTTGTATGGTAAGATCTTACTTCGTCCTAAATTTCGTAACTGTAGGTGTACGGGAAGTACACTGTAGGTTTGAATTTCATACAAAATGCTGCAAAAACGATACATAAATGCCCATATCTTTGACTGCGTTGTATAAGAAGCTTAATTTCTGTGCTCCAAAGAACTATAAATCTGAATAACTGAATTAACTTTAAATTGATACCTCAACTCAAACTCAAGCAAAATGGTCATGACAGACGGACTAGAAAGTGAACTAACCATAAAAGTGAACATTATCTATTTTTTTCTTTTCCGCAAAAAAATCAGGTTAAAACAAATATTATATATTGCTCAACAAATCTCGAGGCCAGTCGTGGCGCAGGGGCACAAAGTGTGACTGTCAAATCGACTAGTTGTGGGTTCGATCCCCACTCGAGGAGATGAAATATTTACTTAAATTTATATTTCCATTTCTTCGCTCTGGTGTCGAGGCAAAGCGAAAAAATCTCCCAAGTACAGAAACTGATTCGTTATGATTTTATTTAAAGTATAGATTTGTCATATATTTTTCTCCTTTTTTTATTAGTTTTATTTGATTATCTAACCTACTATTTGTATGTATCTCTAAATTGCAGTTTTGGTTTATAGATAGATATATGACAATATATTTAAAATAAGGGTTCAAAAAAAGCCGCTCAGACAGCGACAACGCCCCACGCTCCACCACAGGTGGCGGAGTGAACGATCATCGAGGGCTGTCGGCCGAAGCCGCGCCCGCCTCACGCTCAGGGCGCCGCGCCACGTCTCCTCATCGCGGCTGGCACGATCTCACATGTTATGTGGATCTCGTGAAGAGCTTACTATAGAAATGATCCTATGAAGTAAGGTCTTAAAAATAAATCGAAAAATTTTGGACCTCATTATGTGCGAGAAAATCTTGCCAGCGCGATTCAGAAATCGTCTAAAATGGTACACCGCCATCTAGCAACAGTTTTAGGTATTAATTGCAGCGTTATCTAGGTAACGTTCATAAAACTTATCATTGAACAACAATGATAAATATGATAAACTATCACAACAATAATACAGCTATGATTAATGCTTAAGGACTTTGCTATTTGCATGTTGTTCTAAACCAACATGACATGAAAAAAACATTCTCTTAATCTTACCTTAAATCTTAGTCAATCATATAAGCAGTATCATCATTTTCATTGACCGTATTCTTATTTTTTGTAATTCTTAAATTTACTTTTTAACGTCTCTATCTTATCTGATTTGTTAGCTGAGTCACCAACACCAATTAGAGCAAGTTCATCTACGGCTGGCGCGTTAGACTTGACAACATGTTTTATTGAGCTGCTTTATGTAGTTTGTTTTTCTCTCTCTTGAGTTATATGATGAATGAGTTGTGTATTTTTGCTGCATGCAATGTTAAAGTTTGATTTTTACCGCGCCATTATACGCAAAACAATACAAAATGCAAGCAAGTAATATTTACGACATACGTTTTAGAGGTGGTAGGAACGAGCGAAAAAAGCATAAGATTGATGTTTGAGATGGCAGCTAGCACACACACACAGGTAGTACTAGTTCAGGAAAAAATCCGAAGACTATACATCTGTGGTTAAATCTTAAAAAGTTATAGGTGCTTCTGGTTAACCTAGAATTATGAAATTTGGCAGCTAGTACTAGTTCAGGAAAAAATCTGAATTTGTGGTTAAATAAGCTAAGCCTAAATTTCAGAGAAAGCTCGACCTCCAACTTTTATACAAAACCCTCATTTTGGATTTGGATTGGCTAAAGTTAGACGTCTAATGTAGTGGGCGTGCCTGACTCGCGCTTGTCTGGTTTTTTTTTTATACAAATAAGTACAGTGCCGCGGAGACCGACGTAACGCAGTGGCGCAATTAGTGTGAAGATACTAACTCCCCTCTGACTACCCTGCTACGTACAGGATACAGAGTGAACCTGAAAAAAAACCAAAAGTATAAGCACTACACTGCGCCCTCTTTATATTGAATGAATGGTTGTGAATGGTCTGATGACGGAACATATTTTTTGTCTGCTTCTTCAGAAGTACAGGATTTTTTCCTGCATTACAACTAGAATAATCTACAATAATAATCGCCTTGTTAGCTTTTTTATCCTTGATAAAGTGATGACACATAAATAAAGATCAACCCTTCCTCGCAGCTACGTGGCGTCTGTCCTTGTGATAAATTATTCGTGACGTGCATTTAACTTTGTGTATAACAAAAAACAGAGATGGTTTTTAAAGATATTTTACTTCGAAGCTATTTGGAATATTATAAAACTTTTTTTTTTCTCTCTACTGTTGAACGAAGAGGTATTCACAAACAAACATCACGTCCACAAATTAGTGAAAGTAAAAATCCCTAAAAATTTTAATGTCCAACGCATATTATAATATAAGTTTAAGGAATAAGTATAATGTATTTATATATATTAATTAATCTGTACCGCTATAAACACATAAAATGTGTTTATGCGTACCACACAGAAACATGTAAAATGTGTTTTATATAAACATAACACATAATTCATGTTTTCATGTACGAGTATAGTACAGTGTACATAGTAATTTTCGATTGCCTGTAGTATTCATTGATGACCTATAATTATGACCTATAAAATTTCTGGTCTAATTAAGTATACTGTGACGGCGCGGCAGGGGTGATCTGAGATCGTTTTAAATTTTTTTGTTATACTCGTACAGTTAGAATTGTCTATACTGTACTAAAATCTGTATGGTCAATCAATATAAAAACATACAAATTATAATATGACATATTTGTACATTATATAAAATACTAGTATACAACACTACACACATTTTTTCTTTGTCTTCGAAGCTACAAATCACTTTGAAGTTTTTTTTCATGATCAATAAGAGTAGAAACATTGATGTAGGTTCATACCTTTCATCGACTTATGCGTACCACACAGAAACATGTAAAATGTGTTTTATATAAACATAACATATAATTTATGTTTTCATGTACGAGTATAGTACAGTGTACATAGTAATTTTCGATTGCCTGTAGTATTCATCGATGACCTATAATTATGACCTATAAAATTAGATAACGAGGTTTTATATAGACTGTAAACACTGTTTTATAGCATTTATGGAAATGTTATATACCTATATATGTATTTATAACATCCTCTTTCGTAAATGCTAACAGGTACCTATAGTAACTACGATTAGCTTTTTAATATATTAGTGTGATGAAGTATACATATAACGTTTATTCTTTTTCCAGGTTAATCTATTAAGGTAATATATATATATATATATATATATATATATATATATATATATATATATATATAGGTACTATAATATAATATATTTGCCTGCCCTTCTATGTGGGAGTTAGAGCGTGAAGCTAAGAGAAAGAGATAAGAAAATATATTTGTTATTTCTTTGTCTTTCTTCGAGAATATTAATTAATTATTTAGCTTCCTATTTAACTTCTTAGCTTAGACTAAGAAGAACGCCTAGTGTAATCGTCTTATTAAGACTATCTAGATATAAAGAAAGTTGTTGATGTACAATTCTCTTCAGTACTTTGGACAGAAAAGGAAGAATAGAAATAGGTCTGTAGTTCATTGACACTATTGGAATATAGTTCAAACTTATGTCCAGGGGTGGATTTGTATTGCCGCAACCAAAGCTTGATTCGTACCAACATCGTTCCATTGTTCTACTTTGACTTCCTGTATAGGAACTATCTGGTAAACGATATGTAAAGAACAGAATCTATGCACTCAAAGCAATAGAATATTTAAAATTTTCATTTCTTCGCTCGCTTCGCTCAGGTGTCGAAGCAAAGCGCGGCGTTGAGTTCCTCTGCCGAACACGCAATGCCTCTTAATTCGGCGGAAGTTGTGGAGTGTTTTAACACTAGGTTCCCTCTAGGCAGAGGGAACCTAGTGGGTAGGCACCCAGCTGTGTACGGCGTACCGCAAAAAATATATATAGTTTATGCGAAATAATAATAATGAACTATTAGTTATCTATATTCTACACTAATATTATAATATCGAAGAATTTATTTGGTTACACTTGCTAATCTAAGAAACTATTAACTTATTTGTATTGAATAAAATGTATTTATCAACGAAGGTTATAAGCTATATTGCGTTACTTTAACCGCCTTTATGTAATTCACAGTACCTGCCACTACGGTCTGAATTACCTCGGGCTCTTTAAATGTTAGTACAATTGTTAGTTCACAAAGGTGGACTTATGTCTATAAGACGTATGTAAGTCTATAAGAGTAACAGCCGACTATAAGAGATAAATCTACCTTTGTGAACTAAATGATTTAATGTTGTTAAAAAAAATCAGCTTCACGCTGTATCCCGCACACAGCAGGGTAGGCAGAGGGAACCTAGTGTTAAGACACTCCGTTCCCCACTTTCTGCCGAATTCTGGAGGCATTGCGTGTTGAGTGGCAGAACTCAACGCCGCGCTTAACCTCGACACCAGAGCGAAGAAATGGAAATATAAATTTAAGTAAATATTTCATCTCCTCGAGTGGGGATCGAACCCACAACCAGTCGGTTTTACAGTCACACCTCGTGCCGCTGCGCCACGACCGGCCTCAATTTAATGTTGTTGTCTTACGTTTACCTAGTAAAATAAAAAATATTATTGTAAAACTCTCTCACATTGTTTCTATGTGATCACTGTGGCGAAATCACAGGCATATGCTAGATTATAATACAAACTTTTTGTGAAATGTAATTGGTAAAAAAAATAACTATTCATGTAGAATAAAAAAAATTGTATTGGAAAATACATAAATATACATACGTAATATTTATAGGAACTTAATAATTTATTTGCGTACGCATAAAATATTCTGATAATATTTACATTAGCTAGCAATACGTTGTTACTTGTTACATAAAATATAATTGAATAGGTCGTACTAAGAACATGTCCCAGAGGGTTCGAGATGTAGGCGAAGACGAGGAATATCTTATCTAATTTTGAATTCGTTTAATTTTTTGGATTGTATAATGGAAATGTATTAAGAAGAAAGACCTTATCACAAATTAAATTACGGGGTTATTTTCATTTTTATATTTCAAATTAATATTAGGTTCTTACATATGAAATTCGTGTTTCGTGTGGGAGGAACAAAAAGTCGAATATTTTATAATATAAAATATTAATCTAATCAAAGTATGAACCATTGTACTTACTTTTGACATCTCAGAGGTAGTTTATTGATCCCTTTACTAAAAAAGCCATTCGGACGGGAATCAATAAAATTTTTGCAGGCGGCTTGGACTGGCTTTTCGCAGTATTTTTTTTTTCTCTTGCAAAAAGTAGTCTGCATTTCGAAAAAAAATGGGTAATCGGTTGGAGCAATATCCGGGGAGTACGTTGGGTGTCATAAGACATTCCATTTGAGACTCTTTTTATTTGGTAACCGTCTGTTGTGTAGTCTAGCATTATCGTGAAGCAGCTGTGACCACTCGAGGAGATGAAATATTTATTTAAATTTATATTTCCATTTCTTCGCTCTGATGTCCAGACAAAGCGCGGCGTTGAGTTCCGCCACTCAAAACGCAATGCCTCTAGAATTCAGTGAAAAGTAGGGTAAGGAGAGTCTTAACGCTAGGTTCCCTCTGCATACCCTGCTGTGTGCGGGATACAGCGTGAAAGCTGATTTTGATATATCCAAGCTAATTACCAAGCCCTTGTTTTCAATAGCCGCAGCCCAGCGGTGGGTTAGATAAACCCGAAGATCACTGGTTAAGTTACCATGGCAGAAGCCACATTGATCAACAGGTAATCCTTACATAAACCAGGACCTCACTATTTTCATTTCCTATTCTGGATTCGTAACAAAGCGCGACGTTGAGTTCCGCGCCGGGTTCACGGGTCCATTCGTGACTATAATAAATATACGCAATTAATCCGGTTAAATAATTTCATTTAAAATTCGTTTATTTCATTATAGCATTAAATAATTTATCATAGCACGCTACTTTCTCGGCGTAGAAATTGAAAGAAAACATTAGGTACTTGTTAATTAATTAGCTGAAGTGCGTGGGCGAAAAGTAAGTGCTTTTCATTAGAAATACACCATTTTATCATTCGAAAAAATGTAATTGCCATCGCGTATAAGTACT
Source organism: Heliconius hermathena (assembly GCA_013403705.1). Classification (NCBI taxonomy): domain Eukaryota; kingdom Metazoa; phylum Arthropoda; class Insecta; order Lepidoptera; family Nymphalidae; genus Heliconius; species Heliconius hermathena. The sequence continues at coordinate 204,749 of JAAIXJ010000375.1, read as the reverse complement.
AATATTTTTTTTTTTAGTTTCACGCTGTATCCCGCATACAGCAAGCTATGCATAGGGAACCTCGTGTTAAGATTTATATGTATATAGTAGTTAGTAGTTTCTTTTTTTAAATAAGATTTATCTGTGTATAGAAATTAAAGCTTCTGTGCCACGCTTAAAAGCTACTCTCAATGAGGTTTTTGTTTAATTAAAGCAATCTTAAATTGCTCAGAAAATTAAAAGGAGCATCATTAATTAAAATATCAATCCGCGTCTTTCTCGGAGAAGTACTTAGAACTCAAACACGATAAATGCAAACACAACAATTTATTATACTTTATTATACATTCTACAAAATAATATTATCCAACGTTCTTCTATTAACACAAATAAATATATTTATTTCATAAACCTATAACTATGTTTTAGAAAAATGTGGAACTATCGGCCAGTCGTGGCGCAGAAGCGCGAGTGTGTGACTTTAACGCGACGGTTGTGAGTTCGATCCTCACTCAAGAAAATGAAATATTTATTTAAATTTGTCTTTTCATTTCTTCGCTCTCAATGCTTCTAGAGTTCGGAGGAAAATAGGCAACGGAGTTCCTTAACACTAGGTCCTTTTACCCAGCAGTGTGTGGGATACAGCGTGAAGCTGATAGTCGTATAAAATCCTCATTTCTTAGTTTCTTAATACAAAGGGTACAAATAAACCTGGTCGTGATCGTAAATAGACATCTCATTAAGTAAATCGAGTAAATTATACAGTAAACGAAGATTAAATATTATTAATGAAAATTGAAGATTATTACTAAAATTGATATTAATTTCGCTAACTGGTTACCAATAAATATGGATTACATTGGGGTTAAATAGGATAAAGATCAATTACACACTATTATTTATCTATGCTGGTAGGATGATCTATTTATATATGTACATATAAGGAAGGATGAATGTTTCATTTATTACAATCGGAAATAACCTTTAAAATATTATTTGTTATTTTATTTATAAAAATATTTCTCAGCTTCAGGCTGTATCCGGTACATAGCAGGAAATTTAGAGGGAACCTACTGTTAAGACACCTTGTTCCCATTAAAATACTTCTGTTTCCCACTTTCATACGGATTCTGGATGTATTGCATGATGAACTCAACTGTAGAACTCAACGCCGCACTTTGTCTTGTTACCAGAACGAGGAAATGATAATATTAAGTTTTTAATTTCCTGGAGTGGGAAATTAAAAACTTAAGATTGTGCAAAAATTGTGTAAAAATAAATTTCTTAATTGCTTTATGTTCCCTCCTTACATAAAATATTCCACTAAGTGAGGGTTACAAATAAACACGCTTTATATTTAATAAAAGTGTGCGTCGACGCGGAAAATGCAAATCAACAACCAAATAAATTAATACTAAATTTACTATTATATTATAATAATAGAGCGCACTAAAAAGTATATTCAAATTTCAATATTTGAGGCCAGTCGTAGGGCAGGGGCACAAGTTTGTGACTTGACTCGTGTGACGCGACAGGTTGTGGGTCATTTCTTCGCTCTGGTGCCAAGGTAAAAGCTCGGGGTTGTATTCCGCAACTCAACACCTCGAAAACATTGGCGAAAAGTTGGGAACGGAGTGTCTTAACACTGAGTACTCTCTGTCTACCCTGCTTTATGCGGGATACAGCGTGAAGCTAAAAAAAATAATTTTACTGATATAAATGGTTATTGTAATCAATTATTTATAGAACACACAAAATAATATATTCCAATTTCAATATTAGCTTAAGCTTTATTTTAACCTAAATCAACATAACCCTTATTATAACTAGAGGGCCAATAAAATATATTTCATGCTTGAAATGTATCTATGTATCTGTAATTGGCGGAGAGTGAACGGAATGTCTTAACACTAAGTTCCCTCTGCCTATCCTGCTGTGTGCGGGATACAGCGTGAAGCTGAAAAAAAAATACTGATATAAATGCTTATTGTAATTAATTAATTATAGAATACACAAAAAATATATAATCAAATTTCAATATTTGAAAAAGAAAAAAAAATATATCTAAAATATATCCCCACGACGACCACGACGGCCTCATATGTATTTCATACATATGGGACCGTCGTGGCGCAGTGGCACAATCGTGTGATTGTAAAGGCGGCATAACAAGAGTTGTGTCGAGACTCTGCTAAAACACATATAATAAGCTAAGCCTCAATTCGAAAGAGACGATATACATAAACTTTATTTTGTTGTAATCTATATATATAAAAGGACTTGTGCTGACTGACTGAGGTAAGACGCACGCAGAGCCGTAACCGCTGTGCGTAGAAACGTGAAATTTGGGCAGATGTTTATTTTCATATTCTGGACATCCACTAAGAAGGGAATTTGAAAAATTTTAACCCTAAAGGGATGAAATAGGGGTTGAAAGTTTGTATGGAAAAAAATTTTAATCTGTACCGATTTTTATAAAATTTGAAATTCAGACTCTTAAAAATATTTCATTGAACACGTGTTTCATGGTTTTTAAGAATTCACCCCCTAAGGGTTCAAATAAGGGGTTGAAAGTTTATATGGAAAAATCTTTAAATTGCCACCGATTTTTATAAAAAATTAAATTCAGACTGTTAAAAATATTTTATTGAACACGTGTTTCGTGGTTTTTTTACAATTCACTCCTAATAAGCGGGCGAAGCCGCGCGCGCCCTCTAGTTAGATATAAAATATTAGAGTTTTAGATACAAATAAGAAGAATTTTAGTTTTTGTTTTATTCAGCTTCACGCTGCATTCCGCCTATAGCAGCATGCAAAGCATGGTAGGCAGAGTGAACCAAGTGTAAAGACACTCCGTTTCCACTTTCCGCCGGATGAAGCGTTGCGTTTTAAATGGTGGAACTCGACGACACGCTTTGCCTTATTAACAGAGCGCGGAAATGCAAATACTAAATAATTAATTTCCTCGAGTGGGAATCGAACTACCAACCCGTCGCGTCTACAGTCGCACACTTGTAGCTCTTCGTGACCGTTGGCCCCAAAAGATAAAATAAACGAAAGAAAAAAACAAAAAAACAAGTCTTTTTTTCAAAAGCTGCTACGCTCTAAAGTATGAAAATTATTTTAAACATTAATATAAAAAAAAAATTACTAAACCTAAAAAACGCCACATTCTTTTTTTCACACAGTATTGTATAAATTGTTCTTATTCAACGTATGAAATCAATTATCAAATAAAACGGAAGTAGCGGCTCATCTCCGAAATAGACTCGCGAAATTGCGTTATTTTAACAAAAACAAAATACGGAAAAGGTCCCGGTACTACCAATTTCCGTTGTCGGATGGAGAAATGGAGCGAAGCGACGGCGTGGCAATTAAGTCTTATAGTCGAATCCACGTTTCAAGGTCTCGTTAGGGTGTTTTTGAACGTCTGTCTCTCTGTAATAACTACTTAATTTAATTTAGTTCAGTTAGATTCACTAGAGACCGCTGTAGCGCAGGGTCTTAAGGGTATGGGTATGACTGTAACGCGAAGGTTATGAGTTCGATCGTCATTCGGGGGAATAAAGTATTATTTATTAATATTTTCATTTTTTTCACTATGGCACCAAAGAAAAAGTTCGGCGTTGAGTGCCGCCACTCAACACAGTGCCTCGAAAATTTCGACGAAAGAACACAGGCCAGTCGTGGCGCAGCGGCACGAGGTGTCACTGTAAAACCGACTGGTTGTGGGTTCGATCCCCACTCGAGGAGATGAAATATTTACTTAAATTTATATTTCCATTTCTTCGCTCTGGTGTCGAGGTTAATCGCGGCGTTGAGTTCTGCCACTCAACACGCAATGCCTCCAGAATTCGGCAGAAAGTGGGAAACGGAGTGTCTTAACACTAGGTTCCCTCTGCCTACCCTGCTGTGTGAAGCAAGCAGCGTGAAGCTGATTTAATTTAATTTTTTTTTAAGAACAGAGTGTATTAACATTAGGTTCCCTTTTGCTTAACCTGCTATATATGGAATACAGTGCGAAGCTAACTTTTTTTAAATTTACTAAATATGCTGTATATAATATAGCTTATACAAGGTAGAAGAGGCATCGCTCAACATCGCATCGCCTCAACATTTTGGACGTAGAATTTTTTCTTTCATTTCACTATTTTTATCCATACTCGTATTTCGTGTGACGCGATTACGAATAGATCCCAATAACGTAAACACTTACTACTACAAAAATACTAATAAGGTTAAACAACTTGGAACTTTATCACCAATACCGACGACTCGATTTCGGAATGAGGCGTGTGCGACGGTGTTCCTTTGATAGGTTTATGTGTGCGTGCGTCGTCCTTACAAATGGCGTTTTATTTTAAAACGACAATTTTATTATTTATTTTGTTTGAAAAAATCACTTTTTCATTTCTGGAAAAAAAATTAAATTGTATTAGGCTTTTATGGAGTAGTTAACTATGGTTTCATTTAAAGTGGTGCTAATACTACCATACATGTATATTATATACTTAAAACGATTTAACTTAGTTACAACTTTTTATTTATTTTTTTTGTTTATATATCATTATACATTATCCAAAATAAAAAAATCACATCACAAAATCACATCAAATCTTTCGCTTTCCCTAATGGAACTTAAACTCAATACAATCAGGTGCAATCAAACTTGCCTCAATTACCATTTTTTTCTTTACTGCAACATCTATACATACATCATCCTATCATCCTATTTAAATAATTATTTCTACATTTATACCCATACTAAAGAAGAATTACTTATTTAGAAATCGTATAAAAATTTTAACGTCGCGGGATTAGAATCTTGGACGGTTTCCAAGAGGCGCGGGTTCCAATCCCTCTGGTTTTGTTCTGGTTCTCTAAATAATTTATTTCTTTCCTTAATGTGGAATAACACTTTGAAAATAAAAAAAATAAGTATATTTTATAAAGATAAACGTAATAAGTACTAAGTAACAATTTGAAAACATGAACTTTACACCGCTATATCAACAAATTAAACAATTCATTTGCCTATATGTCTACATAAGACAAATAATGAATAGGTAAGTAGAAGTACTTACTAAAGTCAACACGCACATTCACGCGTTTCAGCTTAACTTTGTTTTAAGTTGTCAATGAGTTCTACATAAGTTTTAATAGAATAATCAACGCCCTCGCGCCATTGTTCTCGTTCCCAGTTATTTGGTGACTGGTATGCTTGTTACGCAAACATACTCACAATCCACAATGAAATTACATTTTAGGAGTTGAGTCAATTTACGTATTTAGAAATTGCGAAAAGGTCAGAGAAAATTTGAAAGCGTCTATCTTGGTAGCATTTACTAATATTTAGTATATAGGTACTTAATGATAAAATGCTATTATAGTGAAGTGTCTAACTTGTACACCTGATGGTTGAGAGTTCGATCCCCACTCGGGGGAATTATTTTCATTTTCTCGGCTCGACAAGGCGGCGTTGAATTCTGCCACGATATGTGTGTTATATCTCGAATTTGGACGGAGAGCAGAGAACACAGAGCAGGGGACTTTTACTTTATTTTTTACCTATAGTAAATAAATTGTAATACAATGTCGACTACACCATATCATACATTTTTATTATTCCGAAAAATGAAGCTTACAAGATTTTCTTCAGCATCACGCTATATTCGGTATGTAGTAGGGTAGACAGAGGGAACCTACTGTTAAGACAATCTCACTTTGCATAGAATTCTGAAGGCTTTGCATGATGAACGGCGGAACTCAACGCCGCACTTTACCTCGACACCAGAGAGAAGAATAAATATTTTCGTATTCAATAATAATGAATGGAAAAATTTAAGAACATGTTCCAGCTGTATTTTTGTTCCGGTTTCGACTGTTCCTTTTTTAGGGTTCCGTACCACAAAAGTTAAAAACGAAATCTTTATATATATCTTGAGATCGGCTGGAAGTGAAATCAGACTGAAATGAATATCAAGTATACCGGCCTTGAAGGCCAATACGTACATTTATGCATCGATTTTGCTGCATTTTGTATGGAAACACGCAGCGTGATCAAAATCTATTGGGTATTTTCCTCTTTAAGTTTTTATACAATAATATAATAACTTAAGTGTAAATAAAAAGACAATAAACATCTATTATACTTTAATTTTATTATTTTAAAGCATCCAACTGTATGTTACTTACAAACTTCTATACACATTCACTCACAAATGTCATTTGGTTTTTATTATGCCAAATATATATCATTCAAAACATTGTAAACACAATAATTATATTAAAATATATATATATATATATAATATATAATTTATAAAGTATATAAGAAAGAAGATGAAAATAAATATGAAAATAATTGTATCAATACATTTAAAATCGTTTAAATGCATTAGCAAACTGAACTAAAACAAAAACTGTCACAATGTATGAAAAATAAAATAAAATTTTTATTTTAACTATACATAAAATTAAATTTTAACTATAGTTTGTTCTTTGCTGACGACTCCCTTGTGTTCTCGGCATCCCCCTTGGAAAGTTTTGCTTGTCAGTCCTTATTGTCACATCCGATGTGATTAATTGGTCCAGAGTCTAAAAAGAATACAATTAATTTAATATTTACATTTTTTTTTCAGCTTCGTGCTGAATCCCGCAAGTGACAGGGTAGACAGAGGGAACCTAATCTGTTAAGAACCTGTAAACAAACTCCGTTCCCAATAAGAGACTGCATTACTCATTTACCGGCGAATTCTTAAGTGCGTTGAGTGGCGAAACTGAACGTGGCAATTTACCATGTCACTGAAATACGGTTGTGGGTTCGATTTCCACTCGGAGAATGAAATATTTAATATTTTCACTTCCTCACTCTGTTAACGAGGCAAAACGCGGCATCCAGTTCCGCCACTCAACACGCAATGTCTCGAGAATTCGGCGGAATGTGGGAAACAGAACTAAGAAGTGCCAGTGTGCGAATGAGAACGGAGTGCCAGACACTAATGTGTAATGGGTTCCGAGGTTCCCAATGCCTACCCTGCTATGTGCGGGATACAGCGTGAAAATAATTATTTGCAATTATATAAGCTACTACTAACCTGTTTATCAATAAGTCCTCGGTCGTTGAGTGCCTTCTCGATATCTTTAAACTCTTTTAATGCATCCTTATTATTTGACTGTTCTATTGCTTGTCGCACTTTTGTTATCTAAAAAAAACATTATTCATTTTAGTCAGACAGTAAGTATTTTTAAAAATTGTTAAAAAATGTAACAACATGAAATTCTAACTAATGTGTAATATACATATATGTGTCTTTTGTTATATTTATGCTATATTTCTTCAATATATATTTTTATAATATTATACTTTACGCTATATTCCGCATATAGCAAGGTAGGCAGAGGGAACTTGGGGACCTAGTCTTAATACACTTTGTTCCCATTAAAACACTTCCGTTCCCCACTTTCCACCGAATTCTGGAGCTATTGCATTGATTGGCGAAGTCAGCGCCGCGCCTTCCCTCGTTACCAGAACGAGGATATGAAAATACTTAATATTTAAGTGAAATATTTATTTACATTTATATTTTCATTCTTATTTAGAAAACGGCCGGTCGTGGCGCAGCGGCATGAGGTGTGACTGCAAAACCGACTAGTTGTGGGTTCGATCCCCACTCGAGGAGATGAAATATTTACTTAAATTTATATTTCCATTTCTTCGCTCTGGTGTCGAGGTTAAGCGCGGCGTTGAGTTCTGCCACTCAACACGCAATGCCTCCAGAATTCGGCAGAAAGTGGGGAACGGAGTGTCTTAACACTAGGTTCCCTCTGCCTACCCTGCTGTGTGCGGGATACAGCGTGAAGCTAATTTATTTTTTATTTATTTTTATTTAGAAAACGTATAAAAATTTGAACGCAGCGGGACTCGAACCCGCGTCTCCTGGAAACCGACCAGAACGCATGGCTTAGTGGTCAGAGCGCCTGATCGGTTTCCAGGAGGCGCGGGTTCGAGTCCCGCTGCGTTCAAATTTTTATACGTTTTCTAAATAAGTATTTTTTTTTCCTAAGTGTGGAATAACACTTTAAAAATGTTTAAAAATATATTTTCATTTCTTCGCTCTGGTGTCGAGGCAAAGCGCAGCGTTGAGTTCTACCGCCATTCGACACGCAATGCCCCCATAACTCGGCGGGAAGTGGGAAACGGAGTGTCTTACACTAAGTTCCCTCTGCTGTGCATGAAATGATTTTTTTCTCATTTCCTCGAATGGGAATCGAGCCTACAACCTGGCGCATTTACTGTCGCAGGCTGGTGCCCTTAAAAACTATATTTTTTTAAATTTTCATTGATTTGTTTCGACAAAATAAAATAAAGAATATGTTCAGTTCACAATTGCAAATATGCTACAAACAGTGGCTCTGAATACTAAATAAAAAATCAAAATTACTATTATAATATACATACTGTTTCCTCAAAGAATGTGTGTTTGTCCTTTTGCTCTGGAATATCAATATTCAAAACCCCTCGTAATACTGTTAATGATTCTTCTGAGCGGCCTAGCTGTGCTAATGCTACTGCCTAAAAGAGATAAAAAATGTTTATAATTAAAATTTCTTTTTTTTTATTTAAGTCTTATATACATATATTTTTTAAAGCTTCACGTTTTTGTTGCAGAGCCTCCTTTCTTTGCTTTCCATTCAAATTTGAGACTTTTAACACTTAATGACTTTTGCCTTATTAGTATCTATGTATATTTTTATTAAAATACTTCCGTTTTCCAATTGCGTGTTGAATGGTGGGACTCATCTCGTTTCCAGCGTGAGAAAATGAAAATATTAAATATTCAATTCCCACGAGTGGAATCGATTTTTTTTTTCGAACTTGAGGTTAATGCTGTTAGCCCTATTGGCTTCTACAGCGACACCGGGTGGGTAGGGAAGAGGGTACTCTGTCCCAGAAGAAATGCAAGCACTACATGGCTGCTTGAGAGGATACTGGAATCGATTCCACAACCTTTGTGTTTATAGCCGCACGTTTGTGCCGAGCGCCAAGACGATCTAATATTTCAGAAATTAAAACTTATATGTATTTTAAAATAGAATATACATCAAACTTACTCTTATATTTCTGACTGTAATATAGTGAGGTTTTTGTAAAGCTAGTGACTCCAGTGCTAGGTGTGGCGCCCCTTGGTTTAATGCCAGCGCTGTAAAATTATAATTAATATTTGAACAGAGTGACATATAATATATCATTTTAGATTAAATGTTAATTATGTATATATTTATTAGTAATTTAATTTATTAAAGTTTAATTTAATTTATTAGTAAATATAATAAATCAAATTAAATAAGCTTCACGCTGTATCCCGCACACAGCAGGGTAGGCAGAGGGAACCTAGTGTTAACACTAGGTTCTCCACTTTCTGCCGAAATCTGGAGGCATTGCGTGTTGAGTGGCAGAACTCAACGCCGCGCTTAACCTCGACACCAGAGCGAAGAAATGGAAATATAAATTTAAGTAAATATTTTATCGCCTCGAGTGGGGATCGAACCCACAACCAGTCGGTTTTATAGTCACACTCCGTGCCACTGCGCCACGACTGGCCTCTAGTAAATAAATGTGTCTAGTAGTAAATATAATGTTATAATTAAAAAGATAAATACTATTTTTTGTAAGAATCTACACATTTATTAAGTCTAGATGTTTATGGCAATTACATGCAAGAAGTACTAAACACCCGGCCGCCCGGGACAGTTTTGGGGAGGGCAATGTACCGCGCTATAGACAAGGCAAACGAGGCGTACGCTCCATAGCGTCCCCTTCCACGCTTCACGCGGAATTTGTAAAATCAGAGGTCTACATTTCAACCAAATTTAAATGATGTTTACCAGCGTCTTAATACGGCACGGCCGGCCTTGTTTATTCTGATGGAGATTCAGATTGCCCGGTCCCATCCGCTGAGGTCGTGATTATATGACGATTAATGCGCAGAATGCCAGTTCGCTTCGATTACGTACCCGTCCCGCTGCTGTTGCCGACGTGGTTCTACAGTGCATGGAACTTTATATTCCTAGCACTGTAGTGCCAATCGGTGGCAAGTCACAGCCTTGTTTTGATACGTCTTGCAAACTTGCTGCCTTTAGCAAACGCGAGGTATATCAAACCAGTGCCTCTGACTGGTTACTAAAGATCCGACGATGAAAGCCTCAAAGACTAAGTATAACAGAGCTCCTAAGTACTTAAGTGTCAAATCGCCAGAGCAAAGTCCGAGCATGTCGCCAAAATCGGCGAGAAGCTCGAGAGCTACCCGTACAGTACTCATCAGTTTTGGTCACTCTCAAAGGCACTTGGTAAATTTAGCCTGCATTTGCTTCCGCCATTACGCACAGTAAACGATAAATCGCTCCTAGGTGCTCTCTTTACCTCGAACTCGACTTTGGATGACCGAGGAACTACGCCACCGATCATTCGCCGCCGCCAGAGCTCAATATCTAAAATTAAGTTCAGCCAAAAAGCTTTTAGGCCAGCTCTATCCTCTTTGGACATCCACAAGTCGATCGGGCCAGATGAAATCTCTCGTTTAGTGCTCCATTCATGTGCTCCTAAGCTGACACCGGTACTAAAGCATTTGTTTCGGAACTCAGTCTCGCGGAAGTGCACTCTTATCCACGCAACCTCGAAGAAAGGCAATGGTTCCGTTCCATCTGACTATGAGCTTATTACTTACTTACTTTTATTACTATCGTCTCCCTGCTCTCAAAAGTCATGGAGAGCATCATAAATAACCAGGTAATTTATCTGGAGAATCTCCAATTGATTAATGACCATCAATATGGCTCCCGCCATGGTCAACCGGTGATCTTCAGGCTTATCTAACCCACCGCTGGGCTGCGGCTCTCGAAAGCAAGGGAGAGGACCTGGACATGGCGAAGGCCTTTGATCGATTGTGGTATGGGGCGCTCCTTGCGACACTTCCATCCTACGGGCTTACTGAAAATTTATGCAAGTAGATCGCCAGCATTCTCACTGGACGCAGCATCAAGGTCACCCTTGAATTCTGGCCTCTCCAAAGGCTGCGTGCTCTACGCTGTTTCTTCTGTATATCAATAACATGTTAAAGGATTTTAGTATTCATTGCTATACAGATGATAGCACAGTGAACGCTGTTCACTGCGACAGCACAAGTCTTTCTCCGGAAAACGTAGACCAGTGTTGAAATAAACTTTTCACATGGGGTGAAAGGAACTTGATTCAATTCAACCCCAAGAAGATCCCATTTGTCGTGTTGCCAGTCTTCCAAAATACTCCACTTGTAGCTGCGCTCAGTATCAGCACATTGGGCCTTAGCATTTCGAGCGACTGCTAGTATCGCGATCATTTATTATGGGGAGTCTTCTTAGGAACTGTTTGACCAGTTACCTGACGCTGAATTGTCTAACCGGATAGTACGTCACTAACTTCAATACCATTCACATCTATCGGCATCCACGAGTCAGGCAACTGTGGGATGGCCTACCTGCCCCAGTGTTTCCAGGTCAATACTACTTGGGTGCCTTCAAAAAGCGCGTCTATCTGCACCTCAAAGGCCAGCAACACTCTGTAACACCAAGGGAACTACAGAGGTGTTTACCTGTAGTTCCTCTGGTGTTACAGAGTTCAGATATCTAGAACTCATAATTTGTTTTTGTTTTCTTATAATTGGACTATGAAAGAATATATATTAACTTTGTAGCAATACGTATCTTTTGATAAAAAAAAGAAAGTGGTTGATCAAATATTAAAGCTAAAATGTAGCTCTCCTTTGTATAGCAACTTAGAGATATTGTTTCATAGTTATTACTTATTATTTTATTGTGTAATATTTTTTTTATTCTGTAATTCTTACCTGCCATAAATCCAGCTGATCTCCTTAGTGGGACAGTACCAAATTCTATCATTTCTGACCATAATTTTGTAGCATATTCCAAACTCTTTGGGGTATTCTAAAAATGTAAAAGTGCACATAAAATATTCTTTTAAATAAAATCAAAAATAATAAAATACAGTGTGAGCGGAATATACTACGTGCGATGGAGTATCCTGCGCGCGAACAGGACCCTTCCTGTGTTAGAAGAATATCGACACCCATCACCACCGTGCTCATACTTATAAAAGCTATGGTGCATTCAGGTTCGCCCAACCGACATAGTCGCGACTATGCCTCCTCTCACTAAACCCAACATACAATAGCGGTCGACGACACCGAAAAGGCAGAATCCCACGCGGATAGTTTAGAGCCACAGTGCTCATAGGGCACTCTGCCATGTGACCCGGGTCACTCGTCGAAAGTGGATTCCGAAGTCATAGAGTGGGCCCCGATGCCCTCGACCGGCGAACTGGTTCGCCCCACAGAAGTGGATGAGGTTAAGTCCATTCTGAAGAACCTTAACTCCAGGCCCCGGGGCCTGACAAAAAAAAGTATAAGCCATCTTTGTAATAAGCTGCTTGTAGTCCATCCTGAATTCTCTTTTTTATGATAAATATTTTTGGTTCCTAAAAATAGTATACATGGTTTAAATAAATAAAATTAATTACCTGTTTATAACAAGCTCCTAGTATCAAAACCACTGGGTATTTAGGGAATTTTGTCATATTCAACTGTTTTTCTTGGATTTTCTCAAATACTCTATACATTTCATCATACATTTGATAGTTGTAAAGGAGATCCAAGAGTATCTGATAAGATACTAATTGAGCAAAAAAATCTTCATTTGCCGGATCATCAAAACACTAGAAAGAAAAAAACATATTTAATTTTTTGTAGTACACAAGTTTTGATATTTTAAAATTTGTGGAAACTTACTTTGATAGCCTCATTAGGGGCATCCAGAAAATGGAACATCCTCATTACAATTGGTCCAAAAATAAAAGATCCAAACCGAAATTCTGTCTTTTGTGTATTAAACCTGGAATTATAATGCAAAATTGAGATAGTCACTTTTATAAATAAAGCATATAGTTAAGTATTTTCAAAACATACTTTTTTATCATCTTTAGGACTAAATCAATATCAGCTGGTTCAGCCATATGTATCATATTTTTAAGATCTTCAGTGAAAATCATATTTTTAGAATCTGAAGCAAATTCCGTCATTTTGTTTTTAAATTTATCGGAGAAATTCGCAAATTGCTCGCGAACTCTTTTCCTTGTTTGTAAATAACCATCAATCCCTAATGCAGATATAGAATATAAATGTTGAGCTAGAAAATAATAAGTAAATTATAAATCTAAATCTTTTTTAGTAAATATAGTTAGCAAATATTGTTAGTAATACACAAACAACCACTAGGTACCTTGGGTTACATGAATGCTTCTGTAGGGAACTATATAACGGAGACAATAATTTGTCGATAGTTTTAATAATGAATTATGTAAAAAAGACATGGTATTCTTTAATAATATTTTTCGCACATTTATATCAGGAATGGAATTTTAAAGGTTATATGATAGATTTAAAATTTGGCTCGGACTTTGACAGCTTTAATACGCCATAGATAATAAAAGATAAGATTTACTAATCGACTTACATAATCGATTATATATTCATTTGATTATAAAGACTATTAGGTACTTCAATTGAATATATTTTTTCTCTCATCGAAACATAAAATTATTTCACGTTATAATTATATAAGTATAAATACAGTAATTTTAAAGTAAATTTAAGAGCAAAGTAGTACTTCCATACGAGTGATAATAATTGAAGACACTAATAAATGCAGTTATTTATTCTATTAATAATGAAGTAAAATTATCATGTTGTTTTAATTAAGTAGAATTGGATAATAATGTACAGTACTAATGTACAGTACTAGTATTGTTTTTTAATCTATACACAAATTCCATTACTCTGCAAATTGAAGTCAATGTATCTCATCTGTCAATTTATCAAAAGTAGCCCAAGAGAAAGGTTACATATGCGTATAATTCTATTGATTATATATTTGATTATATAGTGGATCAATTAAATGTAATATTGAATTGTTCTGTACCTTCTATATAACTATTAAAATTATTTCTGCTGTAAAGTTAGTTTCAAAAGTTTAAGTAAAGTCGTGAAGCTACATTTGGTGCAAATGATATCACTAATTTTTATATTTTGAAACAGACTGGTGCTTTCATGTATTAAAATGTTTTAATTTTTCTGGTGTTTTATAAAAAAAAACAATGTAATCAATCCAATGTTCATTTTTTGGAAATACAAGATTACCCAGTGCTCACAACATGAAATTTTTAATTCGCCATTTAAAGTCAATTTAGTTCATCATTAAATAAAACTAGTTAATTTGATTGACTTTAAAATGGTGAAATTTCATGCCGTGTGTACTATTGTAATTACTCTGAATATCATAATGCTTATAAATTATGTGTGCAATTTTATTCAATGTATTCGACATATTTTGTTGTATATTATTAATTATCGATTGATTTTCAATATATAGATAACCATGGATGGAAAAGTAAAGTGACTAGAAGGACTAATCATGTGGAGGACATGAAATGAGAATGAGAATTTTCATCAAAAACAACATGAAAAGATAAACTGAGTAATGTTGGCTGATGACAAAATGCAGGGTGGAAATGTAATCAATGATAATAATAGTACATAGTACTCCATTTGCCTGCCAAGTTGTGTCAAATGTATGATATGACATTTTTTATAAATTTGACAAGTTAAACAAAACAAACTATCATACATATGACATGCTATGCTTATAAATCACATTTTTACCAATAATATTTATTTGGTTATCATCAATAGTTTATTTTTCTCAGAATTTTTACTAAATCCAAAAACAAATGTTACTTTTTACAGGTGCAGAAAGTAAAAATTTAAAGATATTGTGTTATCCAAAGTGAATAACATAAAAATGGCTGAAAAAAATGTAAGGAATTCAAAATATGCTTCAAAAGATTCTAAGACCAGTAACAGAAAAAGAAACAATGAAGATACTAAGTATTATTTAAAAGAAAGTCAAACACCACCTCTACCATTGAAAACTAGTATAGAAGAATTGATGAAACAAAGAGAATCTATAAGACAGGAACTCAAAAATATAGAAAAGTCTAAAAGTAAATCAGAAAACAAAATAAAAGAAAATTCTCGGAAACGTAAACATTGGGACGAGTGTTCCAATGATATTTATAATACAGATGCAATTAGAAGTAAAAAATTAGTGTATAGTAAAACTAAGCAAAAAGATCTTTCTCCTGAATGTGCACCAGATTTGGCACTATTAGACTCTGAGGACGAAGAGCATATTATAGAACAAAGACGTCAACAAAGAAAAATACTATTAGAACAATTGCATACAATAGAAACAAAAAAAGATTTAAATCATGAAAACATGACACCTAATAGTATAAGAATTCACAATATAAACCAGGATAGTAAAAAGCCCTTGACTACCAAAACACAATCTTTAAAAGATACTACTGATATGTTTTCAGAGGAAGATTTTGCTCCACGAAATAGTTCTGACAATATAAAACAAGATAACAGCAAAGAAACTGCACAGTTGAGAGACAACTGGGATGATGCAGATGGATATTATAATGTTAAAGTTGGTGATGAAATCAACAGTAATCAGTACACAATTAAAGCTTTATTAGGACAAGGAGTATTTGCTAATGTTGTTAAAGCACAAGACACCAAAAGTAATAAAGAAGTTGCCATAAAAATCATAAGAAATAATGATTTAATGTACAAAACTGGTTTAAAAGAAATGGTCATCTTAAAAGAAATTATTAATGCTGACCCAGACAATAAGTATCATTGTGTACAATTTCTGTCACATTTCATGCACAAAGGACACCTGTGTTTAGTTCTTGAACCACTTCACATGGATCTAAGGAGTATTCTCAAAAAATATGGCAGAAACCATGGCATTAATATTAAAGCATTGATGAGTTATAGTAGACAATTGCTTCTGGCACTGCGACTTTTGAAGAAGATTAGTATTATACATGCAGACATTAAACCTGACAATATTTTAGTAAATGAAAAGAAGAATGTACTAAAACTTTGTGACTTTGGTTCAGCAGCAAAGATAACTGACAATGAACCCACACCATATCTAGTGTCAAGGTTTTATAGAGCACCTGAAATTATACTTGGGATCCCTTTCAAACACAGTGTTGATGTTTGGTCCACTGCCTGCACAATATTTGAAATGGCTACTGGAAAAATTCTCTTCACAGGCAATTCAAATAACAAAATGCTCAAATATTTCATGGACTTGAAAGGAAAAATACCAAGTAGGATACTAAGGAAAGGAAAATTTAAAGACCAACACTTTAATTATAATAATAACTTTCTTCTTCATAAAAAAGATGAATTCACTGGCCGAGAGAAAGTTGAAGAAATGCAAAACATTACAATTACTAGAGATCTGTATAAAGATCTGAAGAAGAGTTGTAAAAATCCTACAAGTGTGGAAGAAAAAAAGATAATGCAATTAAAAGATTTATTAGACAAAATGTTAATATTAGACTCAAACCAAAGAATATCATCAACTGATTGTTTGAAACATCCATTCATACAGGAGGAGATAAATTAATTGTTTAAAATAAACCATAAATTTCTAATTTTTGTTTTAATTATTTTTGTTTTATGAACTTAAAATTAGAAGAATTTGTCATTTCATCTACAGTAGAGTAGTAGTAGGGTTACTAGATTAGTATAGGATAGCCGGGAATTCCGGAATTGTCCCGTAATTTTGCGTGTTGTTTCGTGTCCAGTAATTTAAGTTTCCTATCCCGGAACTCATAAATACTAGTTTTATTCATTTAAACTTTAATATTTAATCCTTAAAAGGTACTTTATTTTTTTTTCCCACTCCCACTTGCTACTCTGAAGTGCCCTCGCGATTTGATACGGGCGACACATCAATATGTCAGTTATTTATTCAATTCTTTAATTTTTATATTAAGTATTTGAGTGATATTATTTTGGTATTATTAGTAAGTTTAGTACCGAGTATTTCTTTTTTTTTAATATTATTCATTTATTTATTTATTTTTACTTCTAAGATACAGTATTGTTAAATTCTTTCAGCGTTTGAATTATATTTGAAATTAGCTGTACTAAAGATTTGAAACAGGTATGATTGTTTAATAAACTAGTGACGTTAAAGGATGTATCAATTTCGGACATAACACTTTGTGTTTAATCATTAGGGCTTCGTAACGAGTGCAATCCTGCAGAAGATGCTGCAGGGTTTGGCTTGTAATGTTATTACATGGGCATAAATTGCTATTTTTAATTTTAAATCTGTTTAAATATTCAAGGTGGAAACCATGGCCAGTTAAATATTGGGTTAAATGGAATAGACTAGTCACCGGCAACATTTTAATTTTGCTATTTAAAAGTTGTATATTTTCGGTGCTAGGTAACAGAGTTTTTGTATGATGTCCGGTTTTTGCAGTAACATATTCATCATGGGCTTTTGTTAATATATTTTGTTTAATATCTCGTTTAACATAGCTAATGGGGAAATTGGTGTAATCATACGAATATACAGAGTGAGATGCTGCGGCGAATTTTGCTGCAGCATCTGCAGCCTCATTTTCATCTATCCCGACATGAGACTTCACCATGACGAACGTGATACTACCGACGATATTTAACTTATGAATTTTAGAATGAATTGAAGCTATTCGAGGGTTTGTTTTAAAAGGTACTTAATAAATGGAATTGTTGTACTTAATAAATGGAATTGTTGACTTCCTTAACTCAACGCAATGCCTCCAGAATTTGTTGGAAAGTAGGTAACGGAAATATCTTAATAGGAACGGAGTGTCTTAACCTTCTCTATGCCTACTCTGTTGTGTGGAATACATCGCATGAAGAAAAGAAAAAGTTATCTACCAACAGTTCTACGTAGATTAATCTCGGATCGGACGACAAAACAGATTCCGGTCTTTGTCCCAGAAATGATAAGTCTTGATATAGCAACCTTATGGCGCAGCGAGCGAAAGGTCGTAGGTGCGATCTGCATTCGAATGAATTATTTTCATTTTCCCATTCATGATCCACAAAATGTGGCGCTGAGTACAGCTACTCAACATATATTGTACCGAATAAAAAAGAACGGAATGTCTAAGGTTAACACTAGGTAGTGTTAACCTTAGACATTCCGTTCTTTCTGTCTGCTGCTATATGTGGGAGGAGGCGTTAAAAATAGGAAGAGTCAAAGATACATATTAGATAAATGCAAGAAAATTATAAAAAATTGCTCAATCTATAAAGTACCTGCATAATTATTTTTTATGTTTAAAACTAAATGTTAACGCTGAGGTTAACACCTACCACTCACTACACCATTTAAATATATCTGTGTATGTTATGTTTTGTTTCATATTTTATTTTAATATTAACATAATATAGTATATTTTTTACAACTGAACATCATATGCAGAGTATAGAGTACATAGTACCTAAATCTTACCCTACCCTTTTCCTTCACACTTAAAGGAAAATAATTATAATATTAAGCTTCCTTATTGCAAAATGAAATAAATAAAACAACACACAGTACTAATTTATAAAACATAAACATGAGCGCAGAAGTGAGATAAAAAAAATGTGCGTATTTCCTTGAGAAGATAGAGCGTGTTTATTAATTACAGTATTGTACCAGTTAATTAATTAATTTAAAAAATTATCAAAAATATATTTAATATAATATTTCATTATATTTATTCACGTTAGCTATGCAATATATGTAAATGTATTTATTTAGAAAACGTATAAAAATTTAAACGTAGCGGGACTCGAACCCGCGCCTCCTGGAAACCAACCAGGCGCTCTGACCAATTCGGCAGAAAGTGGGGAACGGAGTGTCTTAACACTAGGTTCCCTCTGCCTGCCCTGCTGTGTGCGGGATACAGCGTGAAGTTGATTTTTATTTAAGTGTGGATGTCAATTATAATTATTAGGTGACTAGAGGGCGCGCGCGGCTTCGCCCGCTTATTAAGAGTGAATTCTAACCACGAAACACGTGTTCAATAAAATATTTTTAACAGTCTGAATTTAAATTTTTATAAAAATCGGTGGCAATTTAAAGATTTTTCCATATAAACTTTCAACCCCTTATTTGAACCCTTAGGGAGTGAATTCTTAAAAACCATGAAACACGTGTTCAATGAAATATTTTTAAGAGTCTGAATTTCAAATTTTATAAAAATCGGTACAGATTAAAAAAAATTTCCATACAAACTTTCAACCCCTATTTCATCCCTTTAGAGTTAAAATTTTTCAAATTCCCTTCTTAGTGGATGTCCAGAATATGAAAATAGACACCTGCCCAAGTTTCACGTTTCTACCATCAGCGGTTACGGCTCTGCGTGCGTCTTACCTCAGTCAGTCAGCACAAGTCCTTTTATATATATAGATTAAAAGACTCAAATGACATCCCAGTTAATAATATATAAACATATGTAATTCGAAATAACTTAAAATTTAAAAATATAACGAAGCATACATATCCATAGATATGGGTGATAATAAAAAAACATATCAATAAAATTGTTACTTTAATAGTTTCCTAAGTTAGAAAATAACAAAAAATATATATGACATCAACCAAAATATCACTTAAAATAATAAGTTTAACATGAGTAGTGGGTACACAGTACATACATACGACATGTTGACTATCACATTTTATAAAGGAAAAAAATTGACGATCATCCAATTACTGCTTACGTTTCTTATTATAGGAATAAATTGACGTTTTTTTATTGTGAATTTATATCACATGTATAAACATATGTTCGTTATTCATTAGAATTTAAATTAAAAAACTAGACCCAAAAAAAAATTATTAACATAATAACTAGGACTAGTAATATAACGCATATTCTCTATTTTCTGACATCTTACATCATTACTTTAATAATTTCTAGACTACACCCGAAAAGAGGACATAGGTATGTGTTGGTTAACTACACAAATTATATTAACTATACAATATTAAAATTAAAAAAAACCGCAATATTGCCTTTTATTTTTTTTCAGTATTGGTACGAAATAGGGCTGCCACCCGTGCGGGATTTCACACTTTTGTGCAGAGGAATAACAAATTGCAATAAAATAAACCATATATTGGTATATTTTACTATTTACAAAACGAAATTGTTTTCGATTTGATGCCAAAAGCGGTCTTAATGATTTTTGTTTCAAAATAATTAGCTTTAGAAAAAATAGTGAATAATTTTATTATTAACTTGAGTATTTCATTTATTTTGTTTATGGCGATTTTGGTTAAATGAATTTACAAAAAACCTTTTCTGGAGTATTTGGGAAAATACTTCAACTAAATGTCCGAAGTTTTGTTAAGTTTTTGTCCGCGTCCACAATATAGGTAATGGCGACCCTAGTTCAGAAGAACGTTATATGCAGGTAACCTACACTTAAAATTCAGCTTGGCTGTACACGATATTACTTATGTCCACTATCACTTTAATAAACATTGAAAAAAAATAACAAATTAATAATAAATAGGTAAACCATCACAGTACGATAGAAAATAAATTGATAAGCATCAAATATGATATTAAATAAAATAGTAGAATATTTATTTTGTATTAAATTACTGATCTTTATTATATCGCAAATGATGGTGTGACGTAGTAATACTTGCATGGATATGGTGACATTTATCTTTACAAATGATTCAGTATATTATTTTTTAGTTTCACGCAGAATATGCAAAGGGAAACTAATGTAAAAACATTCCTCGCTGAAATATCGAGACATTGTATATTCGATATCAGAGCGAGAAAAGAAAAAAAGAAAATATATTTTCCCCGTGTGGGAATCGAACCCATAACCGTCACGTTTATAGTTAAACGCCTTTCTGTGAACACAATTCACATATTTTCTTTCTGTTTTCATATTATTTTGTCATATTTCCAGATATTTACTGCATTTTAAACTTCAATACATCTATTGATCATGTGCCATCGATATTAATACATATTACTTAAAGTTCATTTTCAATCAATTAAATCTGGAGAACTATTTCTTTTTTATTTATACTGAATCATATGTATAAATAAATTAATGCCTTGATAAATACTGCTTGTTATACAAATTAATAAGAAGTTAAAATTTAAAAAAATATATTTTTACAAAGAAAAAAAATATTAGGAGGGGCGAAGACCAATTGATAGAAATGATCAAATATTTAGATGTTTAAACATTATTTTCACTTTTAGTATAAATCAAAATTTATTACACCTTCGGAAATATCATGATAGTTTTTCATAACTATTTAAATAGTTATACAAAATAATTTTCTTTGTTTTAAAGCCCAAGAATATATATATATATATATATATATATATATATATATATATATATATATATATATATATATATATGAAATTTTGTTAATATTATATCATTCAATCATCAAGTGTCTTAGTGATTTTTATAGAGATCATTTTTGTTTTGTTATATGTATATATATTATATGAATGAACAAAATTTTAATTATCACGTTTTTGAAGCCTTTTTAAGCAATTTTCTGCAACTATTTTTACTATATATTCCATGTAAACTACAAAAGAATTATTAACAACTTAGATATTTGCCGTCTAACAAAATTATAATTACAAGAGTAGCTGCCGACCAATTTCATTTTATTAATTTATTTTTAAAGTAAAAACGACACACAACTAAAACAAATATCATTTTGTAAAATCGATTATTAACACATATTAATCGTGAAATTATATAATACACATTGTTGCTGATTTCCAAAGAAAAATTAAAAAGAATTTCACCTAAGAAACAATTTAAAATAATTATTGTCGCACCATTACACTGTATACATAATTACTAAAGTCAGAATTATCGAATTTAAATTTTCATTAACATTCGATCGAGATAGAAAATCGATTATCTCAAAAAAAAATTGTGCAGATGCTATAAGAATATAACGATTGCCATTAAGTCAGGGCGTATGTTCTTAGACGAATATTCATAATAAAGTACTTAAAAGGTAAAAAAAAAATACATTTTTTTGGGATCAGGTCAAATTGCATAGCCATAGTTCTTATCCTAACATGAAAAAGTGGATGGATCGATTACACAACTAAGTTTTAAAGCAGATAGGGATGTAACTCCGATCACTGGACCAAAGTAAAAAAAAAACATCACTGACACTTAATTGTAAAGCTAACCCTTAAATGATAATGTTTCTTTGGATGTTGAAATTAATGTACAATTTTGTTTTTTTTTCTCCTGTTATGTAGACAGCATGTTTTGGGGGAATCCCGTTGTTCCTATGTCTATCGATTGTCCTGAGGCTATGGAGTCGGGGCTTTGTAGGGATGCACTGTACACTGGATTCATTGGCGTTGTGCCCCCTGCTTCGAATAGTGTGCTGTCGTATACGCTATTGCTCTGCTGAAACATTTTAAATATGGCCTTAATTTACTGATAAATTTGTTTAATTCAAATATTTTTTCTTCTTCACATTGTATCCCACATATAGCATGGTAGGCAGAGGGAACCTAGTGTTAAGACACTTCGTTCCTAACTTTCCGCTGAATTTTCGAGGTATTGTGTGTGCAACGACGCGCTTTTTGACTTGGCACTTGAGCGAAGAAATGAAAGCATTAATAAATAATAATTATATTATAACTAAGTGGGAATCGAACCCACAATCGTAGCGTACAGTCATACGCTTGTACCTCGGTGCCACGACAGCCTCATTAAGTAATTTTACAATAGAATTATAGTTTGTCTTCACATTTTATTAAAACACTCCGTTCTCCACTTTCTGCCCAATTTTCGAGACATTGCGAATTGAGAAATATGGAGGGACTTAACACCGCCCTTTGTTTTATTACCAGAGGGAGAAAACGAAAATATTTTATTCCGCTGATGGCACAATAGCTTTTACAGTCGAGCAAAATAATTCATCACGTCAAAAATTACCGAGAATGGAGTGATAACATGCAAACAATAATATTTCCAGGATTTTTTCTAATAAGCAACAAAGAAGCATTTTATTATGGAAAAGTTAAAGAAATAAGGAATGTTACATAATAAACATATTTGTATTTATTTTGATATGATACATGAACATCTGCAATAGTTTTTTCTTCTTGGTATCTAGCCCACGTAAAAAAACATCTTTACTAAACATTTGCGAGCAACTACCAAGAGTACTACGACCAAATACAGAAACAATATTTTCTAGATGTTGTGTAGAAGAATCTAGAGTACCTAAATAGTTTAGATCCGAATTTTGGGTGATATTTTAAATATTTTTTACGAATAAAAATTATTAAATATATTTATTATAATAATTGTGTCTATTTCTCCACGGATCCGTTTCAGCTTCAAGTTATATCGCGCACACAGCAGGGTAGGCAGAGGGAACCTAGTGTTAAGACACTGCGTTCCCCATTTTCCGCCGAATTTTGTAGACAGTGCGTGTAGAATGGCGAAACTCAATGCCACGCTTGGCCTCTACACCAGAGCGAAGAAATTAAGATATAAATTTAAATAAATATTTAATTTCCTCGAGTGGGAATCGAACCCACAACCAGTCGCGTTTACAATTACACCCTTGTGCTCCTACGCTACTACTGGCCTCTGACTGACTCGCTGACTTGATACAAATTAATAAAAGCAACCAAAGTGATAACAAAAAGAAACATACTTGATAAATATAATCGGAGTCAGTTTTGAGCGAGCTGAAGCTCTGCTGGTGGGGCAGCGACACCTGGTCGTCGTCCATCGGCTCGTCCATCTGAGCCTTGTACGAGAACATGATGCTCGGTTGTGATACGCTGTAAAATTTATATATTGTACAGGATGATGATGATTATACAGGATGGAAGTGTCAGCACCACCTTAATGAAACCACAGTTTTAACTATTCTATAAAAGCCTAATACAATTTTTTTGGTTCCAAAACTGAAAAAGTGATTTTTTCAAACAAAATAAATATTGTTGTAATATAAAACGCCGTTTGTCAAGAACGACGCACGCACACATAAACCTATCAAAGGAACACCGCCGCATACGCCTCGTTCCGAAATCGAGTCGTAGGCATTGGCGGCAAAGTTCAAAGTTGTTTAACCTTTAGTAGTATTTTTGTAGTTGTATGCGTTTACGTTATTGGTATCTATGCGTAACTGCGTCACATGAAATACAGGTACGGATAAACATCGTGAAATGAAAAAAAAACATCGCAGTGTATTCAATAGTAACAAAAACAATAAAATTAAATCAACACAGGCATCTAAACCTATATTTATGAATGATGATGATGAATTATACAAATGAATATTTATAATTTATTATTATTGTTACTTTCCTCCGAATTATCAATAACTAAAATATAGCATAAAAAATCTAATTATTTTAAAACAATGTGTTCAAGCACTATTGCAAATCTTGTAAAATTATCTCGTTATTATCAAAATCATAGCTGCTATATGAATACAATAATATTTTTCGTCAACGATAACCCCGGGACTCTAGTCTTTTCCTACTTTAAAGAGAACTTAACTTATAAATATTTACAAAAAATGATAAGTATTGTGGGAAAAGAGTGCGTAAATTGCTTCTTCATTATGTAGTATAAAACAAAGTTGCTTCCTACCGATATATGTTTCAATCTTTTAAACTAAGCAACAGATTTTAATGTGGTTTTCACTAATAGATCAAAGAAGAAGACAACTAATAGACAGATCAAAGAAGAAGACAAGTGATGTTGTAAAATACAATTTTTGAGCGCCTACAACTAAATAGCCATAACCGTTTTGTCCACGCAAGAGCAATAAAATATAAAATGCAATAAAATTGTTAATAATCGGATTAACGTAAAACTTAGTTTAAATTGTGAATTTCTTTATCACAATAAAGAAGATAACAATGAATACTAACGCCCTGCAAATCCTGCAATCTTAGCACAAACCCCTATAACATATGTGATGAATAATGACTCTACGACTGATAAAAATGGTAGAAAATTGATTGAAAAATCGTATATGAAAATAAAATTAGTTTTTTAATTAAATATTTCTGTTGCTCCGTGGGACAGCTGTCTGAATGTAAACGCAATGGTTGTAGGTTCTATATTTATTTTGTAATATTATATATTTTAATTTCCTCGCCCTAGTCTAGTTAAACGAAAGTAGGTACGTAAAGTAGTCGTGGACGCACTGAAGTTAGCTGCAGATGGCTGCGCAGATATGAATTTAGGATTTTTTTCAGCTTCACGCTGTATATTGCATCTAGCATGGTATGGAGAGGGAGACTAGTGGTGAGACGCACTCGTTGCACTTTGCCTCGTTATCTGAGTGAGGAATAGAAAATATTAAATACCTCATTTCCTCGAGCGGAAATCGAACCCATAACCAAAGCGTTTAGAGACGCACGTTTGTGCCTTTACGCCATAACTGGCGTCAAATCAATTATTCTGACTATTGATTTATTTATTGATATTTTCTTTGCTTTTTATAAGATAATTTATTCTTTCAAAAAAAAAGTGTTATGTTTATTTAGATCTAGGACAAAAATTAATACGTATCGACTAACATAATATATTAAATGTGTGATATTTTTACTCCTAATTCAAACCGAAATAGTAAATAACGCTTGATAAATTGAACATACAAGGCACGAAGCACAACACTAACTGCTATGACCTCACCACTAGTTATTATACTAAAAATATAATATTTCTATACCAGCGACCCGCCACGTGTATGCGTTTTAAACATAAATAAATTAACTCAAATTCGTCAATGCTATAGGAAGATATACGTGTTTGTGAAAATGCATATTATGTGAATCTCAACCAAGTTAGCTTCTTACAAAGTGACTTAAAGACAATTTTAAATTTGAATATTTCCCCAAAGTAAAATTGAACCCACGACCAAAGCGTATGCAACCAGACAACCACGTCTCTATGGCTAATTATCTTACTTGAAATGTATAGATGGTTTATATCTGTAGAAATGAAGAAAGGACGGAACGCAAGATCAGTGTAAATGGTAAGATATTAGAACAAGTGAATGAAGTGATATACTTGGGAAGTATGTCCAGTAGAGATGGAAGATACGAGATGGATGTGGAAAGGCGTATTGCTGCCGGTAACAAGATTAACGGAGCCTTAGCTGCATTGATGAGACGGCGAAACGTCAGCACAGCTGCGCGTTTGGCCGTACACAATGCAGTTTTGGTACCGACTCTGTTATACGGCAGCGAAACGTGGGTATTACAGAAGAAGAATGAAAGAAAGATGAATGCTGTGGAGATGCGATCTCTTCGTAGGATATGCGGAGTCAGCTTAGCTGATCGAATCCGCAATGAAGAGGTACACAGAATGGCAGGTACTAGCGAGGATGTCACGGTGAGAATGAAGAAGAACGTGCTCAGCTGGTTTGGGCACGTCGAACGAATGAGTGATGAAAGAATGGCAAAAAAGATTTATGATGGAAAAGTGAGCAGTAAGAGAGGTAGGTGGAGACCTCGGTTGACCTTCGAAAACACAATATCAAAGATACTGGAGAAAGGTCACGGAAAAAGCATGAGGACCCCCCGGAGGGCATGTATGAAGAGGTTGATGACAGTGGACGAGGCGAAAGAGGTATGTAGAAACCGTAGCGTTTGGCGCTCCGTTCTCTCTGACAAGCCCCCCTTCCTGAAGTTAGTTTAGTTTTTAGCTTTAGTTTATATCTGAAGAATACCTATTTCGTGTGCCTATATTAATGTGTGAAATTCCTAACAACGTATAAAACAATGCCGGCACACATGTTATCAACATGTAACAGACATCTTAGCTTACTTTTTATAAGCAACTCAATATTAAAACCAAAAATTTTTACGTTTTTTTATCTACAAATTTTGTACTAAGCCTAATATAGTTGAAAAATGCTACTTAAATTACTAAATTAATTATAGTACCTTAATAAATAAAAGGCCAGTCGTGGCGCAGGAGCTAAAAAGTGTGACTGTAAAATCGACTGATTGTGTTCTGACGGGTTCGATCCCCACTCGAGAAAATGAAATAATTATTTACATTTATATTTTCTTTTTTCGCTCTGGTGTCGAGGCAAAGCGCGGCGTTGTGTTCCGCCACTCAACACGCAAACCCTCCAGAGCTCGGCGGAAAATGCGGAACGATGTGTTAACTTAACACTAGGTTCCCTCTGCCTACCCTGCTGTGCTGTGTGCGGGATACAGCGTGAAGCCGATTTTCTTTTAAATAAATTAGAAAAGAAATATTACCTTATAAAGAATGTAATTTGATAATACCTTCCAAGTATTTAATTTATCTTCATATTTTTAATAGTTCTAATTAATACTCTCACAAGAATATTTACAAGAATATTTGTTAATTTATATAAAAAAAAATCATTCAGTGAAAATTCAAATCCGCCCTACCTAAATGAACCAACGAGCACGTACTAAGTGAAAAAGTAATGAGAAAACTAAGCAAAAAAAGTTATATAGCCTGTACTGTATTTTAAGCAGAATCCCTATTTAATATTCATAAAGCTGGACAAGGCGTATACGCGCTGTTATAAAGTGTCTGATTATACAAACTACGGTTGTAGATTCGATTTCAATTCTATCAGACGAATTTTATATTTAAATTTTGTTTTAAAAATATTGTTTCCCCGTCTTGTTGGGTACGCCCATTAAACATATAGGTAATATTGATAAACTAGGCGTTATAGGCCAGTCGTGGCGCAGCGTCACGAAGTGTGACTGTAAAACCAACTGGTTGTGGGTTCGATCCCCACTCGAGGAGATGAAATATTTATTTAAATTTATATTTCCATTTCTTCGCTCTAGTGTCGAGGCTAAGCGCGGTGTTGAGTTCTGCCACTCAACACGCAACGCCTCCAGAATTCGGCTGAAAGTGGGGAACGGAGTGTCTTAACACTAGGTTCTCTCTGCCTGCCCTGCTGTGTGGGGGATACAGCGTGAAGCTGATTTTATTTAGGCGTTATATGGCGAACGGAGAAATTTTCTTGGATGGTTCCAAGAGGCGCTAGTACATAAATCGGCGTTTTTAAAACCAAATTGTCACGCACATAACGCATTGCCTTAGCAACCTGGTGTGTTACTATATATATATATATATATATATATATATATATAATAATAATAAAAAAATGTATAATAGTGTTCAACATAGTATGACAGTGTGTATAATATAATTTTTAAAAAAATAATTTAAAATATTTCTTGTACTTCGGCCTGTCACCTGTGGCCTACCACTCCCACGTAATTTTCGCAAAAAAATAATAAAAAGTTTAGTTGTTAGATAAACGCACCTGAAAAATTCGCTCAAAAATGTGTGGTACACGAGAGGCGTGTACAACGAGAAGTACAGCCACGTGGTGACGTCGACTATGCAGAGGCCGGACGGCATGGAGCCCCACGTGAGCAGGCCCGCGCCCACCGCCTGCGTCGTGTCGAGCAGCGCGAGCAGTAACACATAGAGGTAGAATGACAGTTTTGCTGAAACAATTCAATTCTTATTCAGAAAACGTATAAAAATTTGAACATAGCGGGACTCGAACCCGCGCCTCCTGGAAATTTTTATACGTTTTCTTAATAGATTTTTTCCTACCTAAATGTGGAAGAACACTTTAAAAAAATGTTAAGAATTTAATTCTTCTTTTGATTCAGCCTGTATCCCGCAAATATCGAGTGTTACTGTAAACGCCACAGTTATAGGTACGATTACCACTAGAGAGAATCAATATTTCAATATTTTAATTTCCTTGATTTATTAACAAGACAACGCACGGCGTTAAGTTGCGCCACTCAACACGCAATGTCTCAAAAATTCGGCTGAAAATGGGAAAAGGAGTGTGTTAACACTAGGGTTTCTTATTGCCATGCTATTACATCGAATCCACAACATATGTATTGTTACGCTTTCCAACTTCGCATAAATTATATAATATATTATTACATAATTAACTAAACAAATTATTTAACGCTGTTGTAGTGAATGGAGTTTGGGCAACTGTAGTTTAAAAACGATAATTTTGCGTTCAAATTCCACATAGGAGAAAAAAATGTGTAGACCGTAAAGATGTCGTCTTTAGTCCGGTCTCTCTCTCTGCCTCTATAAATAAATATAAATATACTATATAAATAAATAGTCATTATTGACGGTTACAATATGTCAACAATAATATAAGATATAGGAAATTATAAGTAAAATAAACATGAACTCGACCCTTAAGCAATTTTGCCATCTATGTACGCAACGGTATTTATAAATCGCTATCAAGTATGAGATCGATCTTGAGATGCAGTTTTCATATGAAAACGGTATAGATTTTTTGTAAATTATAATATATTTTTAGGATGCGACATGTTGTGGGTTCGATTCACGCTCGAAGAAATGATATATTTAATAATTTCATTTTCCTCGCTCTGATAACGATATACACTACGTTCGATAAGTCATGGCCACGCTAAAGTCAGCTGTAGCTGCGCAGATTGGATTTTAGGATCTAACTACCTTTTGATTATTTTCTTCCCAAATAACCAATTCGCAAAAGCCCCGAAATTTTAACTTCAAGGCGGCCACTACTCGTCGACCGTACTATCTTAACGTTGAGTACTAACATTAATGTTGAGTAATAACATGTTTTAGTTGCTTCGTTAATCCGTCTACAACTTATACTTCTAGAAGGGTGATTGTAATCCTTTTTATAGGGTTTCTCAATACCAACAAATTGAGAACATACTTTTAGGAAACGTTTCGTTTTGTATTTCAAATTGAATTATTATGGAAGGTGATGAATAGAAAAGTAAAATAATAGGGGCACAATGGTGTGACTGTAGCGCGATGATTTTGGGTTCGATCGCCACTCGAGGGAACGAATTATTATTTTTTAATATTTTCAGGAATATGGGATACCGGGTGTAGCTAATAAAAAATAATAATAAACATAATCAGTAATGTTCATTTCAGTACTAGATTTTAATATTTATAAGATTGATTTTGATGAAAACTATTAAAAATATGTATTAACAATTAAAAAATTATTAATTATCTTATCAGATTGGCAAACTCATTTTAAATAACGTAATGAAAGATTTTAATCATGTTCGAAAATTGTTCTTTTTTTATTACCACATAATGTGTATTCTGTATGTGAGATACATAATCTGTATCGTTTTATACGCCTAACGCCACACTTTCACTACTATTAAAAAATATTATATTTTAAATATAGAATGCTCTCACGGATCGAATGCACAGCCACAGCGTAGAAGATCCATTCTCAGTGAGCCAGCTTCACGCTGTACCCCGCACACAGCAAGGTAGGCAGAGGAAACCTAGTGTTAAGACACTCCGTTCCCCACTTTCTGCCGGATTCTGGAGGCATTGCGTGTTGAGTGGCAGAACTCAACGCCGCGCTTTGCCTCGACACCAGAGCGAGGAAATGGAAATATAAATTTAAGCAAATATTTCATCTCCTCGTGTGGGGATCGAACCTACAACCGGTCGGTTTTACAGTCACACTTTGTGCCGCTGCGCCACGACTGGCCTCAGTGAGCCACTATTTATTAATTTAATTACAAATATAATAATATAAATACTATCGACAATTTACACATAGAAACATAAAATGATATGTTCAAATCAACTTAAAACTCAAAAACAACAATTAATTATGTGAAATAAGTACTATAAAATCAAAACATTAACAAAACAGATTACAAAATATAAACATGGATGTGAATGAGGAACATAACAGTATAATAATATCACTGATTATGTAACCTTAATAAACAGTGAGGCAGGTTTATACTACTTGCTGTGTATATATATGAGAGAGAATAGCGAAATGTTATAATGTAAAAGCAAGCAGCTTCACACATTTTCCCGCAGAGCACGGTAGGCAGAGAGAATCTAGTGTTAAAACACTTAATTCACCATTTTCCGCTCAATTGTGCGAAAAAAATATTATTTTTTATTAGTTTGATGCTGTATCCCGCAAATAGCAGGATAGACTGAGGGAACTTGGGAAAGTAGTGCTAACACTCCGTCTTTCATTAAGACATTTCGTTCCCCACTTTTCGCTCAATTATAAAGACATTGCGTGTTGCGTAGCGGAATTCTCCCCAACGCAACTCCGCTTTTTGTCTACCGATGCAGAAAAATGAAAATAAAATTATTCACCCAAATGGGGATTGTACCTAGAACCATCTTGTTTAAAGTCAGACGACGTTCCACTGCGCCACGATGGTCTCACACATTATAATGCATATTATATATACATATATTAATTTGTATGAAGCGTTTATAATTATACGTAAATGAATAATAAAAAATGTTAATTAGATATTTGTAATATCATTTAGATAACTAATGCTATAATAAAATTATGATGCATAAATTGTATTTAGTTCTTTTATTCAATTATGAATAAAAAAAACTACACTAAAAAATAAAATAAAAAAAACCTGACAAGAGCGAGACAGGCTCGCCCATCGAGAGTTCCGTACAAAATTTGGAGGTCTGAGAGCTTTTTCTGAAATTCAGGCTTAGCTTAGCCAGAGCCCTTTCATCTAATACCTCACTTGAACTAGCGGCTTTAATACCAAATTTTGCCCACTTTTAAAAGGGTATTATTTTTTAGGATTTAACCACAAATGTATAATTGTCAGTTTTTTTGAACTAGTATTATGTAGTATAACTCTTTTCAGATGCCAAATTTCTAAATTCTAGGTTAACCAAAAGTACCCTATTAATTTTGATTCCCTTTATAGTGTCGAAATACGCATTTTCGCTATATACACGGCCATATTTTTTTTTAAAATAAATGTAGAAATACGTTTTTTATCAGGAAATCATAGGGCCGTAGATCCTAGTTATATGGTTTGAATTTTAACTCAATATCACCAAGCTTTCCTCAGATAAAGATTCTACGACAAGACAGACAGACAGACTACAAAGTGATCTTATAATGGTTTTTTTTTTCTAAAATTTCACCTCTTCAATTTCAACCGGATCTAATCATCAGAAGCTAGCCAAATTTACATCAAACTATCCATGAAGAATGTCCTTTCCAATAAAAAAAAGAATAATCGAAATATTGTGTTATTGAAATTTAATATAATACATATGTGATTTTCTCATGGATACTATTGTCAGAAATAGATAAATTAAAATAGGATGAGCACTAGCTTTTAAATAAAAAAAGAATCATCAAAATCGGTTCACCCAGTCAAAAATTCTGAGGTAACAAACATAAAGAAATACAGTTGAATTGATAACCTCCCTTTTTAACAGAAGTCAGTTAAAAAGATGTTTTATAATAATATATGCATATTTCATGTTTTAGACAAAAAAAGTAACATGTTACTTGATTAAAAAAACAATCTGTTTAGTAACACATTTGTTTCTTTAACCAGAATAAGGTGAAAACAAGAAAAAATAGTAAGCAAATTCAAATTCTGCTACTTTCAAATTATATCTCTTCTCTAGAAAATATTTCTCTTGACTAACTGTGAAATCATAATAAAAAAACATATAAAAATAATCAAGTAACTTTACTACTTAACATCAAGTCAAATTTAAATTTTATATAAATAATTTTTCAAATATAAAGGAACAGTACAACAACATTTTGTCAACATAGAAAGGTGGAACAAATTGTACTGCAAAATTAAGGCCATGAAACTCGGTTACTTCTAACTGAACTCATTTTCGCTGTGAAGTGGCACATTTTTTGTCACTATTATGTCCTAATCATTATTAAGTGGAACATGAGTCATCTGCTTGCTCTTATAAAAGACTCTTTTTATGTTAAAATTGTAACAAATAATAGTTTAGTAGATTTAGTCAGTTACATTTAGTTTAGTTAAATTCACACTGTGTCCGACATATAGCAGATTAGGCAGAGGGAACCTAGTGTGACTACCTACCCTGACACACTTACACACCGTTAAACACTTTCCAATTATTTTTCGAAATATTTTAAGTTAGAAATCATAACTAAATGCTCCACATAATTGACAATAGCAAAGAAATAAAAATAATTCATTGCTTGGCATAGGAACCAAATGCACAACCATCACATTTACATTTAAATGCTGTGTGTGCTGCTACCACAACAACCACAATTTTTGAAATAGTATTTTGTTATTTTATAAAAAAAATTTAAATCTACAACATAGAATTTTTAAGGTGTAAAAATATAAGTACTTCTTCTTCTTGGCCTTAACTTAGATATTTTTTGTATAAATTATTGCTTAACTATAGAAAGTTGTCCATTTATTATATTTTGCAATTCTTGTATAACAGATTTGCATTTTTTATCATATAACACAAAAAATTGTTATCAGATTGAAGTATAAATTTCTTAAAATAAAATATACAGATTATTGTGAGAGCATAGTGGTAAAGAGACTGATTGTAAATGGTGGTGGTGAATGGTAGTGGGTTCTTCACACACTCAAAGTAATAAATTATTTTCATTTTACTGCTCTTGCAAGACAAATTGTGGCATTGACTTTTGCTACTCAACACAAATTTTGCCAGAAAGTCAGGACCAAAGACTTTATATTCTTTTTACCTATTCTGCTATACATAAGTAACCATAAAACAGAAAGAGAGAAATTTGATCATAAGTAAACAATAAATAAAACTTTAAATTACATACATTTCAATGCATAATACGAAATATAACATTAAAAATAAAATAACTTACTTGGTAAGGCCAAATATTCCCTTAGAGGTATCCAGGGCAATAATAATATTGTAAAATATATAACAGCAAATATTAATGATGATGTGAACCAGAACAGCATTCCTCCATGTCCAAACAAATAATACTCTCCATTGTCTACATGAAACAGGTCATTGGGCATCATCAGTTCTAGTGTTCCCTGAGTTACAGTAAACCCGAGAGAAATAAGTGATGTAGCTAATAGCACATATCTGATACTACTTCGACTGTCCATGTGACCTGAAATAATCTATTATTGTAGTGTTTGTAATATTACAAATTCATTAAATTTTAATATGTATTACACATGTTGACTTTATCTTTTTTTATTGAAAAATAATTTAAAAACCATTTTTAAATATATAAAAGCTGTCAAAAGAAATCATACTCTTTAATCATAGTACAAAAACATACATTATATGCTATGTAAAACCAGAATTTTAATATACTATTAAAATATTATATTAGTACAACTTACCAAAAGCCAATCCAAATATCACAACACTCAGTTCTGTAGCAAGTAAAAAAAATCTTACAGTGACCCATAACACTTTATCTACGAGCCCACCAATTGGCACTGCCGCATTTAAGGTCATTGAGACTGCACATCGTATTAAGCTGATGATCACATTGCCCCATACAAGCGAGTAGAACGTTAAAAATATAGGACTACTCGTTGCTCGTAACTTTAATTGCGCTTTGTTAAATCTAACCACTAAGAACAGCACGAATAGAGCGTTAGGTATCAATATAATCAAATCCCATATACGAACACTGCAAAAAACATAGCATATCATAACAAAAACATAAGGTACCTACACTATAACACAAGGGCAACTGAAGCTAAGTTACCTTGAGTTGTTCATTTCATAGTATAAGACGTATTTACAAAACGTCTCTTCCTTAACGGGCGGTAAATCAGAACCATTTATTCCATCCATTTTTTAAACGTATCAATTTTTTGCCATTTAAAGTTACGAAATTATTTCAAGATTCGTGGAAGGGAATCATAACTTGGCTAATGTAATCGAATTAGTCGATGCCTCATAACGTCAGCTTTGTCCTCGCATAATAAAAACACTATTTTTCTTTAGATCTCCTGATAGTCTCACTTTCTAATCCAATTTAATAATTACAACACTGAACAATTTATAACAACAAACGCCTGACTTCAATCCTCCGCAGTTGCTTTTCAGTTTCTGTTTCTGGTTTTTACTTTTTATTTTTACATTAGTCAATGTTAACAGATTACAAAGTATTATTTTAACAGTTCAAATATCTTTGTATAAACTGTGAATTGTGAAAAAAATTACCACACTGACATTATTGTGTCAAAATAACAGTAGGAAATCAGTTAAATGGCAGTTCTCCAAAACGCACAAATTTCAATTTCCTTGTGATTACTCATTAATAGTAAATAATTTTAATAAGATGAATATCATATTAAATACTTAACTAAATAATAAACAAGTCGTCTAGACAAGTTTGATGATTTAGTATATACAAAAATATATTTTAAGAAAAAACCTTCAAAAAATTGAATATTTTACGTGGAGATTTGGTGTGTTCTTAGCTAATTTCTTTTCAAAAATATTCGTAATTAAACTATATTAATTTTATTTGCTATTTTTAATGAAATAAGTACATACTTAAAGGTTTTAATAATAAAACGTGCTTATAATTTAGGTGTAGCTACACAAAAATCGATCGCAAAAAAGTTTTTAAAAATAGAGTCATTGATCGAGCGAGCTTTTGTTTTAAATATTGCTACGAAAATACGTTATCTAACGTAGTGTTTATTTTGGCTTATAATAATGTTAGCATGCAGAGCTTTAATTTCCGACGGTACAACTGCCGCCATGGATGCTTTAACAATTTATAAATAAGTCTTAAATTGGATTCTCGTAATTTTAGCACATGAATCGTCATTGATATCTTTATTTACTACTTATAGATTAAAAATGTTTCGGCAATCGTTAATATATACTTATATTGACATTTTGAACAAATCTGTAACCAGCAAATTTCATGTACTTTGAATGAGTTTTTCATAAAATTCCAACGTGTTTTATGTAAAAACATCATTGGTTGCGACGTCATTGCCAGTAAAATTGTAAAAGATGGCAATGACGCTGGAAGAAAAGTAGGTGAAGACAATGATTATTAGCTTTTAGAGTAGACGAATGGGTCTGATTTCAGGATGTAGTCCTGAATCTTAGATATATCTCTAATAGTACTAGTACTCACCTATGGGTCGTGTGAAGAATTTTTAATGTTTAAACCAGCTATGACTAAAAATTTACGTAATACCTAAATTTTGTTCGTGAATTTTTCTCGGATTTTATTCTTCTGTATCTTCTTGCTATATCACTTCCATGGCATTTAGTTTCAGTGTAATGGAAACGTTATATATAATCTTACTGTTTTTAGCATATAGAACAGTACAAAAATAAACTACTTTAACTTAAATATTATATTTAGAGTTAATAAAATAGATCTAAAATTTAACGATTTCTATTGATATTCTTTAGTTGTTTTTATTTATTTTTTTCATTATTCTTTATTTTTTACATCTCACTTTATCCCTAGCGGGGTAGTCAGAGAGAACGGGGCGCCAACAGCCCTACTCTCTGTATGATTTACTTTATCAACTGTTACCACTCGTCCATAAATGCCATGTTTTTTCGTGGCCTCTGTATATATCTTTTCTCCCGAGCGAGGGATTGGGATTTATAAGACCCGATATTATGGTTAGGTTTATCCGCTCTTTATCCAGACGCAGCTGACTTCGATGCATGTCCATTCTTGACATCGGAGATTCCCCCAATACCGATGCTTCCCCTTTTTTGAACAATGTATTTTAAATCTCAGTTACTATCTAGTTTTTATAGGTCAACACACTGCAGAGGTAAATTACGTTTCACTGGTCTTAAGAATTGGATTTACTTTCTTGTTAGATGTTAAATATAGTTTTAATGGAAGCTTTTCTCTTAAAATGCTCTTAAAATGTTGCAATTCTGTCTGTTTCAAAATATGATAGAAGTCCCGGTTTTCTTTCTACTGAGGGTCTTCTGATAACGCTGGATCTTACTCTAATGAAAGGCATTCTTCACCCATCAAAGCTCGTCCCCTAGATGTACAGCGTCGCAGAATTGGTGGGCTCTTTGAAATAAAGATTTGCCAATGGTAAATAAACGTGGGTAAGATTCACTATTGAAGTATATGAGTATGGTTTCTTTGTTAGCTAACTCAAGATCTTTCAGCCCACAAACAAAATGGTAAGAGTCCATGGCATGTTGAGATTATACCTCGGCGTACCGATTTGGCTAACTATTGAAGATACAGTCAGTTTAGTCTTATTGTGTATTTTCGGCAACCCATACAATTTAGAATATTTGACATAACTAGTTACGAGGGATTTAATGTTACATATCTTACGTTTCTTTCATTCTTCTTTTGTAACACCTACGTTTCGTTGCCGTATATCAACGTCGTTCGTCAGCATTGCACAGTGTTCCTAAACGTGGAACTATTCTGTTATTTCACGGTTTCACCAATGCATCTAATGCACCGCTAATTCTGTTATCGGCAGCAATAAGCTTGTGCGTCTTTTCTTCATTTCTTTCAAATGTAAGAATAGGTTCTGGTCCTTCTTTCCTTGGGAAGGAAATTTTTCCTCGCATGTCACTTTGTATCTCAGACTTTACAACAAGGGAAGCGATTAAAATATTGTACCGAGGTAGTCTCCCAAAATATCTTATACTAAGTTAATAAACAACCTTAGGAATTACTAAAATTGCTCTATAACATTTTATTTCTTTCTTTCTTAGAACTTACACGCGCGCAAGGCACGTTTGGTGCCTTTGTAGCATATCCTTTTTCTTTTTTAAAAAGATTTATCTGAGGCCTTATGATCCTAACGAGCTTTTTTCTCTACAGTGTCTTTCACTTTATCATCACATTTATCGTGCTTTTTACTAAAACCTCGTTATCATTTACCACATATTTCTGTCGCTGCTTTTCTTATATAATTTCCGTTTTTCTGTTTCAAAGATGTCTAATATTTTGAAAGTACTTATTCCTCTTTGATCGATGGATTTTAAAACTTCCAGCTTCTTATGCGATAATTTGACTCCAAGTTTGGACGTCTCGTACCTCAAAGTGAAACAGACTTCTTATTATAGCAACGATTACATGTTGGTCTGTTCCCAAGATAGCATCCTAATCACTCGTGTGTCCACAACTTAACCTTAAATATACTGATCCACTAGGAATAAGTCAATCATACTTTTCACGGTGAGAATATAATAGAACGTGAAAATGGATTGATGATGAAGGAAAAGCAAAAAAGATTAATGAAGAAAAAGTGAGCGGTAATAAAGATAGACCTTCGAAAATACAGCATCAAAGATAATGAAGGAGAAAAATCACGTAAAAAGCATGAGGACGCCCCAGATGGCATGTATGAAAAGTTGATGATAGTGGACGAGGTGAAAGAGGTATATAGAGACCGTAGCGTTTGGGGTTCCGTTCTCTCTGACTTTCCCACTAGTATTACAGCGTGAAGCTAAATAAGTAAGTATTTAATTTCAATTCTGTTGTAAAGAATCATTGTTGGTACCACAGCATCATTTTTCTCCAGTTGCTTATCATTATTCTACACTAATCGTCATTGTCCGATTTAACACATTTTTTAAAAATTCCATTTATAAAATAAATAGGGGTTGTTCATAGATGCCACTTCAATAAACGTGCATTATAATGTCCAAGCTTACATCTCACAGCAAAATTACGGCTTTACACGCTGGTTTTAAAAAAGACATAATTTTTGGTTAAAAATAACAATTTTAGGAGAACTGCCATAAATCAGTATGAGGTAAATTATTCAAATTTAAGGAACACTAAACCTAGGAAATAAAAATCTGAATAAACTAAAACAGAAACTATTGCTATTTTTTTTATTGCTATTATCCCTTTTTTCATAATTTAATAATAAAGTTTTAAATAGAGAATAAAGTCTTCTATTTACTTATATAATGTGATATTGAATTCAGTTACACTTCTTCTCTGTCATACACACCTTCTAAATCATGAATGGCCTCTGCGAGATTTTTTTTAATGTTACTTAAAGTTAATGGTACTTAAAGTGCAATTTAATTTATCTATTTTGTGAACGATCTAACACTGAAACATTGTCTTTCCATTCGCGGTATGTGTGAATCAGATTCGGAATGAATTGTAATAGATTATAAATTATTATATATTGTAGTTGGTTACAAACCATTCAGAGACCCCTTGAGTACGAAAGCCCTAAGCATGGATACGTACTAACATGTGGTAAATATGGAAGTATTTAGATTGGGAGTCCACTCGATTTTTTATCAAGTGCCTCCAGTATCTACTTTTCAACAGTAATACAATGTGTCTATTTTTTTATATTTGAGCCTTTTTAATATTTAACAATATGCAATATGAAAGAATTTATCCAAAGCTAAAGTAGTTGGTACTTATGTTACGAGTTGGTAATTTGACAAAACAAAAACAAAATCAAGCATATAAGTAGTTGTGTCAAATAAATCAATATATTACTATTAAATTAAAAAAAAATCTTCAAGAAAATAACAGCTTAGAATAGCACCATCCCATCTCGTCCCGTGGGTGTCGTAAGCGGTGATTAAGGGTACATAGCCAAAAGAAAATGGGCAGCAGCATCTCCTAAAAACCTAGGCCTAATTCGTTTGCTAATCAACCTGCCAAGCGTGGCGATTATAGCTAATTCCCTCTTTATGGAAAAACAAGCACAAAAAGGTCCCCTAGTTCCCGGCAGTCCTGTTATTTCCAGTTCAAAAATCACCGAGCACGATTCGGTTACCACAAGCAACGACTTGACCTGACAACATATAACAAGTGTACACTGAGGATCAACGCAAAATTAGCAGAGTTGATAATATAGAAGCCATCACTAAGTTACACTGGGATATCATTAGGTTATCTGAAGTCCGTAGAGAGGGGGAGGACATGATAATCCTCAATTCCGGTAACTTACTGTACTGGAGGGTGGCCAACAGTCCTCAGGAGGTGTCGGGTACATCGTCCGTATCGAAGAGGTACCTGATACTCAGAATATCTAAACAATATTTCCTGAATGCCATTCAGGTTTACGCCCCAATCTCGAACACCCAGACGACGAAGCGGAGGCTATCTATGAGGATATCTCTAAAGCCATGCATAGCTACAAAACTTACTACACCGTCGTAATGGGGGACATCAACGTAAAATTGGGAAAACGTAACAGCAATTAGTTGAGAGTAATGAGGGCCAATTTGGATTTGGGCAACGGTACGCCAGAGCCCAAATGTTGATTGATTTTATCGCGAAGGAAGGCCACTACATTCATCATGTAGTGGCCTTCCTTCGCAATAAACAGTGAAGAAAGAGTTCATTCTTCTGTCTCTCTTCTGAACGGTCTCGATCGATAAAGTCTACGCTCCGACCGATTCTTCAGTCCAAAAACAAAAAGTCCCAAACCGCTTTGAAACCTTTGAGAACAACTTGGATGTGGACGATCTAAAGAATAAGGTGGTGGATACAGTTCGTACGGTAAAGTCCAAGTGATTTAAAGCCTACTTACTGTACTAATAAAGAAACTCTCCGACGAGACACTCTAATTCATACAACATAGACGCGAGATGAGGCAACAAGATTCAGAGGATTCCAGTCGTTATAGATGTCCAGTCGAATACGAAACACATTAAAGAACGACATTGACGAAGCACATTGACGAAGGTGGTGGGAATTCAGTAGGGCGGAAGTAAAACAAGTGTTTATAACTATATACACAAATTTGTGAACATGATACAATTGATACACGCTATTTTATGCTTTTTTAAAATACAATTACCTACTTTTACAATTTATATTTAAACACGTTCCATTAGTCGATATTAAATAATTATATGTAAAAATAACAAAAATGTAGTGCTAATACAAAAATATTATTAATTATAATAATACGGGAGCCGAAGAGGGGACTTTCGGGATTTCCTCGAGCGCGGCAAATTAACATACTGGGGATTTCTCGTACTCGGTTACGCACTTTCACCAAATATGAGCCTCATATATATAAAAAAAATTGATCAACTGAAATTCTCGAGCGCGTCAGATTAAGGAAGAGTAAGTTAGTTACATGCTAAATCGTGTATATTCCACTAATCTGACAATTTGGGAGTGACGTAAAGAAGGGGGAGGGCTACAAAGTTGTAAAAAAAACGTTATCTCGACATCCTCGAGCGTGGCAAATTTTTCTTTTATTTTGAAGGTAATAATTCAAGGGTTACGAAAAATATATAATCTGAAGAATTCCACAAACCGAAGTAATAAAAATTGATCGATAAATTTAATGCAGCTACGAATTGCCTATATTCCTTTCAAATGATGAAATCGAGTCAGAGGAGGAAGATGATTCCACCGATGAATCTTCATCGTCAGAATCATAAAAAAATAATCATAAGACAATCAAATAAAAAAATTTTACAGTTCTCAAAATAAAAATTCAATTATTTTCTTATAAACTAATAATATTTTTTAGAGTTTATAATTTTATATATTTTTTAGAGTGTGACTGTAAAACCGACTGGTTGTGGGTTCAATCCCCATTCGAGGAGATGAAATATTTACTTAAATTTATATTTCCATTTCTTCGCTCTGGTGTCGAGGCAAAATCGCGGCGTTAAGTGCTGCCACTCAACATTTAATGCCTTCAAAATTTGGTAGAAAGTGGGGAACAGAGTGTCTTAACATTAGGTTCCCTCTGCCTACCCTGCTGTGTGCGGGATTCAAAGTAAAGCTGATTTGTTTATTTTATTTATTTAAAAAAATATTATTAATTGTCAGATTAAGCAAATCCCTTCAGATAATCGTCAAATTATGATATAGCACGTCTAGGGCATGAAGATGAACCATATATATCTTAATCTGACGCACTTGAGTATTTCAAAATGACGATTTTTTTTTTGCACATTCCAACAATGATTGCGAGCTTGAGTCACTTCCAAAGCGTCAGATTATTATATAAGACCTTTTTTCAGGTTCACTTAATATACCCTCAGAAAATCTGAAGTGCTCGATGATTTATTTTCCAATTTTAATTCTTACGACCACGTCCCACACGGAAACAGTCAGAGAGAAATATGTTATATTTACATTTTTAAGAATACGTAGGGAATTACTGATATCAATATCTGACGCGCTCGAGTATGTATGCAACAGTTTTTTTTTACATTTTTGAAAATCTATAGCCGCTCACCCCACCGATCAAAAAATATGTATTGTATGACATTTTTTCTTGTTATCAACTAAGCTTCGCAACCCAATAAGTCTCTACGACGCTCGAGTAAATCCTGAAAGTCTCCTCTTCGGCTCCCGTACTATAAATAAAATAAAAATAATTAATAATAAATAATTATTGTGTATATTATTATAATCATCATAAATTAATATTGTTAATTAAATTATTTCATATTGAAGTACAAACATATTAAATAACGGGTGGTATTATATAATGCGGAACAAAGGCCCAAAGTATTCGCAAGAGATGTGTATATTGGGCAAAGCCTACTGACAAGATTGGAAACTGATGACGGTAGCATCATTTCGGTTAGGTCTGAGGTAAATCCTGAGGGAGCTGGAGAGTTTCTAAAGACAATTGTACTCCACACAAACATCGGTTGAAAACTTGGCTAAAGATCCCAGAACCAAGCTTACCCGACACTATACCGAAAATACTCCGATACAACAAGGCGGCGGATAATGACGGAATCACTATGGAACGTCTGAGAGCGGGCGGCAAGCCGGTATGAAGTCCTTCAGAAGCTCTATAATTCCGTCATCCGAGGTTGTCCTGTTCTTTAAGAAAGATGATAAAACACTTTTAAAGAATTACAGAACAATCTAACTTTTGAACCACGTTTACAAGTTGTTTTTAAGAGTCATTACGAATGGTCTCGCAGGCATGTTTGACGACTTCCAACCTCTCGAACAATTCAGTTTCCGAAAAGGCTATAGCACCATACACCACATTCATACGCTGCGGCAAATTATATAGAAGTCCGAAGATCAAAGAATTGCTCATCTGAAGTGCCAGTGTACAAGACACATAGCGTGGAAACCCGATGACCGATGGGGCAGAAAGTTTAAATGTAATTTCAAACTCTGAAAAATAGTAAATTTTTTATTATCATATTATTGGAAATCAGAATCAGTAAATATAAAAATAAAACAATGTAGAATGGTCTGAGGTTAATATAATCCATAACTACCCTGAATTAACAATAATTCACTTTAATCAAATAGGAATACTAAATTACTAACAATTTAACAATCGTTATCTTTCAAACATAAAATGACATGACAAATATAATAAAATAAAATGAACACAGAGTATCGACACCAACCACTTTCCCAAACGACGACCGACTGGCAAATTAGAGAGAGATAATTAGAGATATGGAAGATATGAGATGGATGTGTATAGACGTATTGCTGCTGGTAACAGGGTTAGCGGAGCCTTAGCTGCATTCATGAGACGGCGAAACTTCAGCACAGCTGCACGTTTGGCGATACACAATGCAGTGTTCGTAACGAAGCTGTTATACGGTAGCGAAACGTGGGTATTGCAGAGGAAGAATGAAAGAAAGATGAATGCCGTGGAGATGCGATCTCTTCGTAGAACATGCGGAGTCAGCTTAGCTGATCAAATCCGCAATGAAGAGATACATAGAATGACAAGTAATAGCGAGGACGAACGGTGAGAATGAAGAAGAACGTGCTCAGTTGGTTTGGACACGTAGAACGAATGAAAGAACTGCAAAAAAGATTTATGTTGGAAAAGTGGGCGGTAAGAGAGATTGGAGGAGACCTCAGTTGACCTTCGAAAACACAGTATGAAAGATACTGGAGGAAGGTCACGCAAAATGCTCATGCGTTTTGACAGGAAGCATGCTCTCCGGGGGGGAGTGGACGCGACGAAAATGGTATGTAGAGACCGTAGCGCTTAGCGCTCCTTTCTCTCTAATTACCCCTCTAGGGATACAGCGTGAAGCAAAGTTAAGTTAAGTTTTAAGTTATATTGCTGTTGACCTAGGATGGTCTTTACAGATTTATCACTGGACGGGGAGTAGCTCACCCCTGAAGAAAAAGTACGAACATTGATGGACGGTCGTGAGGGTTTGGTGATCGCAGGAGAATGCCCTGTGTACGCTAATCAGGGGTGATTTTGACCGTTGGGCCCCGTCGACGTGCCGTGACATAGGACTGGCCTCATCGCCTTTTACGGCGGCGAAGAGTGTGTCGTGGCTGATTGAGCACTTGTTTAATATGAGTGAGAAAGGTAGTGAAGGATATCCATACCGCTCGAATATCGAAATATTGCTAACAATACAATAATAAGTCTATGTCAAATTTAGTTGGTAAACAATACAAACGTTGTTATTTAAAAATAAACTTTTAATGAAAACATTTTAGGCGGCAATACCTTTTAAATCACCTTTTTTGTAGAGTTAACCTGTTTATTAAAATTTATAATTTGTTTTTAACAAATATCGATATTTTAATGTAAGATTATAGACATCACTACTAAATCAAGTTTTCATATACCAAAGTCATCTCTGACGTGTGTCTTGTTTAGTGGACTGCAAATTGAAGCATTTTTTTGTCAAGTTTTACCGGTGCCGGTACTCTTTTGTGTTGTAATTTAATTTTACTTCTTCCATTTACTCAAAAATTCTGTTTAAAATTGCAAGAAAGAAAACTAAGCTGATAATCAGCATGGGTCTCCTTGCAACAGCACTTGGTGTTCTTTTTATTGTTGCCACGGCTTGGTCTGCGGACGCTCCCAAAGGACCTAAGGTTACCCACAAGGTAACTACAAATCTTTAATATATTAAAATATTACTCATCATGTTAATAAATTTT
The DNA here is from genome assembly GCA_013403705.1 of Heliconius hermathena. Taxonomy (NCBI): domain Eukaryota; kingdom Metazoa; phylum Arthropoda; class Insecta; order Lepidoptera; family Nymphalidae; genus Heliconius; species Heliconius hermathena. The sequence continues at coordinate 160,016 of JAAIXJ010000375.1, read as the reverse complement.
ATATTTTCAAGTTTAGGTTTTAGTGTCGCCAATAGCTTGATTGGCTACAAAGCTTAATAATTTGATAAGTTCGATGACCTTGCGGTCACAGATTCTTTGTTCGTGGGATGTACCTACATTTAAATATTCATATTTTTTTTGTTGATTTAATATTTTCTTTGCCTCATATTTATTAAGTATTTTATCTATTAAATTTATAAAACTATTAGTTTGCTACATTTGCTAATGTATTTGATAATTTTCTGTTTAGGTCAAATTTGATATAAGCATTGGCAATAACCCGGCAGGGACTGTAGTTATTGGTCTCTTTGGTAAAACTGTACCAAAAACAGTAGAAAACTTCTACCAGCTTGCTCAAAAACCAGAAGGTGAAGGTTACAAGGGTAGCAAGTTCCACAGAGTTATTGAGAACTTTATGATTCAAGGTGGAGATTTCACTAAGGGAGATGGAACTGGTGGTAAGTGTATTTTCCTGCTTATTATTGATCAGTGCCTAGTAAAATATCTTTAATTGGTTGGTTATTTACTATATATATTTTTGAGTTTAAATTAGTAACACATAAAAATATTCCCAATTAAGATTGTTAAAATTTTATCATAGATTTTAATTTTTCAAATTACTTCTGCAATAAAATTTTATTGCGTATATTAAACAATTAAGACCTGTAGAATTTTACATTGAATATTTTGTAGGTCGTAGCATCTATGGTGACAGATTTGAAGATGAGAACTTCAAACTAAGCCACTATGGTGCTGGTTGGTTATCTATGGCTAACGCCGGAAAGGACACAAACGGATCTCAATTTTTCATTACTACCACTAAAACACCATGGCTTGATGGCAGACATGTTGTTTTTGGAAAAGTACTTGAGGGCATGGTATGTTTTTTTTTTCATTTCACACTTACACAGAATTTAATGTTAACTACTTATTGCCCTACATTACTCTGTTCTTCACTTTTCTCTGGAATTTGAGAAATTGCACAAGTTGCAGAATTCTTTTCCCACTTACCCTCGCCACAGAACAGAAATGAAAATAATTTAATTATCCATTCAACACACAACCATCATGTATACAGGTAGATACAGACATAAATACCTAGAAGGAAATTATTTAATTATCATTTATATGTAATATGCAGTATTTATATTTATTCATTGTTAAAATATTTGTAATCATAAAAATAGTAGTAATACCAAAGTAGAATGTACTTTGGTTTACAACCTAAAACTACATATTTTTTACTCTACTATATGAACATCATTCTTTGCATAAAAATGTTCTATAAAAAGAATTAAATACAAGTGAACATTACTGTCAATAAAATTCCTTTATGTGATAAGCAAACAAGATGTAGGCATAAACAATTTGAATATTTTACAGGATGTAATTCGTGCTATTGAGAAGTCGCCCACTGGAGCCAATGACCGTCCAACAAAGGATGTTGTCATAACCAATACGCATGTTGAAGTTGTGGCTGAACCCTTCAGTGTTACAAAAGACAGTGCTCAATAAACTTTAGTTTATAATGTCAATATAACAACAATAGTTTTGTTTAAAATGCATTTATTATTAAGTTCACTACTAATATTCATTAAGTGATCAAAGTATAAATTTCTCCTTAATTAGTTACCCTTATCCCCCGTTTATGCCAATAATCTTTTTAAATGTCACAGGGTACATAAAAATAGATATGTTTATAAAATCATTTTATAATAAGCTATAATTTGCAGTGACAAAATTAAAACAATATATATATACTTATGACATGTTTTTTATTTCTTTTATGCATTCTTCTGCCTCTTTTTTGATATCATCATTTTTAGCTAGCACTCCGAGTCTCCATCCAAATCCACAAGATTTTCTTGCTATGTCGAACATACTTTTCTTCATGTATGCTCTTCCTAAATTTATGTATATGGCACCCAAATCTGGCATTTCTGGTACTTTCTTACCCAAATCTATAGCATTTGTAAAATACTCTATACTGTCATCAGTTTTGCCTGCAATATCACTCACTGTGCCCATATCATTTAATTGTATAATTAAATGTTCTTGTTCAATATCTGATAAGGTAGTCATTTTTTCATATGCTTTCTTCATATATGTTAAACCTAATTCATGTCTACCACAATCTACAAACAAACGACCGTACCAATCTTCTGTCATTGCCAAGAGCTTAACATTTAGCTCTGATGAGTCTTGTGATGGATTACTACTAAGTTTTTCTAAACACCAATCATAACCTAATTGTGCTGTTGTATAATCTTTCAGCATATGACTTATCCTTGCTAACTTGATACTTATGTGAATAACCCGTATATCATCTTCAGATGCACCATTTGACATAATTCTCTGTGAAACAGCTACAAATAATTGTTTGGCTTTTTCATACTGGCCTCTCTCTAGAGCCAAATTAGCCATGACATCATAAATGTAGGTAATGCCTAACTCATGATGTATTTGCTGTGCTTGTCTTAAACTAACATGAAGAAGTTGTTCAGCTTTATCATATTCCTCTCTTTGAATGAATAATACACAATGTTTGATTTTTAAAATTAATTCATCTTCTGCACTTAATTTCTTCTCAAGTCCAATTAAAGTTAGCAATGAAAAGCTAAGGGAACAGGGTACTATGATTTTTAATGAATATTTTTGAGATGTTACTAATGGAAGAGGCCTAACAGCGTTCTTTATGTGGATAAAACTTCTTAGTAGAAGTCTGTATCTTAACATGATTAATTTGTACGTGAGATTTGATTTATTGTATTTCTTTTGAGTTATATAATATGTGTTACATACAAATATATTTTTGGATGTTATTGTAAATGTATACAAACAAAATACATTTTTTGTAATTTTTAGTATGACAAAGAGTATTGACTTATTTTTAAATAATTGCAATTACAGAGACATCACTAGACATCACGATATTAATACAAATTTCAAAAAATATGAAATTGAGAATACATTAAATTCTATTTTGACAGTTGCTAAATTGTTGCCAGTACAGTATAAGCATAGAACATATATACCCAAAGGGTATAAGTTATTAATTATATTATGCTGTTTTAGATTTTTTTTTTTATTTTAGTACGCAAAATTAAGTCACATCTTCATAATTTATTAAACATATATTCATTTACATTTTAAATTTATGCTGTAGCTTACATTGTTTAGGATTAATTTTACCTCTATTAATAATATTATTTAGACTGAACCTTAGCCATTACATATTAAACTTAATATATTTATTGTAAGGAGAGCCGCCAATTAGGAGTACGTCTGAAAAATAAATAAAATTTTATTTTCTTGCAGTTGTAATAGAGTGGTAGAAAGAATCCACATACTATTTCAAATTTACATCCAACCGAATTCAATTTATATTGTGTATAGAGTGACGTACGCAATGTCTTCTCTGAGCAGGGAAATATATTTTTTTTAAAAATGCTTCACACTTCATCCCGCACACAGTAGGCAGAAGGCAGAAAAAAACAAAATGTAAAGACACTCCGTTCCCCATTTACCGCCGAATTTTGGAGATATTCCGTGTTGAATGGCGGAAATCAACACCATATAAATGTTTCAATACACTGAACAAATTGGGGCCAATAAATTATTTTTATTTAATTTTTATTACTTAAATTTAAGCACGTAATTTATTTTTACGCTAGTACAACCTGAAGTCGCAGCGTTTTCTTGTCTGAGTAGGAACTTCAAGAAATACTTTTTTGGTACTTCCTTACAAAGAATTTTTTTTTATTTTTTATTTTCTTACACTTCGTCAGAAATAATTCTTGGTATTAGTGAAAATTCTACCGCGGTTTTTTTTCTGACAAGTTTTCAATCAAATTCTCTGTTCAAAAAATACTTTGTTATAGAGCAAAATATTAAAACTTACAATTTCGATATATTCTCGATGTTTAAATTAGTTTCATTTTTTTCTTCACTTTGGCACCTGTTGATCCATTGTCGGGTTGGTTTTAGTACGCACGATATTAGTGTTTTAGGATAATCTTTTTTTCTACAAAAAAAAATTAAACTTTTAATAACTTAATGCATAGATATTGTATGAGATTGATGATTTGTTTTGATTACCTCAGATTTTCGTTTTGTGGATAAGTTTGTGACTGTTCTGTACCTGCCAAAATTAAGAAACGATATTATTAAGGTCTTATATTTTATCTAAGTTTTAAATGTTATATTGTATTTTATGAGGAATGATTGTAAAAATAAGATTTAATGACCATTCCAATGACTTCCATCCTGTTCACGGAGCTAAGCGCCTACATCCTTTACTATAATGAAGCCATCTAATAGATAAATGATAATAATAACGTTCTTCCATTGAGACGTTTAAATTTACGTGTATCTGTATCCTACTCAGTGAATATTGCTTAAATATATCTAGATTGTTCAAAGTTCAATTTCCAATAATTAAGATAATTATCTATGATCTATATTTATAAAAGGATATGCACCTGGCTGACTGAGGTAAGACGCACGCACAGCCGTAACGCTGTGCGTAGAAACGTGAAATTTGGACAGATGTTTATTTTCATAATCTAGACATCCACTAAGAAGAGATTTTGAAAAAATTTTACCCTAAAAGGATGAAATAGAGGTTTGAAGTTTGTATGGACTAAATCGGCACCGATTTTTATAAAAAATTAAGTTCAGACTCTTAAAAACATTTTATTGAACACGTGTTTCGTGGTTTTTTTTTAAGTTCACCCTTAAAGTTGCAGATAAGCGGGCGAAGCTGCGCGCGCCCACTAGTATTTATATATAAGTCTCTATAATTTCATGGTACTATCTATTAAAACGGTAATTTATGATTTTAAAATAAATATTGGAAATAGTAGGTACCTGTAGTTTTCGATTCTTTTATATTTGCTTGAGTTTTTTTACAAATTCTTTGTGACACTATTACAGAACCGATTGTCGGTTTTGTACTAGCAGGCTAAAAAGTTATTATTTAAAAAATATTAATGGATAGTCAAAGTTGAAAAGGTTAAAATTATCAATAGGCTCTTCTAGTTGATTGAGACCGGTTTGTTCTTTACCTTAGGTTCTCGCTTTTTAATTTTTCTTTTATTCTCCTGCCATTTATTGAGAGCATTTTGCTGTTGTATTTTGAGAAACACATATTGACAATACCAGTTACTGTGCGCAATTACATCTTCCTTATTAATTTCTAAAAAAAACAAACCGTTTACTTTTCTTTAACTTTGCGGCCAGCACAAGCACGGTCGCAGAAGCGTGCGACTATAAGCTCGACAGGTTGTGGGTTCGACATTCATTCTATAAAAAATAAATCAGCTTCACGCTGTATCCCGCACACAGCAAGGTAGGCAGAGGGAGCCTAGTGTTAAGACACTCCGTTCTCCACTTTCTGCCGATTCAGGAGGCATTGCGTGTTAAGTGGCAGAACTCAACGCCGCGCTTAACCTCGAAACCAGAGCGAAGAAATTGAAATATAAATTTAAGTAAATATTTCTCCTCGAGTGGGGATCGAACCCTCTACCAGTCGGTTTTAGAGTCACACATCGTGCCGCTGCGCCACGACTGGCCTCAAGGCCTACTAATTCTAGGTAATGATATATTTAATATTTTTATTTTCCTCACTTTGTTAACAACGAAAAGTATTGCAGTCAACGCGCAATGCCTTCAGAATTTAGCGGAAAGACATATATTTACAGAAAATTATCCGTCTTAGCTCATTTAAATTGTATATATACCTGGATATTTTTGTAGAATTTCGTGTTTGAATTCATCGAACTGAGGTAATTTATCAATTGATTTTACAATGTCATCTTTATAATATTTATTCCAGATTCGGACGAACATATTGTGATTATATTCATTCCAACCACCATATCGGTTTACACTATTCTTCAGAAACTCTTGATAATTATGAACTTCCTAAATAAATTTTAGAAAGGTTTATTGTTGTGCATAGTGTTCCTATATTTTTTAAAAGCATCTGTGCATGAATGTCATATTTTGTAAAAATAAAATTAAAATTAAATCAAGTTAAAAATGAGACCAGTCGTGGCGCAGCGGCACAAGGTGACTGTAAAACCGACTGGTTGTGGGTTCGATCCCCACTCGAGGAGATGAAATATTTGCTTAAATTTATATTTCCATTTCTCTGGTGTCGAGACAAAGCGCGGCGTTGAGTTCTGCCACTCAAAACGCAATTCCTCCAGAATTCGGCAGAAAGTGGGAAACGGAGTGACTTAACACTCGGTTCCCTTTTCCTACCTTGCTGTGTGCGAGATACAGCGTGAAGCCGATTGTAATACTAATTTAAAGATTTTTTTTTAAATTTATGGTGTCTGCGTTTTCTTCTTCAATCTTTTATAATATTATCATCATTAGTTTTACAGTGTGCTTAGTATATAAATAAATTAATATAAATATAAAATTAATAAACTGCTTACATTCATTCTCGTTTTCTTATTCAGTGGCTAACATAAATGTCAGCAGAATATATGCTGTATTATTTTACAAAATATATAACTAATTATTTTAAAAATCACATTTTTTCCTATTTTGATGTTAATTTATTTTAGTAAAAAAAAATAACTAACCGTGCACTTAAATGGAGAATTGATGATAGCACGCACAGGACTTGGAACTATTTGGTTAAAAGTATTCAGATTATTCTTTTTACGTCCAATATGTGTGGTTTCTAATATTGATGTCTCGTTCAACTGTATTATTACATAATTGTAAAGCATGAAAACACAAATATTAAATTGAATAAAATTTAATTGTAAAGCTGCTATTATGAAGTTATATAATGTTATTAGTATCTATAGTTAGTTATAGGGAGAGATATAAATTTATTACAGGATTTAAAAGTTAGTTTAGTCTTAAGTGGATGATTGAATATTTTATTTCGAGCTACTTACTTTGCTTATTAGCATTTCTTCTTCTGTTTGCGCCGACATTAATTCATTTCTTAAATGATCTTTAAGAAATCTGATTTTTGTTTCAAGTTTTAAAATATCGTTTTTTATTTCATTTATATCTGGAAAAACATAATATTTATAATTAAAATGGCTTGAAATAGAAATTGGTCACCAAATTAAATTTCTCGAACTAACCGAATTTATCGAGGTTTCCTGTAACATTGGTTCTTGTTTTAATCTCTTCATATAAAAAATTGATTTCATTATAAGATTCTTTTAATTTTAATTTATATTTATTTATTTCGATATTATTATCATTATTATTTATGTCTCCACAACATTCTTGCAGACTACATAAAGATTGTTGTAAATTAGCCGAAAGAACATTTTGTTGAATTTTTAATCTTCGTAGTTTAGAAATGTTAGTACTCTTATTAGATGGGCAATCACTAGCTATCGTGGAACTGTTATTCATTTTAACCAAAGGTGTTATTAAATCTATAAAAAATTGTGTAACTAATTATTAGAAAAGGTAAAAGCAAATTTTTAATTTTTTGATACATACAATGACCAAACACTAAATATCGATCAAACTTATCATAGGGATACGGTCCTAGGTGTGACTAGACCTGAATTTTATACGTGGAAGTAGGTGCGTAGTATTTTCAGGTTGGGAATAAGCACTCACGGTGCAATGCAACTACTTCTTCAGTTGTATTCTATCGAATCCACAATCTTCGTGTCTATAATCAGACGCTGTCTTATTGTACGCTATATTATGCTTCGATTGGTTTGAAATAATATTATGTAAGCGTTTTTTTTTACAAATAATTGACATTTTAATATAAATTTGAATAACTTAAATAAAATTAAATTGGAAAATATTTAATATTTTTTGTTTTAGTCTTTTTTATCTGTCACAAAGGTATAGAAATATGACACTGACGTTTTCTGTCATACCAATAAATTATTCCGGTTTTGTCGCAAAGAATGGGTTATATTGATTTTATTTAATGTTGAATTATCTTAAATACTTATAGGAATAAAAATGTTTTCACGATCCAGATACCTCTTTTCCAGAGTTCTTCCTTTAAAAGTATGGATCGCCGAAAGGATATTAAAATTTCTTTCAAAATTCATGCAATTGTTATTTCACAATATGTTTTTCAGGGTGCTTTCAAAGTCGAATACAAGAATGAAGCTCGTTTATTATATGGAATTACGACTGTAAGACATCGTTCGACATCTCCATTGAATACTATTGTAATGTTTGTCCCACAACAAGAGGTTAGTAAATTGTTGCTACCAGCAAAATATTCTTATTTTTTTTTTCATATAAATATATTTGAATTACTTCAATTTGAAATTAGAATAATTTATTAGTGTTTTTTTATCTGTTTATTCAGAAACTTTATAAATTTTAATATTAACATATTTCAGGCATGGATAGTTGAAAGAATGGGAAAATTTCACAGAATATTAGAACCAGGTTTAAATCTCCTCTGGCCTGTGGTAGATAAAATTAAATATGTACAAAGTCTTAAGGAAATTGCTATAGATGTCCCAAAACAAAGTGCTATTACATCAGATAATGTAACTTTAAGCATCGATGGAGTATTATATTTAAGAATTATAGATCCATATTTGGGTAAGAGCTTTGAAATTGTTATGGGATCTAGTAACTACACAAAATATTCTGTTGAATCCTATCTCAGCATACCCCACTAGTCTTGCTTAAGGCTTAAGTTTGTACTTTTATGTTTTATGTGGGAAGCATAACAGAAACCTAATATGTAAAAATTGTGTGTTGAGTGGTGGTTTTTGTACCAAGCTATATCTACCAGATTGATGAAAATAAGCAATTTCCCCAGTGATAATCAAACCATCAACTATAATGTTAATAGTATATTGTTAGAAATTCCATCATAGCTATATATATACCAATGATAGAATTTCTACTATAAATAACTTAATATTATATGTGTGAAAGTTTACGACGATGGATTTTTGTTCTACTTTTACACAATAACTCCTGGATTTAGATGAAACTTTACAGGAGCATATTTATGAGAATAACTCACAGGCTGCAACTTATGCTAATATATCATACATTTTAGTAAAAGTTTACCGGTAAACCGGCAAAGCCACATTTACGTTGCTAGTGACTTATTAAATTTTAATTTCTAGCCTCCTATGGTGTGGAAGACCCTGAATTTGCCATAACACAATTAGCTCAAACAACTATGAGGTCTGAGCTGGGGCAAATATCATTAGACAAGGTGTTTAGAGAGAGAGAATCCCTTAATGTTTCAATAGTGCATGCTATAAACAAGGCTAGTGAAGCTTGGGGCATTACTTGCTTGAGATATGAAATACGTAAGTATCTTAAAAAATTTGATTAATTTTCTTCTAAAAAATAATTTTCAAAAAAAAAAGAGAAATCTTAGTGTACTTGTAATGTACTGTCTAATTTCATGATATTCAATGTTAAGTCGTAAAATTAAAATGGAAATACATATAATCATTCCTCCTAGTGAGATTTAAGCAATATTTACTTATCGAGTACTAATAATATTGGTGACATAACATTTTGCCATTATTTTGTATGTATTGTCCCAAATATATTGTTTTTAAAATTTGTATAAAGAAGAGAATTTAATTACTAAGTTTTAATTTTCTGTACACAAATATAAAATATATCTGCAATAAGTTAGTAAAATAAATATAAAATTAGAGTTTTTGCAATTACGATAATAAATTTTCAATGGTGTCCATTACTGATAGGTGATATAAAATTACCAACAAGAGTACATGAAGCTATGCAAATGCAAGTAGAAGCAGAGAGGAGAAAGAGAGCGGCCATCTTAGAGTCTGAGGGAGTCCGAGCTGCTGATATTAATGTTGCTGAGGGAAAACGTCAAGCTAGAATATTAGCATCAGGTTAGCTTTATTCTAATCTATTTAATATAGCAGGGTAGACAAAGGGAACCTAATGAAAACACATTCTGTTTTCCATGCTTCACTTAATTATTTTACTAGATATTGCATGTTGAGTGGCAGAACTCAGTGCAATATTTTGTCATTTTATCAGAAAAAATGAATTGTTAACATACTGCATTCCCCATTTTCTGCAGAATCCTAGAACTTTGAAATATCTCTATATAATTTAGGATTTTTATTACAAGTTTAGCTCAAATATTAACATGTAAAACCGCACTGCTCCGATTATTTTGAATTTGGTATCCTAAATATTACATACATATTTCACAGAGGCGGAAAAACAAGAACAAATAAATAAAGCGTCGGGTGAGGCTCAAGCGATGTTAGCTGTAGCGGAAGCTCGTGCCAGAGGACTCAAGTTGATTGCCGGTGCTCTTTCACAGCCGGTAAGTGAATAAATACATTTTTTTTAACTTCACTCTATATCATATATGGCACGGTTGGCAAAGGGAAAGTAGTAAGTTTTGATACACCTTTCCCACTTTTTTTCCAATTTTATTGACATCGAGGTGTCTTAACGCCGTACTTTGTCTTGTTACTAAAGTGAGGAAATAAAAATAATTGGGGGAATCAATTATTTTTATTTCAGGGAGTACAGAACCCACAACTGTTGCGTTTATAGTCAAACGTTGTGAAAAAAGGAGAGCTCTGCATGTGGCCTTTTAGATCTGCAGAAGGCCTTTGACTGTGTGCCTCGTCAGTGCATCTGGTGGGTATTGCGATCCAAAGGGATCCCTGAGGGCTATATTGAGATTATCAGAGACATGTACCACGATTCCGCTTCTATGGTTAGGACTGCTGTTGGCGACACTAAACCCTTCCAGATTACAGTAGGGGTTCACCAGGGCTCGGCTCTTAGTCTGTTCTTATTCAATGTGGTGCTCGATACTGTCTCGGCTCACATCCAAGACCAGCCTCCATGGCTGATGATGTATGCCGATGATATAGCACTCATTGACGAGAACCGACTGACGCTGGAGCGTAAAGTGAACCTGTGGAAGGGTACGCTTGAGAACGGCGGTCTTAAACTAAATGTGTCGAAGACCGAGTACATGGCCTGCGGGAGCCCGGACTCGAGCACTATCCTTATAGGTCCTGAACCAGCCGTTAAGTCGGAAAAGTTCAGGTACCTTGGATCCGTTATGCACGAGTCTGGAGGCATCGATCACGATGTCTATAGCCGGATAAGCGCTGCTTGGGCCAAATGGCGGGAGGTCACTGGTGTGGTCTGCGATCGCAGGATACCGCCCAAACTCAAGGGTCTGATATACAAGAGCATCATCCGACCGGTTCTTTTATACGGCAGCGAATGTTGGCCAGCACTATCTCGGCACACTCAGGAGCTTCACGTCACGGAAATGAAGATGCTGAGGTGGATGTGCGGCGTAACGCGGTCTGACCGCATACGCAACACATTCATTCGAGGTAGTCTTGGAGTCCGTGACGTAGCGGATAAGCTCCAAGAGCGTCGCCTGAGATGGTTTGGTCACGTTACGCGCCGGCCTAAGAACTATGTCGGATGCAAGTGCTTTGCTATGCCAGTCCCTGGAGTGAGACCTCTCGGACGCCCAAGGAAGCGCTGGTTGGATGTCGTGATGCAGGACATGAGAGCCAATGGTCTTACCACCGAGGACGCTAAAGACCGTGCAAAGTGGAGTAGATTGAGCAGGAAGGCAGACCCTGGCAAATAGCCGGGATACTTGCCAGGAAGAAGAAGAAGAAGGAGTTGTGCTGCCTCTTTTCGACAGTCTCAATACATTTATTTGCATACTTGGATATGTAGTCCATTTTTTATCTGATTGATATGGAATAATATTTGTTTTTTTTGTTTCAGGATAGTAAAAATGCAGCTTCCCTAACTCTAGCGGAGCAGTATGTGTCCGCATTTAATAAATTGGCTCGAACTAACAATACACTTATTTTACCCGCAAATGCAGGAGATGTATCAAACTTAGTAGCTCAGGTAAACTATAAAGAAAAAGTTAAATACACAGACTTATTTTACAGTTGTTTTATATTTAATTTAAAAAAAAATATACTTTTATTCCAGTTTTAATAAAATATGTTAAAAAAAATGATATTTATATTCTGGTTGTAATTTTTTTTTTGAATTATAAGCGGTATCCCGCATATAGTAGGGTAGGCAGAGGAAGCCCAGTGTTTAGACATTCCATTTCCCGCGCCACCTCCAATTTTAGATACATTGCGTGGTGAGTGGCGAAATTAAACGTTGTGGTATGTTTTATTAGAAGAACAAGAAAATGAATATAATGAATTTCCCAAATTGGGAATCGAACTGACAACTCACGTTTACCACAAAGACTGCGCAGTTGCGCCACGACAGCTTTTCTAATTGTCGATTTTGAAATCATTTTTTTTTATATTTTTTAGGCCATGTCAATATACTCTACAGTGACAGCGCACAATAAACAAAGTCACGGTGAGCCAATAGTTCCCGAGATAATGTATGACGATCCTCTATATAAATTAACTTTAAATGAAAAAGGCACAACCATAGCCGGCCAAGCAATACCTAATGAAGACATGTCCGAATATTATTCTGATGATGATGAAAGAGAAAAGGCCTTGCAATTGCAAAAAGAGAAACTAAATGCTATGGAAAAAGAAAAATAATCTTGTTAAATAGATGTTGTTAATAAATGAGATACTTTAAATTTATTTTATCGTTTTATTTCTTGTTATATAAATCTTAATATAAAACATATTGGATAGTGGAAGTAAAAAATCTTTAGTCTAATTTTAACAGTCTATTCAATTTGACACAACTTCAAACGTTTTTAACGTATACTTACTATAGCAAGAATAAATTTATATTAATATTTTATAGTATACAGTATAGCGTCGATTATCCGGACACCGATTTTGGGCACTTGTTTTCAATATGTTAGTTATATTTGGTATGATATTTCATAAGAGAAACTAGACGAACCCCAAGATTTTGACCAAAGATTGGTAAATAAATCAAAATTCTGATTAAAAATGAATAAACTGAAATATTTCCATTTTTTTTATTTTCACGCAGTATCCCGCATATAATAAAGTAGCTATCTATTGTTAGGATACTACGTTCGTTGCGTGTTGACGGAACTTAGTGCGACGCTTTCTCTTGTTACTATAGCGAGGAAATTAAAATTATTCATAAGATTAAAAATCAGCTTCACATTGTATCCCGCACACAGCAGGGTAGGTTGAGGGAACCTAGTGTTAAAACACTCCGTCCCCCACTTTCCGCCAAGTTCTGGAGGCATTGCGTGTTAAGGCGGAACTCAACGCCACGCTATGCCTCGACACTAGAGCGAAGAAATGAAAAAATAAATGTAAATAAATATTTGTTTTCCTCGAGTGGGGATCGAACCGACAACCAGTCGATTTTACAGTCACACTTTTTGCCCTTGCGCAACGACTGGCCTCAATTCATAAGATTCTGAGTGAAAATCGAACACAAAACAATCGGGTTGATATTCAGACGATGTCTCACTGCGCCACGACGGCCTCAACGACGAACGAACCACGGGCCCACAGTTATCAAAAGATTACTGATAGTTCTATAAGACGACAATTTAAAATATTTTAAGTATCATTCATATATAGTATGTGTTGTTACAAGTTTTATCACTACTCATATAATTATCTAGATAGATTCCGATATACAAGAATGGTTTAAAAGAATCAATTATAAATTATAGACCTATATCTATTCTAACCATGTTGCTNTTCTTATCAGTGTAATCTAAGCAAATCACTTACAACTTATGCTGATAGACTGATTTTTTTCAACATGGATTCTTTGCATAACAGAAGATTGGTTCTTGACTGCCTATTTTTATTCAAATTAGTTAATGGACTTATTGACTGTCCTCAACTTTTAACAACGCTGCGTTTTCCAGCTCCAGCCAAACTACCTAGGCGTTGTAGGTACGACCTATTTACCTCAACTACAAGTTCTACAAACTTAGGCAAATTTTCTCCAATAAACCGTATCATTACACATTTTAATAGTATATCCAAAAAGGTAGACATTGACATTTTCTTTGATAAACGGTCATTATTTCGTGATAAAATATTAAAGTCCTTGAGATCTAAGAAACCATGTCTGCTCATTAATTCGTTGTTATTATTGTTTTTTTTTTTTAACTTTTGATGTTGTATATATTTGCAATTAGCTTTCATATATTATTTTTATATAACTTTACATATATATTTTAATATAATATTTATATTGTAGGTGTAAAACTAGCATGCCGTCAACACCTATAATTGTGGCTGCACTTGGTATTTTGTATTAAGTTTTGTACTCTGTATTTTCTAATCTTGTTAGTGTAAGCTGTGTTGGTGTTCTATAAATAAATAAATAAATAAATAAATAAATAAATAAATATACATGGTGTTCATTTGTGGATAAATATGTATAATTATATCAAAAACATTTCGATTGTGCAACATCCCCCAATTAGTTCGGATAATCGACGCTCATGTATATTAAATTGACTACAATACATGTAGATTAAAACATTTTAGTGGTATGAAACAAACAGTAAAACAATTCATAAAATCTTAACAAACTTGTCTCTTTGGTTAAAATAACTCACAGAACCCTCCTCAGACTGATTTTTATGTGATAGTTTATGAAGGTTCAGATATGATGCACTTAAATTGGTGCCGTCAAATTGTCGTAAGTGTATCTGTAATACAGAAATATATAATTAAAACTAATTTTATTATGGAAGAAGTTGTTTTGCATGTCATTTTTCAAACATGTTTATTTAATAACGCTATTAAAAATAATTATTGGTTTAAATATCTATTTTCATATTCTTACACTAAAGGCAAGATAGAGTGTAAATCTAGAAAAAAATCCATTGTAAATATAAATTTAACATCCTTTTATATTTTTTTAGCTCCAGGCCGGGTACCCACTGCCTACGCATGCCCACGCCACTGCATATGCCATATGCCGGGAATCTACTATTAAGAAACTCCATTCCCATTAAGACACCTCTGTTCCTCATTTTCCTCCGAATCCTGGATGTGTCCAGGATCGGAGGAAAATGAGGAACAGAGGTGTCTTAATTGTTGCGTGTTGAGGGAATTGAACTCACAACCTATCGTAATTACAGTGAAACGCGTGCGCCTCTTAACATCTGCTACATATTACAAAACAAATTTACCAATAAATGCAAATTGACTTCATCGCTTCTACTTAAATATGGAAAATTGCCACCACTTTTCAAATGTGCCAGCTTCGCTTGCGGGTACGATTTGTAAAGGTCCTCTCGAACCCTCGAACTTAAGGCACATTCATCCCAAACATCCATTATTGTGATAGGTAAGTCACTTAAAGACTGTGGTTGTATGTAGCAAGGGGTACAGTTGAGAGTTAATCTCGATGCTAATTCTGATTGATTTAGGGATTCCAACTAAAAATTTTATAGACAAATATAATTAATAATTATTAACATTTAAAAATCACAACCATATAAAAAATAATGATTTTGCTATTAATTAACTATTTTTAATGGCCCACTCTGTCAAAATAAAGTGAGGGGTTGAAACCTGCAATGCAATTCTGTCCTATATTGTGTGGAAAAAAGAATGAATTTATAAAAAAAAATCAGCTTCACACTGTACACAGCAGGACTCCATTTCCGACTTTCTGCCGCAATCTGGAGGCATTGCGTGTTGAGTGGCAGAACTCAACCCTGCGCTTTGCCTCGACACCAGACCGTGTAGTGACCGTGAAATGGAAATATATATTTAAGTAAATATTTCATCTCCTCGAGTGGGGATCGAACCCACAATCAGTCGGTTTTACAGTCACACTTTGTGCCACTGCGCAATGACTGGCCTCACATGAATTTATAAAAAAAAAATAAAAAACATATTTGAAGATATTTTAAACTTACTCTTTCCACCATAAAGTCCACTGATTCTGCAATTCTTTTATCTACTTTATCAGTCCTAAAATTACCCATCAACATTCTTTTCAGTACTAGAGAAGGCAAGAGCCAAAAGAGTGCTGATGAATCATGATATTCAAATATTGCTGTATCAGTGAAGGAGTTGCATAAAACAAGTGAAGCCACTCGAGGGCAATTATTTGTTACTTCTGTAAATTTTTGTCCCATGAATCCTCCTAAAAATAATTTTGTACATACTTATCATTTTTAAAATAGTTTTTCTTTATTTATTTAGAAAATATATAAAAATTTGAATGTAGCGGGACTCGAACCTGCACCTTTTGAAAACCGACCTGGAGGGGCGGGATAGAGTCCGGCGGGAGAGAGAAAAAATTAAAAATAGTTTTTTTTATTTACTAATGAAAGGAATGCAATTAGGAAGTTTTAAAAGTTTCAATGTAGTGAGACTAGAACTCATTCTTTTTGGAAACTGTCCAAAGTACAATTAAGCCTAACTTTATTATCAAGCTATCTCAAAATTCTTTTACACATAAACTTTGTTATAAGGAAAAATCATAAGGAAAATCTTTGGGTAGCAGTTATTTGTGAAAACCTGTTTACAGAAATGTAAACAACAAAAAGTAAGTTGCAATAAATATATTAGATTTTGACTTAGCCTGATAAAAACATATGGTATGTATTAATTTAATTGGCTAGAGCAAGCATTCTCAGGAATCAGGACAGTCTTGAAAAATTGTGGGTTCATATCAGCCCTTTCAAATTTTATGTTTCTAAATAATTTACCTGTGCCTAGATAATACAATAATATACATTTTATTTATTATAATTATAATATAAACTAACCCAAGGATGCCCCAAAAACATGTATTTTATCCAGTTCAAGGTAGTCAATCAAGCGTTTAAAACCATCACACCATTCCTTTAAATTCCAATATGGTGGTGGCTCAGCAGCTATCACACGAATACCTCTGCTTGTGAGACCCATTACTTGCTTGTAGAAAATATCGGCCGTGCCCGACACAGGAGGCAAACATATTAAAGGGCACGAAACTGACTTTGGACCGCTATCAAATATTCTCCATGCCTGAAAGTTATCTTATAATTACTATGTGATCAGTAATTCAAGTTGGTTATTACAATGCTTTTAAACAGTAATAATATCCATGATAAAATATATCTTAATTGGAAAGTTGTTTGTTTACCTTGGAACCGTCTGAATCAACTACAATTTTACGCAATGGAATACTACTACGAAAACTTAAATATTCGCTTGATTGGGATAAATCACTTAGACAACTCATTTTAATGTTTCACAGAGGAGCAAAATAAATTATTTAGAATTTATTCCACATTAAAATTATTAATTTGTCACATTAATACTATTATCTTGTGGCATATTATTGTCAATGTAACATTGACGTATGTCACGTTGAAATTGAAAGAATGATATACAGCTGTAAAGAACAGATAACTTATTAAGTTTCTATCACAGGCAACACAATTCAGATAGGAAAACTTTTGAAATAATCTTAATAAAAGTGATAGAGAGAGAGCCAGTAGTAGTCAGACTTTCGTTATTTTATAAAACCGGAAAATTTCTATGCGCATACACCCAACACCGCTTAGTACTATTAGGGAATATGGGGTATTATTAGGAATCTTGGTGATGGTTACTTTGAGCAACTATCACCAAGTGATGGTTACTTTGAGCAAAAAATAGTACTCAACTTTCGTTAAATTATAAAGCTCAATTTATAAATAATTTTTTGATAATAATTTTAGAAATGACTTTGTCCATTGCTAGACACTTAACTTGGTTTTATCTCCCTACCCTATAAGAGTTCCTTCTGCCTATCCTATGAAGTAACAGCGTGAAGCCAAGAAATTAAAAGAAAACAAAGGAAAACAATAATTTACTAATAAGATTTGTAAATTATATGATTCATGGATATAATAGATAAGTACTTAAATACAAAATATTTTAATATTTGATCTATATTCCAAACACGCTTTGTTTTAATGGTAGTGAAATAGCACCATATTTTAAGATAACTATATGTATAATATGTGACAAGCCTGAGGCGTCATCTGCCCCCAATTTTTGCAAGACACACTTTTGGGTAAATGTGTTCAGTGCATGTGCACGTCAGTAGCATTAAGTATTTTACTTATGTTCTTAAAGAACCTCAGATGCATTATTTATAATGTACTCTAATATTTATCTGAAACTCTAATATCTAACTGAAACCATTCGTAAAAATTAAAACGTATATATATATTGATTTCTATTGAATATTTTTTTATAATATTATTAATTATAGAAATCAATAAAATATTGTCCTTTATAATTTTATGATAAGGCATTTGGAAATGTGATAGAAAAAAAATCAATGTTGGCATCCAAACACATGCTGTTTATTACTGAATATTTTTATGTAATTAACATTGTCGTGACATCCTACAGTAATTTTCCAAACCACTTAATATCTAACTTATTCTAATTACAAGATACATTTCGGACGATTTTGTAACTCTAAATGAAAACGGCAAAGTATTTATATTTTTAACTGTTTATATAGTAATTTCCAATTAACGAGATAATATGAATAAAACGTATACATGGAATATTTGACTCTAGATATTACACCAAAAAAAAAAATGTTTACATTTTTTCATCATTGTTACATTCCTACATTAACACTACAAATTAAGAAGAAAAAGTCACAATACATTCTAAAATAAAAATAAAGAATAAAAATCATGAAAGTAACAATTAAAATAAAATTAATTGTTGTTAGGTGTCCAGATCAAAGCATTCTATATAAATCCAATAGATACATAGAGAGTCATAATCTAATATTGTTGATGTTTATTAAACATTAGCTCTAGCACTACCTTATTGTAGACTAGGGTTGCCAACATTCCTTCCGTGGAATATAGTATTTTTCAAAATAAGATAAATGATATGATATTGCAAAGAAATATCGTATATAGTATGATTTTTAATAACGAGATATTAGCCATATCGTTTGTTTTCACTGTTTTAGAAATATCCTTTCTGTGAAAGATATCTATTTAACAAAACCGCATCAGTCAAAAGTTAATGTAAAGGCACGTTCATATTTCTTTAAATAAAGAGTTTATTTACTTTGTATGCAAAATATAGTATTTTTGCATACTATGTATATATTTCTTCAAATTTATATAGTACAGAGACCCGAAATATATTACAACACACTATATTATAATACGGTTGACAACCCTAATAAAGACCTACTATTAAAACACACTTAAATAATTTCGTTCGTGTAATCCTAAGTAAATATGCATGTACTCTTTGAATATATCTTAAATTGTAATGAATTTATTATAATATTATATTATCATACACATTCGATTTGAGCATATCTACTTCTGAACAATAATTGAACACTACAATCAATTAATCTCTGTACATTTTATTAATATTCGTGTGACTTAAACATCGGTATATACATTGTAAGACAAATTACACTGTGATGTTTATAATTTTATTCATGTTTTAATAATTATTTATTATTTAAAATTATTGGATAATTTAAGATTAATTGTATAAAAAAATAAAGTGTTTATAGAATTAGACAATAGTTTCACGTTTTTCCCGCATAGCAGGTCGTATTTATAAATCGCCCTCAAACCTGGGATCGATCATGAGATGCCATTTTCATTCATAAATATTATAATTTATAGAATGGAATTATGAATTAAAAATTAAAACGGCTTCTCAAGATCGATCTCAGAGATGAAAGCGATTTATAAATACGGTTCCTAATGTAACTCAGACCCTAGAGCGACGAAATACAAATAATTCATTTCCAGAGTGAAAATCGATCCCACAATAGTCGTAGTTACAGTCAGACGCCGTGCCACGATGGACTGAATACTGTGATGTTTTATTTTTGCTTAAGAAATTCCAAAAAATCAGATGTATTTAGATTAATAGTAAAAATGATATAGTTTTTAATATAATATCAATTTTTAATTAATACCAATCCTGATAATTGGACAGGTCCATATTGCATAAATAAAATAATATGAAGCTGTTCAATTATCAGGCAATAATGGATTAAAATCACAGATATATAAAGAAAATAAAAAACAGAACATTATAATTGATCTACTAAAATAATAGCCCGTACTAACGGAACTCACATTAAAATAATAGCCCCTACTAATGGAACTTATATCAAAATAATAGCCCCTACTATTGGAACTTGTATTAAAAAAAAATAGTAAATGACTTTATTGAATGGAGTTTAATAAAATTAAGCTATACAGTTAGCGTACGGCGGACTATCGGTAAGAGAGTAGAATTGGCATTTTTTATATTAATAATTTTATACTAAAAAGATAACCAAAATTTTTGCTCTTAGAAGTAATTCCTTTTAAGTGGATATTTAAACAGAAAAAGTTAAAAAAAAAATACTTTTTAGTTTGTAACACTGAATTGAAGTAATGCTTCTAAAATATTAAACAAAATTTTATAATACAATTTAGATTTAAAAGGCGCAAGTCCTTAAAAAATTAAATATACTATCAAATTCATTATTATTATTTGTCATTTAATAAATTATTTATTTTAATAAATTTAAAATAAAATTATGCATATCACTTGGAAGATCAATAATTCATTTTGTTAATGACTATTGTTGATTATTTATTCAACATATGGCAGTGATGTACAAATTTAATGGTTTTTTTCTTGTACAAAATCAATTGTGCTTGACCCATTATGATAAAGCACTTTTCCAATATGCAATGGTGATAATGATTTTTATTTATAATATAATTTAGATTAATATTCTTTTTGTGTGGCAAATATATAAATTACATTACTCTCATCATGGTTTCTTAACAAATATGATATTTTTCTTACATTTTACGTTTAAATAACTTGTAAAGCTTTAAGTTTGGGATTACAAATCCCAGTAAGTTATTTTTTATTGGTCAAGCAATTTGTTTTTGATTAGAGTTTTTTATTTAGTATATTATTCAGATATCATAAGCACATGAAATATAGGAAAGTAAATAGTTATTTTTATTTGTTGTTACGTTCTGTTTGACGATTGCAACTTAAATATATTATTATTTACTGACACTAGTCTATGACCATACACATCTCTATAAACTCTAAATTATAAAATTAATGAAAACAAAATTAGATCACGATACAAATAATATTAAACATCTATTATTTCCTTTTAACTCAAATCAAATATTGATAGAACGATATTTTAAAATTGAATTTGGATTGATCGTCAAACCGAACGCATATCCAAAATGGCGGTCAATGAAGTTACAAAATGCCAACTATAACGAACGCGTGGTCCGACCGTCGCGTGAGATCTGTTCGTCGTGACGTATCACGATTCGCCATTGCCGCTGTCGTCGCCGTCCTCGCCACCCAATTCACCTTCGGAGTCCGTGTCGAGATCGTCGTAGTCGTCGTCGTAGAAATCTGTCATGTCCAGCTGTAATTAATATGGTTATTATTAGTATTGTGATTAATTTGATTCTCTTATATCGCAGAGGGAAGTTAGTGTTAAGTCACTGCGTTCTCTAGTATCCGCCCAATTTTAGATTGTAGAGTGACAGAACTCAACACCGTGCATTGTTTTATTATGAGAGTGAGAATATAATTAATTTTCACACACACAACCGTCGCGTTTACAATCAAACACTCTGCCACCGAGCCATATCTCCGAGCCGTCTCTAAATATATTTATTTCTAATTATTTTTATATTTCTTAGTATGTAATTACATAGTAGATAGAGAAAATCAAAGTACATCACTATTCTTTTAATTTAATGTTAATTTCGACACAACGATGGCATCAATTAATAATAAAAGATAACAAATTTATATAACCTATTAGGACCTTGAATAAGTTCCCGTTGTTTTTTTTGTTTAAAAAAAATTAATTTGAAATATAATGCTTACAATGACATTACTCAAAGTATTGTCCATCATTAGAGACCACTTTCTCCCATCTCTCTGGTAGCAATTGAATCCCCCGTCGGAAAAACGACTCATCTTTCGAGGCAATCCAGGAATCAAGCCATTTTTCGGCTTCTTCAAAAGAATGGAAGCGCTGCTCGCTTAAACCGTGCGCCATCGACCGAAACAAGTGGTAATCGGAGGGGGCTATGTCCGGTGAATACGGCGGGTGGGGTAGAACTTCCCATTGAAGTGTTTCCAGGTAAGTTTTGACTGGTTTTGCCACATGTGGCCGAGCATTATCATGTAATAAAATCACTTTGTCGTGTCTCTGCTCGTATAGTGGCCGCTTTTCTTTCAGAGCGCGACTCAAACGCATCAACTGAAGTCGATAGCGAGCTCCCGTGATAGTTTCATTAGGTTTAAGCAGCTCATAATAAATTACGCCCTGCTGATCCCACCAAATGCAGAGAAGAAGCTTAGAACCATGGATATTTGGTTTTGGCGACGATGTTGATGCGTGACCCGGCATGCCCCACGATTTTTTTCGCTTTGGATTGTCGTAGTGAATCCACTTTTCATCCCCAGTGACGATACGGTGCAGAAAACCTTTTCTCTTTTGCCGTTGAAGCAACAATTCACACATGAGAAAACGTCGTTCTACGTCTCTCGGCTTCAACTCATACGGCACCCAATGCCCTTGCTTTTGGATCATTCCTAACGCTTTTAAACGTTTTGAAACTGTTGACGCATCTACTTGTAACGTTTTCCCGAGCTCTACTAACGTCTGACATGGATCTTCTTCAAGCAATGCCTCCAACTTTGTCTTCAAATTTTGTCGGTGCTCCAGAACGCTCTTTGTCTTCAAGGTCAAAATCATTACTTTTGAAGCGCCTAAACCAGTCTCTGCACGTTGTATTCGACAAAGCATTGTCTCAACGAGAATTCTGTGTGCTTCTGCTGCAGATTTTTTCTGAATAAAGCAGTGCAATAAAATTCCCCGCAAAAACACTTTATTTGGCACAAAAGTACACATTTTCACAAAGGGAAAATAAATATGTAGTTGACACTGTAGTAAACACTATTCTACTATAATTTGAGGTTACATATAGTACTACTTTGGTGATTCGTTACCGTACGAAATTCCATGCACAGAGTGCCGCAACGCCATCTTTCAAAAAACAGCGAGAACTTATTAAAGGTCCTATAGTATTATATTATTACAACTGGGGAGCTTCGCCATTATTCGCTTCGCTGTGATCGTAAGACTTTTTTACAAGATAAACTGGACAAGGTTTTTCTTTGTAATTTTTCATACATGATATTTCACACTTATATTATATAATTTATAAAAAGTTACTGGCAATTTTTTATTCAATTGATTATACAATTTAAAAAAAAATTAAATGATTTTTTTGTTATTTTCATTAACTAATCCATTAAAATTTTAATTAAACTTGCATTCCTAAACTAGTTGCGTTACAAACGGGTACAAGTGTTTTATGTTTTTTCTTAGTAGTAATTACAAATACAACGACTATCTATATGCTTAGTTCTTTTACCATTTTTTTTGTGAATAATTTTTGGAGCTTTGAAATTTGTTTTGTAGTTTATTTTTTTATATTTGAGATCCTAAGATCAAAGGTATATAACTTATCTTAACATAAAATATTATACAGTGTCATTTTACAAGAAAAAATAGGTTAATCCCTTTGGAGCCATTTCAGAATAAAATTAAATATCTATCTATTAGCTTCACGCTGTATATTGCACACAGTAAGGTAGGCAGAGGAAACCTAGTGTTAAAACACTCCGTTCCCCACTTTCTGCCGAATTCTGGAGGCATTGCGTGTTGAGTGGCACAACTCAACGCCACGCTTTGCCTCGACACCAGAGTGAAGAAATGGAAATATACATTTTTAGTAATTATTTTATCTCCTCGAGTGGCGATCGAACCCACAACCAGTCGGTTTTGCAGTCATACTTTGGGCCCCTGCGCCACAACTGGCCTCTAAATATTATTTAAGAATAAAAGTAGTCTCACATTGTATAGACGTACAAGCAATGTCAAGGGCATTTGGCAAGTTCTCGTTTCTCTGAAAGTAGGTTGCCAACAGTAAGACCTCAACTGTTAAGCTCATTCATCCCTTATGCAAACAATGGCATCGATTTTATAAATAAGAAACCATCTGTTCGCGTATTTTGTTTTAATTAAATTTTCATATGAAAAATTTAACAAATTATATAATAAATTGAATTACCGTTATTATATTTACAATTTTAATGTATGAAATCAGAGGCCAGTCGTGACGCAGCGGCACGAAGTGTGACTGTAAAACCGACTGGTTGTGTGTTCGATCTCCACTCGAGAAGATGAAATATTTACTTAAAATTTAAATTTCCATTTTCTTCGCTCTGGTGTCGAGGTTAAGTGCGGCGTTGAGTTCTGCCACTCAACACGCAATGCCTCCAGAATTCGGCAGAAAGTGGGGAACGGAGTGTCTTAACACTAGGTTCCCTCTGCTTACTCTGTTGTGTGCGGGACACAGCGTGAAGCTGATTTTTTTTTATTTATGTATGAAACAAAATACCAGGGTAATGTGTCACCAATTAACGACATTCACATTGTCAGAATTTATATACATAGTATCTCTATATAAAACATATGAACATATTTTATAAATCTTCAAATTAGAATCAAAGTTGTTTAATCAGTATTCTTTCTTTTTAAAACGCTTTTATTAGAAAAGTATAATAATTATATTCCTATACTATGATCTTATTTTGTCAACATTTTGAAAAATATCCAAGGAATATTACATTTTATCAAAATTTTATAATATTGCTATGGTTGCATTAATACTTTAAATGGTTACTTCATAGATAAATTGCTTCATAAAATCACGTACAATGTTTGTGTAAAACATAAATACATTTTTGTTTATTATCAATGATGAAATTTACATTTATATTTGGTTATGTGTGTGTTTTTGTACGTTATAATATTATATATTATATACTACTTTTTACCAGCGACTTCGTCCGCATCAACAAATAGAAATAATGTATGGCATTTTAAGTGCTCGAGGTAGTTCTGACGTGATGTAATAAAGTATATGGTCTTCCTCGATAAATGGACTATCCAACACCAAAATAATCTTTCAATACCAACTAGTAGTTCCTGAGATAAGTGTGTTCAACCAATCTAAATTTTTAGTATTTTTTTTTCATATAAACTTTTAGTTGTGCCAAATTATAGTCTATTTTTGTAAAGTCTAAAATTTTGGGAGAAATAATATTTTGGCAAAATCAAATGCAAAATAATGTTTTTAAATAGTTCAATAATTAATTTGATTAAATGTTCCAAGGACAAAAACTGTAAACTATAACGTTTCTTTAATAAAGTATAATAAAACATGTCTAAGATTTAGGTCAGCTTAAGTCATGTAAGCGCCAGAAAGTTGGATTTGACAAATGTATTAAAGAACAACCAAGAAAATTGTGCAAGTTACAAATATGCATATAAAAAAGAAGAAAAATATATAGTTCATGTTTAAATAACTATTGCCAAAGCGAGGAAATGATCCCCCCGAGATGAAATAGAAGCTACACCCGTCGCGTTTACAAGCAGACTTTGAGCTGGTCTCGTTTATTTTTTTCTTATTTATTAGGTTATAGTTTTTTAGTTTACTTTATGTTCTTACATAGCCTTACACAATATTTTCTGTCAATCTCGAAATAATCAATCAATACATGCAGAACATTTCATAGAATTTTTTAAATTATATTTACCATATTTAATTATTCTTAGCTTCACACTGTATCCCGCACACAGGCTAGGTAGAAATATATGTATAGTGAAATTAGATTTCAATTCTATCTTTTTAAAATAATTATATGATTATATACAAACTGACCTGTGGTTCTTGTGTCGTAGATTTAACTTGTGTTTTAATGCAATAGTCTTCTAATGTGAGGGGTACTACTATTCCTTCTTTCTCCGCTTCCATACGTGCCACTTGGGCTTGTTTTCTGTAATTATAATTAAAATTATATTAAAACACAAATAAATCAGCTTCACGCTGTATCCCACACACAGCAGGGTAGGCAGAGGGAACCTAGTGTTAAGACACTCCGTTCCCCACTTTCTGCCGAATTCTGGAGGCATTGTGTGTTGAGTGGCAGAACTCTACGCTGCGCTTTGCCTCGACACCAGAGCGAAGAAATCGAAATATAAATTTAAGTAAATATTTCATCTCCTCGAATGGGGATCGAACCCACAACCAGTCGGTTTTACAGTCACACATTATACCGCTGCTCCACGACTGGCCTTAAAAAAACTAGAAACAACAATATGTGCATATTTATTTGTTAAAACAAGTTTCAGTCAATAAGTTAGTTTGCTACATGCTTGTGACGACGCTCATCGATCGTACATGTTTTTGACAACTTTCATTTGCGTTACATCGACAACAATGGTAACAATATAAATATATATTTTCATCTGGTTTTCTAAATTTTACTCCTCAACTATAACGTAGAGAATAACTTTAGACCATAAAATTAAAAAAACTGAGCACATAAACACGTTGACTATTTATTTTCACAAAGAAAAAAATTATAATGTTCTAAATGCAAATTCATTTAAAAACAAATGAAACTTTAACAACACACCTCATTAAAACGAAAAGAAAAGCTTAATTTACAAAAACAACAAGAACGAAGAACACAACAAAGAATACAAAAAAAAGAAAGATCAACTACCTTATAATATTTTCATATTCCTTATCCTTGCCCTTGGAGTCGCGCCAGCGGCGGTACATAACGCTGGCGTCCACGTTGGCTGGACTGAATGTGTTCGGTTCGTTAAGTAGAGATATGACCGACAGTAACACCGTGCGGACCGACTGCGTGGGGTTCCAACGCTCGCAGGGCAGTTCACCTGACTGGGGGTCGTCCACGGGTGGGTGCAGGATCGATATACAGAGATCGCCATTCTGGAATACACAAAAAAAATGTTTTTATTAGTTTATACTATTTAGTGAGGTTAGTCGTGGCGCAGAGGCACAAAGTGTGACCGTAAATGCGACTAATTGTGGGTTTGATCCCCGACTCGAGGAAAGGAAATATTTATTTAAATTTATATTTTCATTTCTTCGCTCCGGTGTCCAGACAAAGCGCAGCGTTGAGTTCCGCCGCTCAACACGCAATGCCTCCAAAATTCGGCGGGAACTGCGGAACGGGGTGTGTAACACTAGGTTCCTTCTATCTACCCTACTGTGTGCGTGACAGCGTGATGCTGATTTATACTATTTGGTACGCATAATTTTAGGTGTTTATGTCGGTTCTGATAGAGCTATCTTTTTATGTCTTCATATACTTAAGAAGAAGTATTTGTAATTTGCGTAAATATTCTTCACAAAACGCGGCGATGACTTCCGCTACTTATATGTAATGTCTCAAAAAATCGGCGGAAAGGGAACGCAGTGTCTTAACACTAGGTTTCCTTTCGGGATAGGCATCTCGCTATATCTGGGATACAGGTGAAGTTACAAAAAATACCAAAAAATCTTGTGCCTCTTTATATTTCAATTTTTTTTTGGAGATTGTAAATAAATTAATTAAATCAATTTAAGTACAGTAGCAGATATCGCCAAATCACTCTGCAGTAGATATGCGCTTTCACCAAAGGTGAAGGTCGTGAATTCCTGATAAAAGATTCTCAATATTTATGTACTAGAAAATGTTTCATAACGTTTGGATTCAATTTTAGTAAAGACGTAAAGAAAGACATAAAATGATTTTAAAATATTTCAGCTTCACGCTGTATCCCGCATACAGCAGGAGCCGGTATGCAGAGCGAACCTGTTGAATGTTAAGACACTCCGTTCCTCACTTTTGGCCGAATTTTTCGAGGCATTGCGTGTTGAGTGACGGAACTAAAGGCCTTGGTGCCAGAGCGAAAACAAATAAAATATTAAGAAACAAATATTCATTCTCTCAAGTGGGGATTGAACCCACAACTGTCGCGTTACAGTCACACACACCGTATAACACAACCTGCGACACATCGGCCTCAAATAAAAATAATTTTGATATAGTGCAATACATATTCTATTTATTTTTATCTATTCTTACGTATCAATGTTCGCCTAAATATATCTCGACGGCCCCCACGCAACGTATACGAATTGTAAAATTAAAAAATATCAACTTTGATATCGTTGAAACATAAAAAGAGGTCAATCGTGGTGCAGGGGCATAGATGTGTGACTGTAGACGCGACAGGCTGTGAGTTCGATTCCCACTCAAGGAAATTAAAATTAAAATCCGCTTCACGCTGTATCTCGCACACACCAGGGTAGGCAGAGGGAATCTAGTATTAAGACACTCCGTTCGCCATCCAGTGGGGCACTCTGGTGCCAAGCAAAAAACCGGAAAAAGGAGTGTCTTAACTAGGCTCCGCCTGTTTACCCAGCTGTGTGCGGGAAACAGCGTGAACCTGAAAAAAAACCAAACCTTACAGAGTCGCCTCAGCCTGTAGTTATTATACATATCTATCTATCTATCTATCTATCTATCTATTTAAGGTATACAATTTATCGCTTCACGGTAACCCGGGCTTCGTGAGCCGGGCCCGTCTGATGCAGTGCGTAACTATGGTTATGTAAAACTTATTGTTACCACCGCCGGTTTATACATGTTGTGGAAAATTTCTAATCTTTGCGTAATAGAAATTTAAACGATAAGCGCTAGTGGGTCTTGTTGGATTGATTTTCATTTATGAAGATCACTGCTTATGAAAAAACCTACTAATTCTTTAGCTAAACGCTGCGTCCAGCACGTAGTAGGGTAGGCAGAGGAAACCTGTGAATTTAGTGTGGAGATACTTCTGTTCCTCAGCTTCTACCGAAGTCTGGTGGCGTTGGGTGTTGAGTAGCGGAGTTTACCGCCGCACTTTGCCTCGACACCACAGCGAAGAAATGAAAATATTAAATAATCATTTTCTCGAGTTGAAGAAGGATATGTATAGACTTTTAAAAAAGGATATGTATATATTTTTAACGTAAATATATTTTTTTAATATAACACATGTTGTAATATGAGAAGAAGAAAGAAGAAAATATTTTTTGGATTATCGAAAAATATTAGTTGGAGTTGGCTGCGATTTAGAAATATATAGGTACTATAATTGAATTAAACCAGTAGTAAGATTCAATTTCATTTTTTTAAGTTTCTAGCATTTCTCGTATACCCCAGGCCAGGATAGGCAGAGAAAACTTAGTGGTAAAAGCGGAAAACGGAGAGAACAGGCACAAACTCACAATTTAACGACGACGATGTCACATTGTACCACAATAGTGTTAGGAAAAATCAATGTTAGTAATTTTAAAACAGTAAATACATAATTCGTAATTTCATAAAATCAATATATATTTTTTTATATATCTATGTCACATAATAAGATATGTACGCTATGTAACATTACTCTTTTCCTATACATTAAATATTTATAGCGCGTTTATATAATAGTCTTAAAATAAATAACGAAGAATTTAAAACGGCGTCGTAGCGTTGACGTCGCTGACTGCATGTTACTGATAGTTCTGGGTTCAAATCTAACTTGGAAGATGCCAACATGTAATTAATGGCATCTAATCAGCTTCACGCTGTATCCCGCACACAACAGGTTAGGCAGAGAGAACCTAGTATTAAGACACTGTTCCCCACTTTCTGCCGAATTCTGGAGGAATTGCATGTTAAGTGGCAAAACTCAACGCCGCATTTGTCCTCGACACCAGAGCGAAGAAATGGAAATATAAAAATAAATAAAATTAAATTAGCTTCACGCTGTATCCCGCACACAGCAGGGTAGGCAGAGGGAACCTAGTATTACGACACTGTTCCCCACTTTCTGCCGAATTCTGGAGGAATTGCGTGTTAAGTGGCAAAACTCAACACCGCGCTTGTCCTCGACACCAGAGCGAAGAAATGGAAATATAAATTTAAGTAAATATTTCATCTCCTCAAGTGGAGATCCCACAACCAGTCGGTTTTACAGTCACATTTTGGTCCCCTGCGCCGCGACTGGCCTCCACCACCTCCTCCTGGATGGTACCAAATCATTATATTACCGTTTACGTAAAACCCTGCCACTTGATACAGTAAAGGAATTCAAAAAAAGTAAATAAAAAAGTCGTTGAAAGTAATATCAATTACATTCATAATAATAAAGTCCTAGTTACTTTCTGTATCATTATCTCACGTTTTGAGCTTTTTTATAATAAAATTTGATATTAAAATGCAAATTTTATTTGTGAGTAAACTTATTAGACTACATAGACTGTGGTATTATAAGTATTCTACAATTTCAACTAAACTGAATGTTACATAAGAGCAATATCGTTGGTCCATACTGAGCCCTTATTTCCTGAAGGTCACGTTCGTCAATAAGTGAGGGTACAAATTGAGGATAGCAATGACATTTTAATTGTAGTTAATTATCTCTCGAAGCCAGGTTACGGGTTCGATCCCCATTCGGAGACATTAAATATTTATTTAAATTTATATTTTCACTCTCTGGTGTCGAGGCAAAGCGCGGCGTTGAGTTCCGCGACTCAACACGCAATGCCTTCAGAATTCGGCGAAGACTGGGATACAGCGTGAAGTTGATAATTTATTAACGCTATTTAAAATGGAAACATCAGATCAAAGTCAGACATGCGCAAGAACGTTTCCGTACCACTATCTATATAAAAACCGCAAAATTTAATTTATGCCTATTTAAGCATATATATGTATTTGGTTGAGGCCAGTGGTGGCGCAGTGGCATGAGGTGTGACTGTAAAACCGACTGGTTGTGGGTTCGATTCCCTACTCGAAGAGATGAAATATTTACTTAAATTTATATTTCCATTTCTTCGCTCTGGTGTCGAGGTTAAGCGCGGCGTTGAGTTCTGCCACTCAACACGCAATGCCTCCAGAAATCGGC
The DNA here is from genome assembly GCA_013403705.1 of Heliconius hermathena. Taxonomy (NCBI): domain Eukaryota; kingdom Metazoa; phylum Arthropoda; class Insecta; order Lepidoptera; family Nymphalidae; genus Heliconius; species Heliconius hermathena. Next base: position 129,188 of record JAAIXJ010000375.1, on the reverse strand, counting down.
AGAAAGTGGGGAATGGAGTGTCTTAACACTAGGTTCCCTCTGCCTACCCTGCTGTGTGCGGGATACAGCGTGAAGCTGATTTAATTTAATTTTATTTTTTTAATTTATGCCGTGTTTTGTGTTAATTATTATAGCGGCAACAGAAATGCATCATCTGTGGAAATTTTAACTATTTAGCTATTACGGTTCATGAGATACAGCCTGGTGACAGACGAACGAACGGACATCGGAGTCTTAATAACAGGATTCCGTTTTACCTTTTGAATAAGCAACGCTAAAAAACTAGTCCGTTTATTAATACTTGCAGTAGTTTCTTTCTAGATTATTCACTTTATTTGACCTTCGATAACAATTAATATTGAACGTCCATTTTAAAAGAAATAGATAGAAATAATATTTTAATTATGTAGTACAATTTTATATAAGACCCTTAGTAATAACTAATAAGTATATTATGTTAACCAAGGACAAACACTAAGTAAAGGTGAACCGCTACTGAATAGGCTTCTTCCGTTGTTTCCTTTTGTGAAACATGTTCAAGAATTTTGCGATAATGATGTATGGAGTAGACAACGTAAAATACTTATCATATAGAACATTGTAGCAATTGTTCTGTTTATGATTTATTTTACTATCTACTTATTTTACCTATGAGGCCAGTCGTGTCGCAGCGGCACAAAGTGCGACTGTAAAATTGACTGGTTGTGGGTTCGATCCCCACTTAAGGAGATGAAATATTTACTTAAATTTATATTTCCATTTCTTCGCTCTGGTGTCGAGGCAAAGCGCGGCGTTGAGTTCTGCCACTCAACACGCAATGCCTCTAGAATTATGCAGAAAGTGGGGAACGGAGTGTCTTCACACTGGGTTCTCTCTGCCTACCCTGCTGTGTGCGGGATACAGCGTGAAGCTGATTTATTTTACCTATACATGTATCTATTATACTTGTACAGGATAAAATAAATAGAAACGAATATTTTTTTAGTAAAAAAATTATATGAGTATAATTATAAAAATTAAATTACATGTAATTGTGGCTAGTCATGGAGAAGGAGCTCAAAGGGCACACCAGAGCGAAGAAATGAAAATATTAAATTTTCTTGAGTGGAATCGAACCCACAACCTGCCCTGTTCACAGCCACATGCTTGTGCCCCTGCGCCACGACTGACCTCATCTAATTAATTGGCGCATTTCATTTAATATAATATTAAAATTTATTTTTTTTGGATGTTTGGGTGTTAAACTACATAGATTACAAATGAATAAATGTTAGGGAGCTGAAGAGGGGATTTTGCACGTTACTCGAGCGCATCAGAAAATCATATGGGTAGAAACCTTGTATCCTGTAGTGTACTCCATATATGAAGCCTTCATAAAGGATAGTGCGTTGAGACCATCCCGTTAGATTAGTAATAAAAAATCGATCGTCAGAATATCTCGAGCGCATCAAATTAAAGCAAGGCTTTTAAGGATTACGATAAATCAGCTTCACGCTGTATCCTGCACACTCAGGGTAGGCAGAAGAAACCTAGTGTTAAGACACTCCGTTCCCCATTTACCGCCGCCGTGGAGACATCCCGTGTTGAATGGTGGAATTCTAGGCTTTGCTTCGACATCAGACCGAAAAAAAATAAAATATACATTTAAAAAGATATTTCATTTCCTCGAGTGGGGATCAAACCCATAACCAGTAGAGTATCTATCTCTCACACCATCCCTACATTTAAAAACAATTGTCTGCCTCATGTTAATTTCACAGCTGATCACAATAACGTGTTTGTTTTTCGTAGATGTATCTACTACGGTTTGATTTGTTTGTTGCGTGTTAAATAAATTTGATTAGTTTAATGCAAAAAGTTTCATACATATTACAATAATGAGTAATGTAAGTGTGAAATTAGAGTCGAAGTAGTCGTATTGTCATAAGAAGATTTTAGGAGATACTTTAGATTCAGGTACGTCTTCTTTTTAATACAAATAAATAACTATAAACAAAAATATATATCCAATCCTGCTTACAAAAAATTAAATTATGAGATGACGAGAACTAACCAAGAGAAAATCAACGTGAGGATGAAGATTAAAATACTTATTTTTAATATTTTTTATCTATTTTTGTTTCAATAAAGGACAAAATAGTATGTATATATTATTTTATTACAACCAAAAGAAGCAAATACTCAGATTAAGGATGCGAAACGACTAGTTAGCGTCAGATTCATATATTATCTTCGTTATCAGAAAGACTGCGCGCATACTATGAATGTCTGACGCGCTCGAGTAATGTTCACAACCCCATGACGCTTCTGTAACAGCAAATTTAGCATCTCCACTTCTCCTACTATAATATTTGTTACGATACTTTTTTCAAGGACACGTTACACTTAAAAATTAGATTAGTTGTTGATTTCATATGATTCTGATTTAATCACAATAAATGGCGGTATTAGCTTTATTCCGAGGCCGTCGTGGCTCAGGGGCACGACCGAGTCATTGTGTCGCGATGGTTATGGGTTCGATTCCCTCTCTAGATTCTTCGCTCTGGAACCAAGGCATGAAAGAAAGCAAGACGTTGAGTTCTGCCATCCACGCAATGCCACGAAAACTCGGGGGAAAAAGGGGAACGGAGAGTCTTAGCACTAGGTTCCCTTTGCCTACGCTACGTATATAGTAGAGGAGCGGGATACCTACAGCGTGAAAAAAATAGTTTTATTCAACTGTTTTATGTTTTCAAACAAGGAGCTCTCTATTATTGCATTATCTATGTACCATACATAAATCAAGAATCATCGCTATTCATTTCTTTGTTTAACAAATTAATTTATGATAATATTACAAAAGATTAGTTACTTAGATTTTTATTAAAACAATGTTGTAAAAATAATTTTAGAGTGGTATAACTACAGAAATGACTATGTTACAGTTAAACAAATAAAATATAATAAATTTGATTCATTCTTTGATTTGTTTCTTTAAGATTTTTTAAGTAGACAACCATTTTATTTACATTTGGCGCAAGTAAACCATTTATATAATACGCTAGAAATTGTTTTTTTTTTTATTTGAATTGAGGTCAGTCAAATGAGGGCACAAAGTATGACAGTAAGCGCGACAGGTTGTGGGTTCGATTTGTATTCGAGGAAATGAAATATTTAATATTTCCATTTCATTAGCTTTGGTGTCGAGGCAAAGCGCGGCATTGAGTTCAAAATAGGGAACGGAGTGTCTTAACACTAAGTTCCTTCTGTTCGGTATATAGAGTGAAAAAAAAAGATTTACAGTTATGATTTTTATTAAATTTTACATGTTAATTGATCGTACACTGTATTTGGTTTATGACTGAACAAGACGGTTAATGTGGATTCAAATGTCACTTGAAAGAATATGTCGCTTTAAGGTTACTTTTGATATGCGTCAATATAAAATAAAAAAAAATGAAAAAAGTACTTTATAATTTAATATAACGAAATAGGTGTCACGAACCTATAATTTTTCACAATATAAATTGTCTATTGTTCTTTAACTTTCATTTGAAATACTTAGTTACAATTTACGATATATTCTTATATTTATTGATGTCTTTTATTATATTTAATATTAATGATATACCAGTAATATTTTTCTTTTACTTTTAGTAATATTTAAAAATATTTTGCTTCTCTACTCTAAAATGTCTTAAACATAAGATTATTGCATTAACCTCTAAGTTATTTTTTAATTTAGTTATTATAGGAATAAACTTAATCTTTTTTTGTTTGTAATGTGGTCCACATTACTTTAAATATTATAACATCATACAAAGGTAATGAATAATTGCATTTAGAAAAGGATTCGATTTGGAAGTCTAGAAAAAAAAATTAAAAGAAAATATAAAAGAAATATAAAAAAGGGATATCAAACGAAAACAAACTATTTTAATATTTGAATAAAAAAATTAGCTTCACGCTGTATCCCGCATATAGCAGAATACACAGAGGGAACCTATTGTTAAGACTACGTTGCCCATTTTCCGCAGAATTTTGAAGGCAACGCTAGTTGAGTGGCGGAACTCAACGCCGCGCTCTGCCTCGAACATCAGAAATGAAAATATTAAAAACTTAATTTCATCGAGCGTCACACACTAGGCCAGAACATAAAACATAAAAAAATATGTATACATATATGTTTACAACATATATAATATAACATGTAATTTACCTAGAGAAAAACAAATAATTCACATCAGCTTTGTAATAAATTAATCGTCACATCTGCGCAGATACGCGATTGCGCATAATTAATAGGATTAAATAAATCAGCTTCACGCTGTACCCCGCGCACAGCAGGGTAGGCAGAGGGAACCTAGTGTTAAGACACTCCGTTCCCCACTTTCTGCCGAATTCTGGAGGCATTGCGTGTTGAGTGGCAGAACTCAACGCCGCGCTTAACCTCGACACCAGAGCGAAGAAATGGAAATATAAATTTAAGTAAATATTTCATCTCCTCGAGTGGGGATCGAACCCACAACCAGTCGGTTTTACAGTCACACCTCGTGCCGCTGCGCCACGACTGGCCTTAATAGAAGATAAAAAATATATATTGTGATATCTCGCGATGTTATTATCAAACGACATACATACATACGTATCAAAAGTTACACGTAGATACTGTTAACAAAACAAAGATATAGTGAAAGTAGCCAAACGGCTAAGCTAACGGTCCTGTCTAAGGAGAGCAAACCAAGTTTGACACTTAGTTTATTTCATTCTAAGATATATGGTCCTAGCAGTAAACTCTTTTAAATATAATAAAGTATGACATAATTTAAAAAAAATATTTGAAGTTGATTCTCTGAAGTAATAATAACGAGAAAATGGCAAAAAAATGTTGTTTTTTTTTTCAGTTTCACGCTTTATCCCGCACGGGAACCTAGCATTAAGACACTCCGTTCCCACGAATTTTCGAAGCATTGCATGTTGAGTGGCGGTACTCAACACCACGATCTTTAATAAAAACTAATTAAATTAATCGAGTAGGAATGAATCCACAACTTGCGTCACTGAGCCACGACGGCCTCGTTCGGTTGTTTTTTTATATAAAATAAAATATTTCAACATAATCGTTACAAAACATCAAACATCGTCCTTGCGGGTCCTAAATCACACTCACGAGGATACTTATATATTAAAAATACCGAAGTCTGATTAGAGACTACCTAACTTTGGTACGACTATAGATTAAATGAAAAACGTAGAAATAATTGATATATCACCGAGTTGTCAGGGGTTAACGTACAAATACATTAAAATCACAAAATGAGGGCATTACTTCATTGTTCAATATTCACAATATAACGTGTTAAAAGTGCTTTAGTTTAGTTTTTGAGGCCAGTTGTGGCGCAGGGGCACGAAGTGTGACTATAAACGCGACTGGTTGTGGGTTCGATCTCCACTCGAGTAAAAGAAATGTTTATTGAAATTTATATTCTGGTGTTGAGACAAAGCGCTGCGTTGAGTTCTCCAGAATACGGCGGAAAGTGGGGAAAGGAGTGTCTTAACACTAGGTTCCCTCTGTTTACCCTGGTGTGTGCGAGATACAGCACGAAGCTGATTTAATTTAAAAGTGCTTTCAGTTATTGTGTCAGATAAACATCGGTAGGTACCCACCCCACTGTAAATGTTACAATCTAAACCAGATCGGCCGCCTGAACTTCCACATTTGACCTACTTCCCCATTTTCCTATTTCGGTTTTTTTTCTCGTCTGGCTAGATTTTAAAATATTACTAAAGTATTTGGGAAAAAGCAGTTCTAAATTAAAATATAAACAAAATATTGTATCACATCTGCTATGCAAGTCTTTTTTAATGTTATAAAATTGTCTTAATATATTTGAATTTATAGTATAATATTAGTTTAATTAATATAAGGCTACAACGATTAAAACCGCCCTTTTTTCATCTAATAGCATTTTTTGTGATACATATATATAAACAGTCTAAATCTAAGCTAAATCTTACATAAAAACACGTAATAAAAGTTAAATATTACACATTCGTCAGTAGTCAGTACTGTCAGTCGCTATAATGATTAGGCATAAAGAGATTGCCAGTGCGTCGCCCTCGGCTAAAAATACGCAGGCGGTTCACCCAGAGCTTCCTCACAAAGAAAGCGCGCGCGTTTTGACCTCCAAAATGAATTGCGTGGAAATTAAATTTTACAATAATAAATTTGTTGCGAATTAACTACATAAATTTAAAAAATATTTGTAAAAACAAAAACCCCGACTGCATCATAGAAAATAAACAAGCCCAATAGTTTTTTAAGGATTAGCAGTCGGGACCTCTTTAAATTATGCGAGGATCCTGGTAAAGATTTTATTGATTGAAGAATTACTTATAGGTCCCGACTGTTAATCCTAATAAACTATTGGGCTTGTTTATTTTCTTTTTAGTTTGATGCAGTCGGGGTTTTTGTTTTTACAAATATTTTTTTATTTTTCATTTTTTTGTTAGAATTTATTATGGTAATGATAATCATGATATACCTTTTTGAAATCCTGAAATTGAGCTCTTGAATTTGATACTACTTTGATTTGATATTTGATTGTAGTATTCGAAACGAATTTTTTTTTCTCACTAAGTCCAATGGCGTACCACAGCCGCCATGATTATTTTTTACTAACGTCATCTATCTAAGAACACTTGGGCTGCTAATACGAATCTAACGATATCTCAAATATGTAAATCCGTTCAGCGGTTCTGGAGTTACGAGGTAATAAAGAATATTACATACATACAAGATACGCGCGAAAAACATAACCCTTCCTTAGCAGTCGGGAATTACAATGATTAAATTTATTTAGTATAAAATACGCATGTAATAATTTGTAAAATTCTGATTGAATTAATTCATTGAATTTTACTATGTAATCTGGTCCAAAGATTTAATCAGAGTTTGTTTTTGGTATAAATCCTTAGATTAATACTTATTTAGAAAACGTTTAAAAATTTGAACGTAGCAGGACTCGAACTCTCGCCTCCTGGAAACCGACCAGGACAGGACCAGGAGGCGCGGGTTGGAGTCCTGCTACGTAAGTATTTTTCTTTCCTAAGTGTGGAATAACACTTTAAAAATGTCAAAATAATATAAATCCTTAGATTAGTTAATGTAAATAACATATATTTAATTGGAGGGACTAATAGAGGAAACTGTAGGTTTTTATCAACAAACATTTGAAATAAATAAATGAACATTTAATAAAAAAACTGTTAACGTCTATTACATTACATCTTACTAAAGTTTCATGGTAATTTGGAATATGGCGGAAACACATTAAGGAAGTGTATAAAAGGATATGTATCGCAAGTTGCGGAAAACGAGACGGATTAGAATATTTCGAGCAGTGTGAGACCTTGGAGACGTCACCACGGGTGGGTCGAAGGTTCGATGACGCACGTCATGCCTTTCAAGGCTTTCAACACTGATTGTACATTAAACTGATTTTGAGGCCGTCGTGGTGCAGGGGCAAAAGGGTGTGGCTGTGCGGCGGTTGTGGGTTCGATGCTCACTTAGGGAAATGTAATTATTATTTCATTTCTTCGCTCTAGCACCAAGGTAAAATCCTCGAAAATATGGCGAAAGGTGGGGAACGTTTCCTCTGCCTAACCTGCTTATATCTCAGATACAGCGTGAAGCTGATTTTTTTGTACATTCATTTGTAATATATGTGCTTGATGAAGCATTACATGTTATACGTCACGTGAGTTTTTTTTAAATTTTAAACACCACAGCCACGTGGCTGTTTAAGAAAGTTTTGGCACGATCCATGCCGATAAGATGGAATCGCTTTACGGCCGCTATTTAAAGAAACGTGTGAATGTAGCACAAGTTCAAAGCGACCACCGCGACGCAGGTCAAACATGCCTATAGAAATAAATCTAATTATTAAACAATATTATAATATTGAGTATGGTAATGGCTTTCAATTGTAAATCGAATAAAATCGAGTAAACAATACATCATAATTAACAGTTACCTAAATCAGTTTCACGCTTTATCCCGCACACAGCAAGTAGGCAGTGGGAACCTAGTGTTACGACACTCCGTTCTCCACTTTTACCGATTCTAGAGGCATTGCGTGTTGAGCGGCAGAACTCAAAGCCGCGCTTGGCCCCGACACCAGAGCGAAGAAATGGAAGTATAAATTTAAGTAAATATATCATTTCCTCGAGTGGTGATCGAACCCACAAACAGACGGTTTTACAGTCACACTTTGTGCACCTGCGCCATGACTGACCTCATTTTGCCAAAATATATATAACGAATAAACTAAAAATAGTCGTTATGTAGAAGTTAACATGAGTAACACACCATTCCGGCTACATACTAAGATACTTGGAACAAGAAAAACAATAATATCAAGACAACTGAAAGATGGCCCCCACAAGGAGGATAAAATAAGCATTGGTGTATCTAAGAGATATTTTCTGGGGAAGACTGGCCTTTACTACTTATTTAAAATTTCTGGGATAGGCACCAGATTATTCTGGGCTGTACACCACTGGCCTCCTCTATTCCTACTCCCATAAAATAAACCTTTCGAAACTTCTGGAATAAGGTAAAAAGGTAACCAAATAAATAGAATGACAATTTATTCATATCGATTATATTGTATGCGAATTTTTGATTCAATGAGACTGGTTCGTTGATCTGTTGATTTAAATCACATGCTTCAAATTAAATGCTATGTTACTAAGTAATCATTGCGGTTGCAGGCTACGGGTCGTTCAACCATTAGGTTATATATCCTGTTTGATGAGTGAACCATTTTTTAGCGGACTTCTGTAATAGGAGTTTCTAAATTCGACTGTATTTTTATTTTTTTAATTTGATACACGTACTTTTACACATAATTATTACGGAGGCGTTATTTATTGAGTGGCGGAACTCAACGCCGCATTTTTTCTCGATACCAGAGCAAAAAAACGAAATATAAATTTAAGTAAATAATTGAATCAGCTTCACGCTGTATCCCGCACACAGTAGGGTAGGCAGAGGGAACCTAGTGTTTAGATACTCCGTTGCCCACGTTCCGCCGAATTCTGGAGACATTGCATGTTGAGTGGCGAAACTCAACGCCACGCTTTGCCTCGACATCAGACATCATGAAGAAATGGAATAAATTTAAATAAATATTTCATCTCTTCGAGTGGGGATCGAATCCACAACCAGTTGCGTTTACAGTCACACTTTGTGCAATTGCACCACAACTGACCTTGCTATATAGTTATGATTTGATTGAAATAAAATAGTTTAAAATAATTATTATATTATTATTTCAATAACTCAATTTACCGCGTTTGTGTTTATTTATAATATACTAACGCGGCAAATAACCCTGAATAACATATGAGTATTAAATGTTATTTTATAACATATATAAATAAATCAGCTTCACACTGTATCCCGCACACAGCAGGGTAGGCAGAGGAAACCTCGTGTTAAGACACTCCGTTACCCACTTTCTGCCGAATTCTGGAGGCACTGCGAGCTGAGTGGCGGAACTCAACGCCGTGCTTTTCCTCGACACCGGAGCGAAGAAATGAAAATATAAATGTAAATAAATATTTCACTTCCTCGAGTGGGGATCGAACCCACAGCCAGTCGATTTTACAGTCACACTTTATGCCTCTGCACCACGACCGGCCTCATATATTATTTATTTATATATACCAGTATGTATAAATATATAATACAAAAATCTCAATTTAACACTCCTAGCCGCTCGCCGTGTCACCGAGTGATTCATCCTTAGTTTGATGACCTGTCTCACCACATTACGAAGTCGGTCTTTATAAAAACTAACGGTAACCGCTGCCACGGTCTTGCGAGTTTTAATCGTGTTTTTAGTATTGTTAAACCGACGTATTTTATTTTAAATACATTGTTTTGTTACATACGTGCTTAAATATTTAGTATCGTATTTCAGAATGAACTAAGTATACTAAATGAGTATCCTGCTCGACTCTACTATCTTAAATCAGTATGAAGTTTATTATAGTTTCATGGTGTATCCCGCACATAGTAGGGTAGGGTAAGCAGAAAGAACCCTGGGAACCTAGCGTTAAGACACTTCCGTTCCCCACTTTCCACCGAATTCTCGAGGCCTTGAGTATTGGGTGGCAGAACTCAAGGCGTTGTGCTTCATTATCAGAACGAAACAGTAAAAATATTTCATTTCCCCGAGTGGGAATCGAATGTACAACAGTCGCATCCTTGTACCTCAACGTCACGACGGCCTCGGCATATCACAATAGCCAAATGAGATATAAAATACATATATTTGAAGTTGATCACAAAAAAAGGAAAGCTTCCAAGTTCCTACATCAGATTTTACTTGTTTTTATACCAACTGCATGAATTTCTTATTATTACCTATAGTTATATATAACATATAATATAATTATAATATAACTAATCGCATTCGTTAAAACATTACTAAAACAATAAAGTAAATATATAATTTTTTAAAAAATCAGCTTCATGTTGTATTCCGACACAGCAGGATAGGCAGAAGGAATCTATTGTTAAGACACTCCGTTCCTCACTTTCCGCCGAATTCTGAAGGCATTGCGTGCTGAGTGGCGGAACTCAACGCCGCGCTTTGCCTCGACACCAGAGCGAAGAAATGAAAATATAAATGTAAATAAATATTTCACTTCCTCCAGTGGGGATCGAACCCACAACAAGTCGATTTTACAGTCACACTTTATGCCCCTGCGCCACGACTGGCCTCAAGTATATAAAACATAATATTTTACGTTTTTGTTATTTATGCAATATTTAATAGTTTAACGTTATTTATTATTTTCTATTCTTATTTTCTACAAAGTGCGATTTCACAGTCTCAAAATTTGAAGTAAGTTTACAAGTAGGTCAAAACTCAATATGGAACAAAACGGTGACTCTAGGTCAAAGACGATGATTGTGTCGCAAGATTGCGATCTGAAGAGTGTCGATCTTATTATATTATTATACAGGGTGGAAGTGTCAGCACCACATTAAATGAAACCACAGCTTTAACTACTCTATAAAAGCCTAATATAATTCAGAAAAAAATAAATTCCCAAAAATGAAAAAGTTTTTTTTTCAAACAAAATAAATAATAAAATTGTCATTTTAAAACAAAACGCCATTTGTAAGGATGACGCACGCACACATAAACCTATCAAAGGAACACCGCCGCACACGCCTCATTTCGAAATCGAGTCGTATGTATTGGCGATAAAGTTCAAAGTTGTTTAACCTTTAGTAGTATTTTTGTAGTAGTAAGTATTTATGTTATTGGGATCTCTACGTAATCGCGTCACACAAAATACAGGTATGGATAAAAATCGTGAAATGAAAAAAAAATCCTACGTCCAAACTGTTGAGGCATCTTGATTAATTTCTTTAGATATAGGTTTGAAATATTTTACCCTATATGCTGTTTCCGTAAATGGAGCGCTGCCTCTTCCACCCTGTATACTTATTGAGAGCGTACTAACTGAATTGTATGAATAACTGAAAAATATATATTTTAAATTTTTGGTTACATATATGGTTTAATGATGAATGAGGCCAGTCGCAGCGCAGCGGCACAAAGTGTGACTGTAAAACCGACTGGTTGTGGGTTCGATCCCCACTCGAGGAGATGAAATATTTACTTAAATTTATATTTCCATTTTTTCGCTCTGGTGTCGAGGTAAAGCGCGGCGTTGAGTTCTGCCGCTTAACACTTCGGCAGAAAGTGGGGAACGGAGTGTCTTACACTAGGTTCCCTTTGCCTACCCTGCTGTGTGCGGGATACAGCGTGAAGCTGATTTATATATGATTTAAAAGTGACCTAAACGCGATTTCGCCCGCTTAAAGTTATTGTTACATTATAGCCAAATGATATAAAATCTACATATATAAATTTTAGCCTATGTGTTATTGTGACGTATAATATATACTACTGTAAAGTTTCATCTAAATCCGTTCAGTAAATTTTACGTGAAACTGAAACCACCATCAATCCTCACAAATTTTCACATTTATAATATTAGCAGATAGTCTATTTTTGAGGAGTTGAAGCTTATTAATTTGAATCCCTGATCCATTGAAAAATACTTAATATTTTTTATGAAATCAGTAATAATTAGTCCCGTCGGTAATTTGAAGTTTAAGGAATGGTAACATGCTATAATTGGCCTGGGCTTCTATATTCTTTCATGGGCGTATCTAGAGGAATTTTTTTTCAGAGTATTTTTTTTGCTAGTAAAAAATTCTGGGGTGCGGACCAACCGCCCCTCCCCATATTATTACATTCATATATAGTTTTTTTTATAAACCATGTACCAACAGATCTGTCGGTTCATGAGCGGTTTATAACATAAATTACTTAAGTTAGTCAAAGTTGACTAACGAAAGTATTTCGTTTTTTACATTTTTAAAGTTATTCCGCACTTATGAAAGAAAAAACTTATTAAGATCCTGGTCGATTTCCAGGAGACGCGGGTTCGAGTCCCGCTACGTTCAAATTTTTATAAGTTTTCTAAATAAGTATTAAGTAATTTTGTGTAACATTTTTTTACCATATTAATATTTATGTTACTTTTTTTTTAGACTAAAACTAGACTTAAGACTTAAGGTACAACAGAATACTGCGTAGGTACTACTTTTAGTTAAATCATACATTTTATGAATCAATCTTGAATTATTCTTATCTTATTAATCTTTTCTTATGTTAAACTCTTGATAATTTGAATTTTTTGCCCAAGTCATTCAATTTCTCGAAATTCAACTGTTTTTAATATTTTACATATTAGCAAGAAATTATCCTAAATTTATGCGTCAACATTTTCTGGAACATACGTAGGTAGGTGACTGTATGATGTGAATCATGATAAGTTTCATGTTGCATCGTTTCTTAGATATCATTTAATAGATAAAATTTTTACACTTTTTTAAAGTGTTATTCCATAGCATTAATAAATAGCATTCTCTCTTGCCAGATGATAATTCTTAGTAATTATCTTGGGGTAGCGGAAATTTGTAAAAATCTCCCCACCAGAAGCTAACAACATAAATAAGTTGTAACAAGCGTATAAAAATTTCGACGTAGCTTGATGAGAACGTATGGCTTAGTGGTCAGAGCGCCTGGACGGTTTCCAGGAGACGCATGTTCGAGTCACATTACAATCAATTTTTATACGTTTTCTAAATAAGTATATTTCTAAATAGGTAGATTAAATTTTATTTAACAATCATTTACTACTTTTTACTAACATTAAAAATATAAAAAAAAACATTAGGAGTTAAATTAAAAATTGAATATATTCTTGTTATTATTTCTAGTTAAGATTTTAACTTGTACAAAAAGTACATAACAAATTAACATACTTCTCTAAGAACAAATAAAATATAATAATTGGTTAGATTCCCTCAAGGACTGCAATTAAGCATTTTAGTATGCAATATATGATTTTAGAATTAAATTTAATTTGTATATAATTGTACATCTAGTGTAGTAAATATAACATTATTTACATACTAACGATTAGTTTACTAATAAAAAGTTATCATATTGTTTGTTAATCGAAAATTTGTTTGTAAATTTTAGTGTCTCCTTTAATTTCATAATTATATGATGAGAAATCTTGAAAATATGGATTTTTTGTTTTGTTATTGGTGGTTAGTAGATATCTTACCACCATATCTTCTAAAAATCAGTTTCACGCTGTATCCCGCATACAGGAGGATAGGCAGGAGGAGGAGGATGGATTAATTCATTCATCCATTTGGGAGTTATAATGCCACAGGTAGACCAAATACACATAATAAACACAATAAAAGGAATATTATCTCACCTTAAAGCAGTTTAGGATAAAATACCTAGAAATCAATGTAAACTTAAGATATTATTGTTCAGTTTCCCTACATTGTGTTTCACTAGTCTTTTTTTTTATAATTGAAAACATTTTCGTATTCAAAACTATTTTTGTATAGTTATATTGATTGCTTCTTACTACCTGAATGTGGTTTTTTGTCTTCAGTTTATAAAAAGTTTACTTTTATTAAAATTTTAGTTGTTCTACTCAAATTTCATTTATAAAGTAAGTATATATCATAAAAATATTTTTCGTGCTATTCAAAAATATGATCTTTATTGATTTAATAGGAAAATTAGAAATAATCTTAAATGTGTTTTTCCTCTCTGATATATTTAACAAATGAAGAAAGAATCTATTTTATGCAAAATTACTTATTCTCTATAACAGAGTTCAGAGACATATAACATAACAGAGTTGCCAGATGTCCGCATTATGGCTGAACGTCCCGATTTTTAGCCCAAAAATCAAGTGTCCCGATCAAGACAGACATAGTCCCACTTTTCACTGATTATTCCATGTACTGTGAGAAATCTTTTTATATTACTTTATTATTACCATTGAAAGCTTTATCTAAAACTCAAATAAATGGATAAATAAAAAATTAAATCACAATATTTTGTCCTGCTGTCTGCAAAAGAATGACTGTAAAACCGACTGGTTGTGGGTTCGTTCCCCACTCGAGGAGATGAAATATTTACTTAAATTTATATTTCCATTTCTTCGCTCTGGTGTCGAGGTTAAGCGCGGCGTTGAGTTCTGCCACTCAACACGCAATGCCTCCAGAATTCGGCAGAAAGTGGGGAACGCAGTGTCTTAACACTAGGTTCCCTCTGCCTACCCTGCTGTGTGCGGGATACAGCGTGAAGCTGATTTAATTTTCATTTTTTTTTAATGTTTTAAAATCCTGCCTTTCCCCAAGAGAAAATCTGGCAACACTGATACATATTATTCTTTAAATTTGTATTTCTAGTTATTTTATGCTTACCTCATAGACATTTGGATGCCATACTTTAGTTAAGAACCTAATAGATGGCGGTGAATACGGATAATCAGGAGGGAATTTCATGTGTGCCTGTAACAAAAAAATAAAAGAAAATTACAATATTCTTATTAACATAAATAATTACTAAAAAAATATAATTTATATTATATTAGGCTAATGATTATGCTCTATAAGTTTTAAAAGCTTTTTAAAGCCACTGTTAACTATTATACATTAATGGATGACAACATGTAGTAAACAGTAGAGCAAGATTGGTACTCTTTGTACCAATGTTACTATTATCACACCTAACATAAGACATAAGACACATAAGACACCTCATTTTTTGCCCAATTTTAGGGAATTTTAAGGATATGGAGAGAAGCGTATATGCAATATTTTACAACCTATCTAATAGCACTTTATGTATGTCATGACAGAATAACATTTGTTGTATATTGTTTTTGTGAAATTTAGTAATATTTAACTTAAAAATTATTTTTACTTCTGTTAAACTTAGGATAATGATTTTTTCCATATCCATAACAGTAAGTTTTAATATTATATTTCTTTATAATAAAACAGTTTTTTTCTTTTACATAACTTTATAATAAAATAGTTTTTTGAATCATACCTTTAATAGGTGAATAGAAATTAAAATCTTCATTTATCTTTTGAATTTTCAGAAATGACAATGGTGTAGGTACATTTCTATATCATCTATCTTTGTTATCATTTTTGCATTATCAAAGTATCATTAGCAGAAACAACTAATTACTATCAATGTATTGTTAAAAATAAATATGTAACAGAAGAGAATTTATATTTATTTTTTGTTTTTATTTTTAATTGTAAATATTTTTTTTATGGGATAATAAATTATTTATAGTAATGGTCATTGTTGGTTGTAGCCCCACTTTTGGAATTATTATATTTAATTAATTTCCTTAATATACGAAGTCCAGTATACTCTTATCCTGAACACTAAATATCTTGACTAGGTTTTCTCTGTCTACTATGCTACACTCAAAAAAGCGACCTCATTGTTATAATACCTCAAACACAAGCACAATATAATTCAGAAACTACCAGAATGTCCAAAAACAGTATACTATTTCACAATCATTATTGCTTGCATTTATTGCAGCCATGACTTTCTGATTAATCATTAATCAGCAAGTCATGGATGCCCGGAAGTTAGGTTCTCTGAACTTATGTGCATTATTCACTTGAGAAGAAAATATTGTAAAGCAAGAAATATCCTAAAATTAAATCTGTGCAGCCATCTAAAGCTAAATTCATGAAATTTGTTGAATTCAACATTCAACATTCAAAAAAGTTGAATGAGTGCATTCAACCAAAATTTGTTGACGATACTGTACCTATTTTATGTACCTCTTTGTTATGACAATTAAAAATTTTTGTCCTTTACTCCCACTTTGTTAATTCAAAAAAATAGTTGATAAGAAGTAAACAAAACAATTTGAGTTTATTATTATATAATAATAATAATAATAATGATATGCATATTGATATAGAATATTAAATTGCTAATTTGAAAATTAGAGTCTATCCATCATTTACGACAGTTTAATGTAATTAGTAATTTAAGTGACTATCTTGATCAACATACTACAAGATATAACATATTCCAACTGAGTGGGTATGGAGTGTCTAAACAGTCCTCCGCCTACCCTGCAATATAGAGGTTATAATGTAAAAATAAAATACCGCAATGATGCCATATGAAAGGACCAAATGTGGGTAAGCAAACTGAAACTTACAAATCATTTCAGTTATAATAAAATAGATTCAAACAACAATTTGTTATTTTAAATTTTTTAAACTCACTATAGACTTTTTAAAGAACATAAACAATATATGTCAATGTTATCTAAAAAAATATATAATTATTTATTTTGAATGTCTGTATGGCTCTTTTATCTGATATTGTACTTTGCTATACATGAGTGTTAATAAACTAAATATTTATAATTTTCATTATCACTACTGATAACAACTGTTTTGATGATAATTGCTTTAATAACATTTTGAAATTTTCTATTTATTTCATGAACACATTTTAACAATAATTACTTATAGCACTTTCTATACATTTTACTTTATAATTTTATATTTCGTGTAGTTTTCTGTACTAATAAAGGTATTTTAAAATATAACACTTATATTAATTAGAAAAAAGATATACATGGTATATAATACAATTTCAATGCACAATAGAATTGACTAACTTTTAAATACTACGGACGAGTGCACAATAATGAACTGTCTTACCTTGAAGTATCCGCCTTGATAAAGCGTGTCTGGAGGCCCAAAAATTGCCACTTCCCATTCAAATAAATTGTCCTCACCCGATAACTTTACCCGAAAACCCTCCACGGGTTCCTCTTGAAGACTCTTATACTCTAAGGCTAAGGCCCTCAAAGCTGAACTGGTAGGTACCGTACTAGACATTTTTCACAATTATTTTTCACTATCGATAGAAAATTAAATAGCTATCTACAGGTAGATTATTGACATAACACTGTGGAGCACTTCTCGCAGTCCACGTACACACGAGGCATTTCAACTAGTCCCAAATCACAATAACAATGAACGAATTTTGGTAAACATATCGCGGGGTGTCCATGGATAGCGAGATTCGCGCACTGTCGACGCCAGCACGGTGTGTGCACGTTGTCTTTAATGAAACTATGGAAAAACGGGTTGTCGTCAACACGAGGCGATGTAAAACAATACGAGAGTCACCATTCGACGTCCAAACAATCGAAGTTCCAAGGAGAACGACAGCGTATTCACTTGTGCACAGCTGCTACCTGAGTTGCCCGACCGAATATTGTAGAACAGCTGTTAGTTATTTCCGTGCTCGATTGCGCAGCGATGTGACGCACGCAGCCATTTATCGACTGCTCGCGCTTTTACTGCCATCTAGTGTTCAATTATGGAAGCGTCAAGAATTCAAATTTTCAAGTAACATGTGTTCTAATAGTACAGTTTTATAATAATAGATGGCGGTACTATAGACTTTTTTGTTTTTGAAATATATCAAGAGATGGCGTTACATGTCAAGTATTCGATAATTTTCGTGAATTGGAATTGACTTGTGAATCATATTTGTGAATTTGTTTATTTATATTTTTGGATATTACAGTTTTATTATTGAACAATCTTATTTTCCTTTAAATATATTGTAAACATTTTTCAGTACCGTAACATGGATGTTGTCATCACATCGTTTTCTTGAAAATTATAAGCACACTTATTAATAGCTATTAAAAAAAATGTAGCAATTTTTTTGAATTAATAGTCGATGTAAATAATTTAACTTATTTCCTTTAAATTTTTACTTTAACTAAGTATATGTGTAATATTTATTCATGAAAGATTTATATTTAGAGTATATTATTTCCATTTAAAATAAGTCAAAATGTTTAAAGTGTTCATTTTTATTTATCTTTAAATAACAAAGCATGTTAAGTTGATTGCGCCTTCAGGTATTGATTGTATGATCGTCATAGGCTTATGTTCTTTTACTAGTTATGACTTTCGACTTTAACAGGTTTCAAAAAAATACATTTTCTATTTAAAATTTCTATCTTTTCATTTCTTGAAGCATTAATAGTAACCATACTGTTCCATTTAAGTTCTATTTGCTGACTCACGGCTGCAAATAAATATGACCCGGCATAAATATACAAAAATATAGTAAAAGGAGCACAAAGTGTGACTGTGGAATCGACTGGTGGTGGGTTCGATCCCCATTCGAGAAAATGAAATATTTATTTACATTTATATTTTTGTTTCTTCGCTTTGGTGTCGAGGCAAAACGCGGCGTTGAGTTCCGCCACTCAACACGCAATGCCTCTAGAACTCAGTGGAAAATGAGAAACGGAGTATCTTAACACTAGATTCCTTCTGCCTACACTGTTATGTGCGGGATACAGCGTGTAGCTAATAAAAAAAACATAATAAATTAACGAGAAAAAATACAATATCGATTTCCAAATAAGAATGTTGGATGTTAAATATATACTTAATAATTTTCTTTGTAAAACACTGACATGTTAATATTTTTATATATATATTAGTACATTAAGGGCAATAGACGATGCTATCTCGCTCTACATTCGTAGGTAGAGTAGGTATGCAGCCACGGTCAGGTTTAAAAGACTTTTTTTTAAGTTTAAGCCTCAAAATTATAGATAAAACAAAAACTTGTATAAAGCTGTATGTAAGTAACTATTTCTTTTGATATTTTGTACCAGCTGTGAATGGTAATGCTTAATAGAATATTCTCAAGACGAACTCAATCGTCTCTTTGATGCGCTTTGTTAAAGATATTAAAAAGTATTTTTTTAAAGTGTGTGTTGACGTTATCCTAGTAGATATCACGTGAATTTAAGACTAAAACAGCAGAAAAGAATAAAATAGTTTAAAATTTGGTTGTAATTATAGCTTTATTAAACAAAATCTTACACTGATATTCAAAGTAAAATAAAAATATAGATATATATGCAAAACACAACAAAACTGTTTGATAAATATTAGTCTATGCATGTCTAGATAAATTTTAAGAAATCAACAGTATTATAAATATTTTGTCTACTTTAACGTTAAAAAAAAGTAGCACGTTCCATCTGGATAATTCATTGTAATGTAGAAAAACAACGAATAATTTTATTTGTATTGCAGATAAATGTTCATACAATTTTTTTTAGCTTCACGCTGTATCCCGCACGTAATAGGGTAGACAGAGAGAATCTAGTGTTAAGACACTCCACTCCCCACTGTACGCCGAATTCTGAAAACATCGCGTATTGAGTAGCGGAACCAAACGCCTTTTGCTTCGATAACAGAGCGAAAAAATAAATATATATAAATATTAAATTTCTTCGAAGGGGAATCGTACCCACGACGACGTTTGTGCCATCGCGCCACATATGGCCTCAACTAAAAAAAAATATTAATGATTTTTTCTTATTATCACAAAATGATTAATAAACTTATTCTTAGTGCATGCAATCAGCAAGTGGGCGCGTGAATCAAGCTCACTCGCCCACCATTGCCTTGTAAAGGCAACAAAAACCGGGCCTTGTGCAACCTACGACTGTAACCCAGAGATTTTCAATATATACATATACCTATACGTACTTTATACATTATATATTTGTTGTTTAATAATCAATAATTTCAACTTATATATACTTAAATGGTCATTTTAACTTATCAGATGTTAAATACATTACCTAACTTATGTTTCCCACCTACGCAAGTCATTGATAAATCTCTTGGAAACATAAGGTTGAGTTGCATGTATGAGCTTAATGCATAATATGAACTTTCACTTCGTTCTTTGTAAAGGCTTGGGACAATGCTGTTTTTAATATATTAAAGATATTTTAGTTTTGGTATCGTTTTATGGATCATGATCCAACTAGTTTAGTTAAAATTAAGTATATATATCAAAATGTTAGAAATAATGTTATATGTAGACAAACTATATGTTTCTAGTTTTCTAACTAGTGTTTAACCAGTTAGTTATAACTATTCCTGTTCTTATAGCAATTTACGTAGGAAGTATTAATTTGCACTACAATTTCTGTATTTATTTCGATAGTAAAATATTGGATATGTTTATAACTGAAGAAATTTATAATGAATATACCTACAGCATTTGTAATATTTGTTGAAAAGCTTAAAAAGTAATTTAAAAAGGTTGTATCTAGTAAATAAGTTAAATTTTTAGTTATGTACTAGGTTACTCAATAGTTATTAAAATAAAACTGTTCCATAATTTAGTTATTGATTAAATTTATTGAAAATATTTCGATACATTCATAGATAAAATTACTTTAGCTAATGTTTTTTAACTCCACTCTTTATATGGGCTAGCCAGAGAGAACGGGGTGGCTAAAGGTTACGGTCTCTACTCTCTTCTCTTTCATCTCTCCCAACCTCTTAATACATGCCCTAAATAAATTTTCTTAATATTAAAAAAATAATAAGTTATAAATTATTAATAATTGCCAAAATAAACAGACAGTAGATATTCAGATATCGATTAACTTAAAACCATCGATAATATTATGCAAGTTGTCATACGGGAGACTAAATAAAAGTAGGTCGATACGATACTAGCGATGCAACTTGTGTCATACATAGTCAGACTGGATTTAATTGACGCCACCAAAGGCTTATGTAAATGCACCTCACACGTACGACCACAATCCCACTTTAAAAGGATTACATTTCTGGCATCCATCCGTGTTTAATTATAATAATATATAATACATATTTTTTTATCTTCTTGTATCTTTAGCATTTACATAGCAGATAAAACCTGTATATAGCCTAAAAAGCCTGATAAAGCCGAGATATAGTCCTTTGGGCCTGCGTTCTCGATTTTTCGATTATTACAAAACTTAATATATTTATTGTGTATAGTCGAATTTCAATCTACGACTATCTTCGACAACGTTATAATATTGTGTCTACGACATCATATATTAGTTTTTATAATATATTCTAACAATCTTTTTATTAATAGACGTAAAAAATATGACCTTGAGATAAAAGCAACAATTAGTAATTAACATTTTAAATTACTTATGCTTGGATTTTATATCTAAAAATATGTACGGTAGCGTTTAGTTTGTTAAGTTATATGCTATTTTACTTTTTTTTGTATTTTTTACATATACCAGATACATTTTCCTTCTATATCGTATAAGCTTACACGAATACTCTGAAAACTGATGTATGTCATGGATTTCTTGTGGTTTAAGCATTCTCAATAAAACTATAAGGTTGTTTTGTATAAATAAACTATATTTTAAAATTTATAGAGCAAATGAATAATATATATGAATGACGTACATATGTACGTTGAATTATATTTAAAGTGATATCATAACTAAATATTTGTGAAGTAATCTTAAGTAATTTGTAACTAGAAAAACTATAATGAAAATAAACATGACATAATTATCATTAACAAAATAACCATTTGTTAATAGTTAAAGATTAGTTGGTAACTTTAAAATATGTTTCCAAATAACGTATTAGGCTGGCCATGTTCATTAAAGTAGCATTCGCTATACCATTTTTGGTGTGAGTCCAACAGTGAGATGTAAGCGCTTACGTGTCGCGAAGGTTGGTGGGCGACGCTAGCCTGCATCAAGGTGTGAGGGGGGACCGGCGCCCGCGCAGACTCCGCGAGCCAGTCGCAGCCAGCGCGCGCGCACGCAGCGATACACGACACGAACGACTCTCGCGAATTTATTTTTATACACTTATTATTATTGTTACATGGCAAACGTTTGACTTTTTAATATGTGATATAGTTGTTTTTTTTTTAAATTACGTACGTGTAAGGCTATTTAATCTTTATCTTAAGAATCTCCTATAAAATATTTAATTTTTACCTTGTAAGTAATTTAGTGGGACCAAAATGACTATTAAAAATAAAAAGACTAAACAATCGTCCGAAGTGACTTCGTCTAAGAGTGCGTCCAGCAGTAGTGTTCAGAAGAGTAGCACTTCAACGTCCGTGCAGAAGAGTAGCAGCAATGTACAGAAGGTCAGTTCGTCTGGTAAGAAGGTTCGCTATATTGACGTAAAGGTCGAGGAAGATGACCCTCTCATGATTACCGATATATCTGATCACGCTTCAACAAGTGGCTCTATTATATCAGAACACTATAACAGCCATCCTCACTATATAATCACAGAGGCTCCCTCCGTCTCTGACTTGTCACATACAAGGTCTCATGAGCATCATGTGAGTGATATGGCCCAGGCGACTACCGGTGAGTTTGTGTCTAGCTCTGTTCTTCAAGAATCCTCCACATCTCATCAACAAAGTTCTAAAAGTGAAACTTACCAATCCTCATCAACGTCTATACAACATTCCGACTCGACTCACAGTCAAACATTTGATAGTACTGTGGATTCTTCTACTACTAACCAGACACTCAATACCGCATTTATTGACAGTTCGGCAAATAACTCCGGTAATAACAGATTTTTGACAAGATCACAGGGGGCAAACGCTACTGATTCTTTTATTCAGTCCGAACGGCAAAGTTTAGTGAATTCACAAGCTACACAACGCCGCCATCAACAAAAATCCAGTTCGTCGACGGACAAAATTACAAATCAAGGATTTACATCGAATGTTTCTGATACTATGAAAAATGTTAATGTTCACGAGAATGATCGGAGAAATATTTCTGATTCTTCTAAAAGAAT
This sequence comes from Heliconius hermathena, assembly GCA_013403705.1. Lineage (NCBI taxonomy): Eukaryota > Metazoa > Arthropoda > Insecta > Lepidoptera > Nymphalidae > Heliconius > Heliconius hermathena. The sequence goes on along the minus strand of JAAIXJ010000375.1, from coordinate 106,042 downwards.
TCAAACTGTAGATTCAGATCGCTCTAATATTTATAGTGGTGACGAAAGCCTTGATAAGAATGTTATATCAAAAGAATACACTACCTCCTCACACTCCAGTGAGCAGAAAAGTAGCAGTGTAGCGAAGTCTACATCTTCTTCCTACGTTGTGGAAATCATTGATGGAAAAGAACGTGTTATTGATAGCTCTAGCAGAGAATGGGGCGATGCTCAAGAGCATTCAAGTAAAGAAAATTATTCAAGTATTAGTGGAACTGGTATAAAACCAGAGTCTGCTTATAGTGTTCAAAATTATGACATGGCATCAAAATATGACACGGGGAAGGATGGAAAAAAACCAATCAATGAAATGACTGTAAAAGAAAATTCGAAATTTATTAAGGATGGAAAACATATTACAAGCCATGATAGTGTAATTTCACATAAAGACAATGCAATCCAACAACATCAGAGTACAATACAAGAACAAATTACAGATCACTCACAAACTGATGATCGCTTTGAATCTACTTCTTCCCAGTATATAAATAATGAACAAACTAATAAAAACATTGTTAAAAATAATACAACAGAAAGAAACAGAGTTAGCAATGAAACAGTAAGAAGACATAATCAAACAGATTCTTCTAACTTCTATGGTTATGATTCTACTATTAATAATCAACTACGCAAAGTAGGTGATATTTTACAAGTTCAGGATATTGAAAATCTTGATTATTCTACAAAAATCCTGAAAAGCAATACAAGCAGTGCTCAACAAGAATCTACATCATCTTATGTATTAGAAGTCGTAGACGGTAAGCAAAGAGTAGTCGATAGTTCACATAGAGAGTGGGGAGATAGTAAAGAACGTTCTACTTACGAGAAAAGCCATAAACTAAGTGGAACTGGAATTAAGCCAGAACATGAATATTCTCGTCATGTTTTGGATAAGGAGTCATATTATGATACCGGAAAAGACGGAGTACCCAAAAGTGGAACATACGTTACGGAGGAGTCTGCTTTATACAAAAATGGGAAAGAAATTGCATCAACAAGTAACACATATGGTGGGGACTTCCAAAAAAAACCAGCCATCACAGAACACGTACCCGGACATGGAGATGACACAATAAGAAAGGATATCACTAAAAGTGACAAAAACATTTATACTGATACACATGAGACAACAAGTGATATTAAATCACATGTTCAAGATTCTAAGTATACTTCACATACAACAGATTTTATTTCGAAAGAAAAAGAAAATTTAACTAAAGAAACAACTTCAAAATCTACTTCCCAGACCAAGGACAATTTGACAACTTATGAAAGAAGCACTGGAACGTGGAATGGGAAATTTACTTATGAAACCGACGACGGCAAGCCTAAGCGTCCCAAAGAAATGTCTCCATTTGGCAAACCTGAACAACCTAGACATCATCTTAAAAGACAAGATACTGAGGATAATATAATATTATCTTCAAGAGATATAAAAGATTTTACATCTATCAGTGATTTACGAAAAATCATTGAACGCTCTCAGTATAATAAAGATGTCACTGTCAGTAACAAAAATATAGTGATAAAGAGGAATATCGACGACAGTGTATTAAAGGAAATAATTGACACTGTGAAAAAATATCCTTTCAAACGCATAGATAAAGTTACTTTTGGCACTAAAATTAACGAAGACGTAAAAGACTTATATGAAGGCATCGATACTGAACAAACAACAATTATAAGTACAACCACAGGAGAACAAATCAAAAAATCATTTGAAGTAGACAAGACAAGGAGTCAAATTGAAGTGACAAGATACATAACTGAAAATGGCATCACTAGGAAAGAAACTACTTACGAAGATGCAAAAGAAGACGAAAAGATAAAAACAGATGTTTTTGTCGACAATAGTTCGTTAGACATCAAAAACTTGGTAAGTTAGCTTATATATGTTTATATCATAAATTGAGTTTATATACTAATTTAGAATATAATAATTTTTTTGATTTTTTATTTTAATGTATATTGCTTTAATTTTAGAAGGATGTCCGCACAACGAAAGATATACGCGAATACGACGTGGTTGATCGGGCAATTACCGACACTACGAGAGAGGACACTGTCGTCAGCACCATCTACGACGAAACAATCATAGATGACCGAAAAACTGTGCGAGATGACAGGACTGTTGTAGAGGAGAAAATTTATGTAGACGAAACGAGGCCAAGACAGGGTGGACCCAAGAAACCAGAGAAGATCGTGGATAAGGAGCAGTGCATTTGTGAAATTTGTACTTGTGGGTGAGTAGTATTACATATTAATAACTATGAATCATTTTTTTATTCGAATAGATTTATTTTCAAGGTTAAGTGTACATGTTCATATACTTTGTATCGACGGCCACAGTTGTCATTGTTATTACTTTTTTTAACTATAATATAATGGTATAGTTATTCGATTTATCATTGGATATTATATACTTTTTATAATATATAAAATAAAATAAATCTTTACGCTTTTTCCCGCACGCAGCAGGGTAGGCGGAGGGAACCTTGTTAACACTAGGTCTTAACAGACACTCCGTTTTCCACTTTCTGCCGAATTCTGGGGGTATTACGTGTTGAGTGACAAAACTCAATGCCGCGCTTTGCCTCGACACCAGAGCGAAGAAATGGAAATATAAATTTAAGTAAATATTTCATCTTCTCGAGTGGGGATCGAACCCACAACCAGTCGGTTTTACAGTCACACTTTGTGCCCCTGCGCCACGACTGTCCTCAGATTATATTAATAGTAGCAGTAAATGGGTGTCCGTTTCAAATGAAAGTTGAAAGACATTCCAATATTATCTAACACAATGTCCTGTCACAAGCTTTTAAAACTTGGAGAGCACTCTAAATATTCTTAAGTACCAGCCACTTTATCTTTGAAATTTAAGCTGTGTCCACTGACAATTTAAATTACATTAGGCAAACTCAACGGAATGGTCAATCTAAATAAAACAGCGAAATTGTTTAATGACTACCACATGAACTGCGCTACAGCGACGTCTATTTTATTGTTTACACATTTTGGATTAGTGCCTAATTTTACACGTATTTTGCTTTCGTTCGTTTGACCTTCAATTGTTTAACATAATTAATTTTGACAAATCCACCGTACACGACGCCATATACTGTGATACTTTGACGTGTGTATGTATGTACTTCATAGTCAATACAAATCAAATTTAATAGCCGAAACCTTATTTTGACAATAATGTGAGTCATATAGCGTTGGTAAAGTTCGTAGGGAGTTCTTATATTCATTTTGGGCTTGGGTTTTTGTTACCAACCTTAACTCATTTGCTGTCAAAAACTCGTTTAGATTATATTATCGTTCGGCGTTTTAAAACAATGCTTAACAATGCTTATTCTGAAGAAATGGGGTCTGTCTAAAGATAAACGAAACGAAAGTAGGCATTCCTTTTATTGGTCGTAAGCAAACAGAGCTACTATTTATCACTGTTCAACATTGCCGTGTACTTTTAGGGTTTTGTGTATCATCATAATTCATATTAATATTATAAACGTGAATGTATGTTTGTTTGTTACGCTTTCACACCAAATCTACGCAATCGATTATTATGGAACTCTGTACGCATATTGTTAGAGGTATTAGAAAGGATATATTATGCTTTGGATATATTTTTCGGCGTTGAGTTCTGCCACTCAACACGCAATTCTCAAGAACTCGGCAGAAAGTGGGGAACAGAGTGTCTTAACACTAGGTTCCCTCTGCCTACCCTGCTGTGTGCGGGATACAGCGTGAAGCTGATTTATTTATTTATTTATAATATGCTTTGGCCGTAATACAAAAATAAATTAAAGCGAGCCGCGTTTGAATCTCTAGCTTAAATATTAAAACATATATTAAAATAAGATTATTTTTGTTATTCAACATGTTTCAAGACAATATAAAAAGGTCGTAAACATGTTAATATAATGTATTACATAAAAAATATTAGTAAATAGTTATCATGGTTCTTATCTCTCCATTGTATAACGCTTAATCGGCAACTAACAGTCATATAATAAATAATTGATTTTTGCCAATAATATGTTATCCTATTTATTAGTCAATTAGAATATATATTATTGAATCGATTATATACATTTTGCAATCGTGATAAAATAAGTTATATTTTTGATAAATAATACTAATAATGTTTGGCTAATTTGTAAATTTAGATTTTTATTTATTCTGTTCTGTATCTCGTAAATAGAAGAAAGCTATATTTTTGTTTATCGAGAAGTGACTTTATTTTAAATATAAATTTCAGTACACAAACAATAAATGTCATTTAAATTCAGAAACCGTCGCTTTGAGCATACTTTATAAATCAAATTTAAAACCAGCTTCACGCTGTATCCCACACACAGCAGGGTAGGCAGAGGGAGCCTAGTGTTAAGACACTCCGTTCCCCACTTTCCTCTCTACGCTGCGTTTTGCCTCGACACCAGAGCGAAGAAATGAAAATATAAATGTAAATAAATATTTCACTTCCTCGAGTGGGGATCGAACCCACAACCAGTCGATTTTACAGTCACACTTTGTGCCTCTGCGCCACGACTGGTCTCTACTTACTTTATAAAGCTGATCAATATTTTTATATAAATAAGAACTCTATTGAAATATCTAAATTAATTATTAATTGTTACTAAGTTAATTATTCTAGTTCTGATAATTTAAATTTATTCAAATTCAAATTCAAATTCAAAATATTCTTTATTCAAATAAACTCGTATAAGCACTTTTGAATCGTCAAATGAACATGTAAACAAAAAAAACAAGCTACCACCGGTTCGGAAGGCAGTTCTGCTGAGAAGAGCCGGCAAGAAACTCAACAGTTGCTCTTTTCAAAGTCAATGGTATTATTACATTATCTGGCAGCTAACCTGCATCACATTCAATAGACATTAATTCCATACATGTTTATCATCTAAATATTCTTGAACAGTGTAATAAGCTTTACTTGTTAGTATTTTTTTTAAAGTTACTTTAAATTGTGGTAGTGGCAAACTTAGAATACATTGCGGAAGTTTATTATATACACGTATACTCAGACCCATAAAAGATTTTTTTACTTTTTGGAGGCGAAAACTTGGCGTAACAAGTTTATCTTTGTTTCTCGTTCCTATCGTATGTATATCACTATTTTTACTGTGACACTGTGCATTTTGCCGGACAAACAGAATATTGTAATATATAAATTGTGAAGCAACTGTAATAATACCTGCATCTTTAAAAACATCTCGCAGAGAATCTCGAGCTCTTAGGGTATAAATATATCTCACGGCTCTTTTTTGGAGAATAAATATTGAATTTATATCGGAAGCACTGCCCCATAGCAACATTCCATAACATAAAATACTATGAAAATAGCTATAGTAGACTAGTCGGGCAGTTTCAACGTCCGTCAGTTGTCTTACTTTTTTTATTGCGAACGCGGCAGAGCTGAGTTTATCCGCAAGTGCTTCCAGATGAGTGTTCCACTGGAGTTTGGAATCTATAGTTAAACCTAAGAAAATAGCTGATTCCGACACATTGAGGGTTTCTCCTTTAATTTCTAGACTAAGATCACGTTTATTAACGTTTGGCAAAGCAAATTCAATACATTTGGTTTTTTTAGCATTTAACATTAAATTATTCTTATCAAACCAATAGAGAATATGGGATAATGCACTATTCACTTCGTCATAATTTGTTTTATTTCTGTCTACCTTAAAAATTAAAGAGGTATCATCTGCGAAGAGTACAATATCACATAGGTTCTTTGCATAAAAAGGCAGATCGTTAATATAAAGAAGAAATAAAAGGGGACCAAGAATAGATCCTTGTGGAACGCCCATCCTTAGAGGAGATCCAGATGATTTTACATTATTAATACTAACTTTCTAATATTACACAATTTAAACATGTAGGAGGAGGACGCCAACTCAGTTTTACTGTTAACAATATATTACGTACATACATTTTCCTTCGTTTTAGACTATAACCATTTACTACAATGACTACAATGACATCATTGAATTTTTTTCAAATTAGTTATGATAGTTTAATTACTTTGGTGACACTATTCCAATTATTTAGAAAAATATATATCTAAATCAATTTTATGCTGTATCCCGGATGCAGCAGAGCGGGCAGAGGGAGCCTAGTGTTAAGACACTCCGTTCTCCACTTCCCGCTATTTTTTTCGAGGCATTAAGTGTTGAGTGGCAAAACTCAACGCCGGGTTACTATAAAAATAAATAATTCATTCCCTCGAGTGGGAACCCACAACCGTTGTGTTACAGTCACACTCTTGACGCGTCACGACGACCTAACTATTTATCAAAGTGAAAGTAGTTGGTTCACTTCATTTACAATAATGATATATATATATATATATATATATATATATATATANATATATATATTCTATTTTCTAACTTATTATGAGTGAAAATGTGCGGATTGTGTAGGTATGTATTTATATATATTACTAGGTCCCTTGTTTAGAAATCGCTCTCCAGTTTGAGATCGATCTTGAGATGCCGTTTTGATTCATACATACATAATTTATAAATAGAGGTCAGTCGTGGCGCAGGGGCTCAAAGTGTGGGTGCGTGTTTTCTGGGGCTATATAATGAATATAAATTAGAAGCTTTAACATTTAATCTTCTTTAAGATGTTGAATTACCGTTAAAGTCTATACGCATATCTAATTTGATGTCAAAGTTCCTTTTATGGATGTGTATTTAGTCTCTAAACTTATTTTAAGCCTTTAGGTTTGTAATGATTTACATATTTGTATGTAAGTATATGAAAAACTTGTTGCTCTCATATTTAAAAATAAAAAAATTAAATAAATCAGCTTCACGCTGTATCCCGCACACAGCAGGGTAGGCAGAGGGATCCTAGTGTTAAGACACTCCGTTCCCCACATTCTGCCGAATTCTGGAGGCATTGCGTGTTGAGTGGCAGAACTCAATGCCGCGCTTGTCTCAATGTTCGATACCAGAGCGATGAAATGGAAATATAAATATAAGTAAATATTTCATCTCCCCGAGTAGGGATCGAACCCACAACCAGTCGGTTTTACAGTCACTCTTTGTGCCCCTGCGCCACGACTGGCCTCGGACTGGTCTCATATTTAAAGACACAAGACAGATAAAATTTAATTAGAGTAGTAAAGTATTTACAATGATATAGGATAGGTATTTATTATCTGGGAAAGAAGTCTTGCAATGTACTCGTTATCTAAATCTGGCTAACAAGTAGTGAGAATCAAAAGAAATCGCGGAACTAGTTTCCCGCGTTGATACTATCATGAGAAAGCTTTGACAGTATTTTTTTTATTATTAATTTATTGAATGAGGCCAGTCGTGGCGCAGGGGCACAAATTGTTAACGCGGCAGGTTGTAGGTTCGATTCCCACTCGAAGAAATGAAATATTTAATATTTAAATTTTTTCGCTCTGGTGTGACGGCAAAGTGCAACGTTGAGACTCCACAACTCAATACGCAATGCTTCCAGAATTTAGCGGAGAATGGGAAGCGGAGAGTCTCAACACAAAAAAATATATATAACTTTGTAGAATATTTGCCAATTCAATTATTTATATAAATAAATAATTCTTGGTAAGGTTTTAAAAGAGTTTGTAATGTTCAACGACTCTTTTTATTTACGAAATCATTCCACACGCCATCTTCGTCGTTGTACAGCTGAGAGGTGTTTGTCTGCACGCGATTGTAGTATAAATCCTTTTTAGAGGAATGTTTTTATTTAAAATATAGCCATTTCCCCAGTCCGATCAAACAAAGGGAGACTTTGGGATCATTACCCAACACGCAATATCTTTTCGAATAGACAGATTAATCATTAGGTTATTTATGTTTTAAAATGCATATATATGCATATATTTAAAAATTGTATACACTACCGGTCTATACAAAGTTTTTTGGCCTGTTTAACCACCATGACGTTCCACGTTACACAGGTGTTATATTAACATGTTTCAAATTCCTACTAAATGTTAGTGTTTTGAGCACGTACATTTTTATAATAGACGCTTCACAAAATAAAGTAACAGTCGAATGCCTATTAATATGGATATCTGTAGAAGTACATATTTTACACAACACAGAGTGTGGGTTCGGGTCCAACTTGAGGAAATTAAATATATATAATATTTTCATTTCTTCGCTCCGGTGTTGAGATGAGTTCCGCTACTCAAAACGCAACGCCTCCAGAATTCGGTGGAAAATGGGGAACGGAGTGTCTTAGCACTTCTGCGTTCTGTGCGTATTCGGCGATACAGCGTGAATTTGTTTTTTTTTTTAAGATATAGGACAGGTAGAATGTAAATTTTTTACAAGTTCAGCTGATGTTACTTTTATGAATCAGAAATCGTGAATACTTAACATTGACTTATTAAAATGTTATTGGTATTCTAATCGGCTAATCACTATTCAACGTAAAACAATATGCAGTTTGTGACAAACCGCAAAAAAATTATAAAAATACTAACTTTATTGTGTTGGAAAAATTTACAAAACGATACGATTGAGGAAACTTTATTTTTTCAATTCGGCGGCAAGTGGAAAGTGGAGTGTCTTAACACTAGGTTGCCTCTACTCACCCTGCTACATACAACGTGAAGCAAAAAAAATAAATAATCAATATATTTACAGTGTTAATATGGTTAGTAGAAGACCATTACTCATAAAATGGCTACTAGATTATTGAGACATAGCCACTGTGCTGCGATATTATAATTAGTTTTATTTACACAACTTGTTTACCTCCTCTGAGTAGGTACATCACTATACAAAATGATTATAGACTATAAATAAATATGCAGTAATACATGAGTAATTACGCGTTTACCCATTCTCGTACAGTATTCTATGACACAGATCGTGATTATTCTCTTTGACCCTGACATATGACTGTAAAAATAATATTTTTTTAGCTCCAAGCATGGGCGTAGGAAGAAGAGAGCTGGGTGGACCGTGCCCACCCCAGAGCAGTCTGGTGCCTAATGCAGAAATTTTACTTACAACAAAGTTTGCCTCAAAAATAAAAAAAAACAACACTTACACGAACATATCTGTTCAAAGCCAAAAAAAATATTTTCGTTAACATTTATATGTATATTTCTTTAATTTTTAAACAAAGAATTGGTTTAGATGAAATAACAATAAATTCAAGTAACAATAAATCATTTAAATTACACTTCATAGGTTTTGGCCTGTTTTAAATGAATCGTTTCTTTAAATTGTTCATCTTCTATATTATCATTTCTATTATTAGTACCGAGTATAATAAATTAAACAATAAGATCGAAGGTATTTGACATTTGCGGCAGATAAATATTTCAATACATAGATAGCTACGTCTCCATTACATTGGACGACCTACAGATAAACTTTAACCACAAATTTCTTGATATATATATATATATATATATATATATATATAATAATAATATCTATATATATACAAACTATGTATTATTATATGCAATAGATTCTGTAATATAGCATGTACATATCTATCTATTTTTAGAGGCCAGTCGTGGCGCAGGGCCACAAGCGTGCGACTGTAAATGCAACAGGTTGTGGCTTCGATTCCCATGCGAGGAAATGAAATATTTAATATTTTCATTTTGTCACTCTGGTAACGGCGTTGAATTCCGCTACTCAACACGCGATGCCTCCAGAATACGGTGGAAGTTAGGGAAGGGAAGCGTCTTAATGGGAATTGAGTGTTTTAACACTAAGTTCCCGGTTGCCCTTTGACTACCCTGTTATGTGCGGGATACAACGGGAAGTTAAAAAAATACCACAAAAAATCTACTAACTTATACATATTTATAACTTTGTGGACATTTACTTGCATTATTTCATAGGCGACCGCTATTATAATCCTAATAGAATTGTTTTAATATCTTGATTTCTATTTTAAGTAACATTTTGAAATTTAATACAGTTTAATTTATATTTATTGTATAAATGAAATAAATTAAATTTGTTTGACCCTCAAAGAGGATGCAAGTCGACCCTTACGAGGTAAAAACGTACATTTTTCATTGATATCTGCTATATAAAATTTACTTATACATATTGTGGTTCAAGCTTAACTAAAGGACATGAGAAACTAGTTTAATATATTTTACAGTGCTTTTTAGCAACCTTTTGGTTGATTGGTGACTAAATTTATTTTTTTTATTTTAACTTTTGAAATAAAATCTCTGACGACTGTAAATCCGATAGGTCGTGGCTTCGATTCCCACGCGAGGAAGTGGGAGGAAATGAAATATTAAATATTTTCATTTTTTCTCGTTTTGGAACCACCATTCAGAATAAGTAAATTTAAAAGTATAAAGTTAAAAGTAAATTTATAAAAATATGTAGATTTAACGATTCTGGAATATCTTCTAATTTCGGATAATTCTTGGTTTCGCAATTTAAGACTCCATATCTCGAAACAATAAAATCGCATATGAAAATAGTTGCCTAAAGACATTGAATGTACGTGACTATAAATAAAAAAAAAAGTGTAAATATAAAAAGGGGCACTGGCAACACGTAAGCCATAACAGTTTAATATTTAGGTTAATTTTACAATTTTCTTAATTTATAAGAACATTGATGTATATTAAAATAATTTCACGCTGTATCCCGCGCACAGCAGGGTAGGCAGAGGGAACCTAGTGTTAAGACACTCCATTCTCTATTTTTTTTCATCTATATGGAAAAAAAGGCATAATTATAGAAATTACATATGTAATTACACGCAGCCAGTACTTATTCAAAATTTACAGAGTAATATAAAAGAGACCGCCCGCGCCACTGACAACAGAATAGAGATGTGTTCGCTCATTGTGACAGCCGACAGTCAATTGCGACACGCTGTGTTGCAAAAAGGTCTTTGTACCTATATCCGATTCCATGGTTCTATGGAATATTGAGCAAGATGCACCTGACAAATGACTTTAAAATGTCATTCAAAATATAAATTATTATCAAAATCATTCTGAAATAATATTTTTAAGTGTAAACTAATTGATGACAGTTACTTATGTAATAACAAATTTGTACCTAAATAGTGTTAAGATAATGGACTTCATTTTCTTTTTCGGATAAAATTCTGTAGGCATTGCCTCACTTTGCCTTGAAGAAATTAAAATATTAACTACGTTATTTCCTCGAGAATTAAATGTCTTTTCACTAATTTGTTTCTGCACATTCTGCACTAGATACCACTAGATCTATTGGAGATACCAACGTAAAGATAATAATCACGATACGATATGGTAAAAAAAGGAAGCGAACGAGAGCTCTATTGTAGTAACCGATTAAATACTCATCCATATACAACAAGTGCCGTTAACTTTCACATTATTATTATTAATAATAATAAACCTTTTGTTATGTATGTATGTATGTACGTGACTAGGTTGGCGCCTAGGCGATAACTTGAGTACTAGTAACACTAGCATTCGAAACACGTCCGATACAACGATTCGACAAGCTACTCTATGTAGGAATATGGTTTATGCAACATAAATTTCTTTTTAGAATTTGTGTTTTTTTTTTTGGTATCACGTTAGTGTCCCGCAGTAGTGTTAAGGCACTACGGTTCCCATTTTTCGTTGGATTCTGGAGGCATTGCGTGTTAAGCGGCGGAACTCAACGCCGTGCTTTGCCACGACATCAAAACTAAGAAAATGAAAGCGAAAACATCAAAGCGAAAAAAAAACATTAAATATTTCATTTCGAGTGGGAATCGAACCCACAACAAGTCGCGTTTACAATAACACTTTGTGTCCCTGCGCCACAACTGGCTTCAGAATACTTCAATTCAGTCAATAATTTAAAGATCTTTCTTATTTATAACAAAAAAGTAAATATATTCAATGTAGGAATATTATACCATGTATGGTTTTATACTGTTGATAAATTCAAAATAGGGTCGAAAAACTGAGTTAGCTTTCACTTTAAACCACTTTACATACTTAATTGATAATAATTGACTTTTGTAATAGAATAAGAAGTGTTCAATTAACGACACTTGAAGAAAGGATGTTATATCATTTTAGGTTCCTTTATACAGATTATGCCCTATTAAACTACTGTTGTTCATTTAATTTTGATTGTTTAATATTGTTTACATTGGTTTCTATGTATTTTTATTTTTATTTTACTTTAGTGTTAAGCTTAAATTTAAAATGTATTTCGAATTTGCTTAATATTTAGAGGCCAGTCGTGGCGCAGGGGCGCAAACGTGTGAATGTGAACGCGACAGGTTTTGGGTTCGATTTCCATTCGAGGAATATATTTAATATTTTCATGTCTTCGCTCTTGTGTCGAGCTAAAGAGCGGCGATGACTTGCCTCTAGAATTTGGCGGAAAGTGGGGAGCGGAGTGTCCCAACACTAAGCTCCCTTCACCTACCCGGCTACATGCGGGATACAGCGTGAAACTAAAAAAAAATACTTGAGTTATAAATATTATTAAATGGCACTTGCTTAAGTTACGGTTTTCACAAAATAAGTGTGATCTTATTATTTATATTTCAATTATCACAACGATCAAATAATGTCGCGATTCTCAAGACATATTGTACATACACGTTAATCGAATAAAAATCACGAACGTTCTTAGAAAATGTTTCGCTATTTACAAGCATTGTATGGTAATTGCACGCTGGGAAGAGACATGACCAACTTTTCAATGGCGGATGGCAAAAACTTATACGTTGTTACATTTTATAGGTATATATATTATATATTGTTTGTAGACTATTGAAATTTAGTTAAATAATTTGAACGCAAGAGAATTTATATGGAATATGAATACGTTTGTGGTATTAATTTGCATATAATAACATCTAAATGATGAAAAAAAAATCACGCTGTATACCGCACTCAGGTAGGCAGAGGGGAACTAGCGTGAAGACACTATGTCATTTTCCGCCGAATTCTTAAGGAATTCGAATTCTGCATATTGAGTGAACTAACTCAACGAAACGATAAGTGAGAATAAAAATATTCAATATTTTCGTTTCGTTTCTTCAACTGGGGATTGAACCCAGGACCAGTCCCTTATACAGCGACTGGCCACGACTGGCCTAACATTAATTTACATACAATAGCACTAAAAATATATAGAATCACTTAATTATGTTGTTTTATTCGACAAACTAGCTAAAAATGTTTTCAGTCAAATAGTAGGTGTTTCGTAGGTTGACTTTAGTATTACTGCATGGCAATAGCAATTTACACAAACACAAGTCCTTATTTGTAGTATATCCGTGTGGATGTTTATTCTAATCAGTATTATGTCACCTGACCTAAGCTATTCCTTTAAACTGCATAATATATTGAATTTAACGGCATTTTAACAAGGCTTAAGATTTTAATAGTGATAGAAGAGTCCTGAACGAACGCTATAATAGTAATAAGAAAAGTGGACGCTCGCCCACTGCCTCCTCAATTGAGATTGAGCTGTTAGTAAATTGACCTTCTCCATCTTGGCGTGTGTATCATTTATTAGAAGCAATTGTAAGATGTGTTTGATTTTTTTTTGCAGTTTCGACTATTACATATACATATAAGCGTTTCTATAGTTTTGTATGATGTCATTATTGGATTTTTCATTTTATTTTCGTTTATTATAAAAATAAATCAAATAAATCAGCTACACGCTGTATCCCGCACACAGCAGGGTAAGCAGAGGGAACTTAGTGTTAAGACACTCCGTTCCCCACTTTCTGCCGAATTTTCAAGGCATTGCGTGTTGAGTGGCAGAACTCAACGCCGCGCTTTGCCTCGACAACAGAGCGAAGAAATGGAAATATAAATTTAAGTATAATACATATTTCATCTCCTCGAGTGTCGACATCCAGTCGATTTACAGTCACACTTTGTGCCCCTTTCGTTTATTTCTATTTTCGTTTATCCTATACCTTATACCAAAATGCAGTAGATATAACATTCATAATATAAAATTATTATCATTTTGTTTTTGTGAAGAAATTTATTGAAGATAAGATAACTGGATCACAGCTGTAATGTTATAAACATAATGAGCACGTAGGAATGTTCAAGCTAATTATGCGCATAAACTAACCTTTCGACGGTAACTCTTTATATTATTACCTCTTTAATACTTGTTTGCCCTTGAAAGTGAAGAATATATTTTATTGGTCTTTGGCATCATCAAACTGACATACTCTATTATGTCACATACGAGAAAGAGAGAGAGAGAGAGATTAACAAGAGTATAAATAAATACAGGTTCATTGTAACATGTTGCTCGTACATAATTTTTCTATTTTAACTTTCAAATGTAAAACTATAAACTATTTTAACTTTACAACCTTATGTACAGGTGGTAACAATTTGCTATGAATACCAATATAATATTTATAAATTAAAGAACAACGGCAAACATGTCTCGCAAAAAACGAAAGAAATGGTTTTTTTTTAATTTTACAATAAAATCGGCAAGTCAATTAGAAAGACGTGACGCTGTACCGACCTCAGGTTATTCGCGTCGGTGATCTCATCGTGCCCACGTCCTCGCTTAAACTCGTTTCTTACTTGTTTACTCCATGTAAAACTTAACGTTTCCAGCCCGCTGTTCTGCAATCTTACGTCATTTTTGATAGGCGACGCTACTTTTCTTTTTTCCACATGCCAACTCACAGTAGGTTTCTTGATTGGTACTTTTAAATATAAACATTGTCCTGTTTCTGGTTAAGCACCGGTATTGCCAAATTAAAATATCAGCTTTACGCTGTATCCCGTGCACAGCAGGGTAGACAAAGGGAACCTAGTGCTAAGGCACTCCGTTCGCCATTTCCTGACGAATTCTAGAGGTATAGCGTGTTGAGTGCCGGAACTCAATGTCGCGCTTTGCCTCAAATGAAAATATAAACTATTTTATTCCCTCAAGTAGGAATCAAACCCACAACCTATTGCGTTTACGATCATACTTTGTGCCCCTACTCCATGACTGGCCTCAACAATATTACGTACCTTCATATATTTATTATAATTTATTTTTAATTTTATTAATAATATAAAGGTTTAATTATACAAATATATTTAACCTTGAAGAAATGATATAATAATCTTATAAATTATTATATCAATTGGAGCTAATTATATTTTATTGAAATTAATCTCTATGCATTTTGTTGTTATGTTTTATCTACTTGCACATGTCCAATATGATTTATCATATGAATTTTGTGTAGAACAAGCAAATATGATAAGATATATACGAAATTATTTAAACAATTATGTTGCGTAACGGCGAATATTTTTTAAATGTGCAATATATTTATAAATAAAAAAATCCGGTGAAATAAAAGTTGGACTCGCATTCTGAGGGTTCCGTACCTATTTCAGGATTGTATGTTTAAGTTTGTAATTATTTTCTTTCTTTGAAACATGTATAAATTTTCACTTTTCGGTTTTCTCTCTTTATTTGTATAGTAAGTTTTCTTTTAAAAAGTTAAACTGTTGGTCCAAGGGAAGCACCCTATAAGTTTTTATATCGCAGTGAATTTCATACAAAATGCAGCAGAATCGATGCATAAATGTTCGTATCTTTTGATTGACTTTTTCTGTGTTTTGAGGAAATGAGGACTTTTTTTCACTTAAAAATATTATATTCATTTTATTTTGAGACGTCCACGTAATTTGAGATAATTGGACTTGATAGACGGATAGCTAACTGATTCTATAAGAGTTTTTACCTTTTGAGGTACAGAACCCTAAAAAACAGCTGTTCTAGCTAATTTCAATAAAAAAGTTATTTATTTCAATCACAATGGGTATACAGACGCTAAGAAGACATCTTATAGCTAGTTTAATGTGACCATATGTACCTACAGTAAATGCTTGCATTGTCAAGTATTCAATACGGCAAGTAAAAAGATCGACCTCAATACGAAACATGGAAAGTTGCTGCTGGAGGCGCACCAAAAAAGGATACGCTACTGAAATAAGTATTTAGTACATTCGACATTTTATGTCTGCAAATATTTAAATACATGAGCTTAAAATTTTATATAATTTGTAGTAGTTTTTTACATCTTTACAGGAGGCGCGGGTTTGAGTCCCGCTACGTTAATTTTTTTATACGTTTTCTAAATAAGTAATTATTGTTTTGTTTACTGCCCTCCAAGCCCCAGGCTTAAATATACTTGTTTAAAAACTTTTTAAATTTTCGTTATTTTTGTGTGAAATATCATATGACCTCTCCTAGGTCAGCTGTATGCATTTCAAACAATTCAAATAGTTTTATTCGAAAACTTATGAACATAAAAACTTAGAAGATATTTTCAATGCTCTACATAGAGATACAATCTCTACGTCGCTCCCTTTTATGTTTTTTTAGGTATATTTATATTTTTTTAAAACTCTTGAGAGTGTTATGACACTCAGTTTCTCACTTTCCGCCGAATTTTGTGAAGGATTTCAACGCCGCGCTTTTGCCTTGACCAGAGCAAATAAATGAATATATTCATAAAAATAATAATTTATTCCCCCGTGTAGGAATCGAACCCACAACCGTCTGCACCACGACAGCCTCTCCTTGTCCTACATTTTTTTATATTAATTGTTGAATTACAGTTATTGTTTAATTGAGAAGGAAATACATATGCTCGAACAAATATGATAATAATACATGAGATTTAATTATAAATAGAGTCTTCTAGTTATAGTGAGGAGCGTGCGGTTAAAATTGATATACCTTCACCACAGATTGAAACTCGTTTTTTTTAGTTATGCTGTCGTAGTTTTTAGCCACGCTGTATCCCACACACAGCAGTGGCAAGGTAAACCTAGTGATGGGACTCTGTCCCCAATTTTCCGCCGAATTCTGGGAGCATTGCGCGTTTTGTGTAGAGCGAAGAAAATAGAAATATTAAATATTTCATTTCCTCGAGTGGGAGCCGAACCCACAACCTGTCGCATTTACAGTTAAATTTTGTGCCCATGCGCCACGAATGGCCTCGTAAAATCGTTTTTAAATTAATTATACATTTTCAATTAAACAGAAACAATAAAAATAACTGTTGCTTAGATTATTCCGGTTCAATCTAATGTCAATGTTATTTCCCGTTTTATTTCTTCCGCGTGCAATTGATTACATCATTTGACATGATTTCATGAAAAATTGTTAACTATTATTATTTATTCGAGGCCAGTCGTGGCGCTAAGGCATATGCATGTATTGTAAGCGCTACAGGTTGTGGATTCGATTCCCATTCATTTTTATTAATTTTCTCGCTCTGTTTCGCCATTCAACTCGAAATGCCTCCAGAATTCGGTGGAAAGTTGGGAAGTGTCTTAAAGGGAACGGAGTGCAAACACTAGGTTCCCAGGTTCCACATGCCACTGTTATGTGCGGGAAGCAGCCTGAAGATTAAATATGTATTTTTTATATTCGGTTTAGGTTATGACATCATAATGCTCTGTTTTTGCAATTGCCTTATTAAGGTTATCGTTCCAAAATATTAGCGATATCGAAGATAAGATATATGTTGGTACATATATATTTAGAGATATATAGGTGTGGGTGAGTTTTAAAACCATAAAAGTACTGATAGAAACAAGTACCTACAGTTATTTAAAAAAAGTGTATGTATTTACTCTATTATCTTTTATGTTAAGTAGAAATAGCCAATGAGGCCAGTCGTGGCGCAGACTCACAACTAGAATCGACTGTTGTGTGAGTTCCGCCACTCAATACGCAATGCCTCCAAAAAAAACTCGACGGAAAGTGAGGAACGGAGTGTCTTAACACTAGGTTCCCTCTGCCTACGCTGCTGTGTGCGGGATACAGCGTGAAGCTGAAGAAACAACTCAAAATTGTATATAACTAGAAAAATTAAAAAAATAATAAATTGCCAGTAAAAGATGTTATTACTTTGAAAAACATAAATATTGTTCTTAATATCTTCATTAATTATATCTTTAATGCGGATAAGACACTGGTCGTTGTCATGTAGGTGTTATAAGATATAGTATTGAACGTTACGGTGCATACAATTATTATTTATTATTTGTATATAAATTTTATTTATTTATATCAGCTTCACGCTGTATCCCACACATAGCAGAGTAAGCAGAGGGAATCTAGTGTTAAGACACTCCGTTTCCCATTTCCGGCGGATTTTTTTGAGGCAACACGGGGCATTTGCCTTGGGTGCCAGAACGAAGAAATGACTATATTAATAAACAATAATTAATTTCCCCGTATGGGAATCGAATTCACAATCGTCGCGTTACAGTCGCAACCTTGTGCCCCTGAGCCATGATGGCTTCAAAAACATAAATAAGATCTTAATATCTTCATTAATTATATCTTTAATACGGATAAGCAACCATTCGTTGTCGTGTAGGTGTTATATATAGTATTGAGCATTACGGTACCTTAAATTATTATTTATTATTTGAATATTAATACCTATAAATTTACTGTTCTCGAAGTATAGGCGGCTTAAGCTGGTGAGAGCAAGTCGGCATTAAGGTGGGTGTTGCATGAACCAGTCACAGCCAAAAGAAGGTCGTCGACCATATGGTCGGTCTAGTCTTATATTAAATTTAAGAAATCTTTTTGAAACCAGTCGTGGCGCAGGGGCACAAGTTTGAGACTGTAAAGTGTAAACGCGACTGGTTGTGGGTTCGATCCCCACTCCAGAAAATGTAATATTTATTTAACTTTATATTTTTATTTCTCTGGTGTCGAGGCAAAGTGCGAGTTCTGCCGATCAACATGCAGTGCCTCCAGAATTCGGCGGAAAATGTATAACGGAGTGAGTTAACATTAGTTTCACTCTGCCTACCGTGCTGTATGCGAGATACAAACTGAAATGTATTTATTTTTACAAATTATAGCTCACTTTGTCTATAGTTCGAAGAGTTCTTTGTTCCAAAATAATACTCATAAAATATTAGTACTTGGTATACTGTACAAAAAAGTTACCATTGGCAAAACTAGTCTGTGATTGTAAACTGGTTTATATTTTGTATCAAATAAATTTTCATCTGTCAATCTTAGAAACGCAAAGTTTAAAATTGTTCCAGATAATTTCCTACGTGTACTGTAGCCTAATTGGACAGGCTATAAGATTTTTAAGTTTCAAAGGTTCACTTAACTTAGCTTCACGCTGTATCTCCAGAGGGGTAGCCAGAATTCTCTGTCTGTCAGCCAGAATACCTCTTTAACTTCGTTCACAGTCATCAACCTCTTCGTACATACCCTCCGGGGAGTCCTCATTCCTCAGGCTTTTTAAAATATTATTTAAATAATTTTCATAGGTACGGTTTCCTTTTTCCTTTATCTATCTATCTTACTAAAACGAATCAAATTAGACTAGTTTTTATTCATATGATTTTTAAGGTCGTTGATGTAATCGTCGGCGTCATACAATTATTTCCGCCAGTTATTATTTTGCACTTGGAGCCAACAATGGGTCACCTTGGTATCGTTGCGTAGGCAAATGTAATAATGCCTTAAAAGTTATGGCTACATTAAAATAGAATTATGTGCTATAAATTCTTTTAAATGTAGCTCTATTTTCTTTGCAGATTTAAAATATTGAAACGTAGATGTAATTTAAATTATTTTAATAAGTAATTTTTTTAATACTTAAATTTTTCTCTTTGCTTATTTTAATTAGATTTTTTTAGCTTCACCACCAGTAATACCGCATATGGCAGGGTAGCCTACTAGGATGCTCCCGTTCCTTGCTTTCCACCGTACTTTTGAGGCAAAGTGGTTTAAGTAGTGGAACTGGACGCTGCGTTTTTGTTTTGCTTTGAAATTAAAATATTAAATATTTTATTTCCTTGATAGGCAATCGAACCCACAACTATCGTTTACAGTCACACATTTGTATCGCTGCGCGACGACGGACTCTTAGATTAGATCATTCATCAGGATGATTGAAATAAAACGAAATTTAGAGATAAAACATAACATTTATTATATAATTCTACGAAAAAAATATATCTCAAACAATCATCAGTTCTGAGGACGGCACTAACTTGTCTTCTCACGCCACCGCGCCGGCGATCCGCGTCGATGACCGTGGTCCGCGTCCGTGTCTCCGCGACGCCATACGAAAATGCTAATTAGGGATTCACCGAAATAATAAATTATAGCCAGAATACCAATACAATACGAATGAAGGAAAATTATTTACGTATGCCATATATGTTTTTAATTGTTATTGTTTTTATTGTTGAGTTGTTATAAGTACCATAAAAAACATAAATTTCATATGAGAGCCAAGTTAAATGTTAAGTAATGCGTCGTTCTCGACTTCACCGACAAAAGAATGGGAGATCTATATGGGTACCGAAAAATGTTTTCACTTGGGATAAAATTCGATTTTACTCGGCAACTTTTGTTAAGTACTAGTAATTCAGTTTTGTCTCTTTATTAAGTAAATAAATAAAAATCTAAATAAATCAGCTTCACGCTGTATCCCGCACACAGCAGGGTTCCCCACTTTCTGCCGAATTCTGGGGGCATTGCGTGTTGAGTGGCAGAACTCAACGCCGCGCTTTGTCTCGACACCAGAGCGAAGAAATGGAAATATAAATTTAAGTAAATATTTCATTTCCTCGAGTGGGGATAGAACCCACAACCAGTCGATTTACAGTTACACTTTGGGCTGCGCCACGATTGACCTCAAAGTAAATAAAGATAATTTGATTTATTTATCTATTGTAAAATTTAAGCACAAACTACTTAAGCATTTATTTCGGTGGCAGACCGACGCGTATACGTGACACCAAGTTATAATAAGAATAAGACAAAATAACTAAGAGCTTTACTTAAATATTAAACAACTACATATACGATCATAAACAAATTAATCACAAGCACTTATTGAAATCTCTGGTTGAGTAATATGCCCAATATAGTCAGAAGAGTCGTCACCATCTGAGTCAGGATCTGTTCTTGCAAAACCATATGGTAAATATCTCTTAAGAGCTGCATGTGAAAATTTAGGTTGTATTGATTTTATTCACTTTTGAGATTTTTATTTAATTAATAAATCGATAATTCAAAACTAGGAAAGATAAATTTCCTGTGTTACATACCTACAAAACTAAAAACCGGAGATATTATTCTTATTCCTTGTTATCGACAGTATTATAATTTATGGTTTAATTTCTTACTTCCACTAACTGCGATTCAATAGAAAATAATTGTTGATGACATACTTATAAATTCTTAGGGTTCCGTACCTCAAAAGATAAAAACGGAACCCTTATCACTTTGTGATATGTCTGTCTGTCTGTTAAGACCATTTACCTCAAGATCGCGTAAAGGTATCAAGCTAAAATCGATATCAAATATTCTCTTGAAGAACATAAAAATGAAGGTTCTACGTCTAGGCAATTAAAACATACGAGCATTTATGCATTTTGTATGAAAATCGCATCGTAATCCACACTTATAGGATACTTTTCATCGATCTATAGTTATGATCTATATATAGAATGAAGTGAAAACTTAAATTACTAATAAATAGAAAAATTCACATATATCATAGCATCCATTAAGTGAACATTTATAGATATTTCATAAAAAAAATACAAACTTACATTTGTAGTTCTTTTCATACAAAATGAGTTCATATGTCTGCAAACTTAAGTTTGTCAACTTTTATAAGTTGTAAATACTTCCCGTTGACCTACAATCCTAAAATTAGTATAGAAGCCTCGGTGGTCGAGTACGACTCGCACTTGACCACGTATATAATGTAATATCAGTTACAAGAATAATTGTGATTCGTTTAAATATGTCATGGCCAATTTGTTTGTATTCGCGGAATTATCAACCCTTTATAGTCGTAAGATGTGCCCACATTTGTGTGAAATCTTTCAAGAGAATAATTATTTTCTAAAATCTTTTAAAATTTTCTGATTTCTTATTCTATTACACTGGTTATTAAGATTTTAATATTTAACCTCATTACCTTTTGGAAAATATGAAACAAGTCTCATCTTGACTAGTTCTATTTTTATCCTTTCGATTCTATACTCTCCGATATAATACCGAAACAATGTTTTTTTTATATTTTAAAGAATAGGCTCTACCTACAGCTATTAGAATAATTACGTACATCAATAAAAAAACATATTTTTGGGAGGACCATAATCCTTCCTAGTAGATACCTGCTAGGTATTTATGTACATAGCAACCGACGCTTAAAGTTATCACTTTCACTAGTATCAGTGTTGAACTACGTCTAATTGTTACGGTTGGGGACCTGAACGGGTCTATATAAATCAATGACTAAATAAAAAACGTATATTGGATAAATGCTAACTCTAATAAGGTAAATTGAAAAAATATATATCTTCTACTAAATAAAACATGACCCAATTAAAAAAAAATAGGTAACAGTAGAATTTAATGTTTAATAATATAAGGAATATATTTGAAAAAATCTTTAACTCTCAAGAAAAAATATATAACAATAGTGCCTTTGTTGTTTGTAAATATTGATCGATTAAAATACAACTGACTGAATTAGGACATGTTTGACTCAGATCGCTAGGCGACAAATTGCTTTCATGCTTAAAATATGAGAATTTGGGACAACTTGTAAAGAAACCTATCTGTTAATATGAACGTATAATATT
Organism: Heliconius hermathena; assembly: GCA_013403705.1. NCBI lineage: Eukaryota > Metazoa > Arthropoda > Insecta > Lepidoptera > Nymphalidae > Heliconius > Heliconius hermathena. The sequence continues at coordinate 83,343 of JAAIXJ010000375.1, read as the reverse complement.
TTTCCATTTAACTTAAATATAATATGGTATATTAATGCAATCTATAATATAAATATAATATATTAATACAGAATAATTAGCTGTTGATATCTATAATATCTAAATATTTTATATCTATTATCATTTGGAAATCAAATTATATAATTGACTGTCATTCCTTCCACTCAACAATTTCTGAAAAGGAAAACATTACAGAGAATGGGTCCTTACATGAAATTATTGAGTCAGAGCTATATCGGGACACCAGCCGCCCATTTACGTTACAAAGCTTCTTTGTTCTCTTGAAATTATGATTACTTTAGCCTTTCTCTTCATGTATAAAATTAAACAATTTTTAATTTATAAAGATAATATTTGAAAATTTATTTTCATATTTATCTATGACCTAATAATACTTAGTTGCCTGTCTCTGTTATTTTTTCATATTATGTTTCTTAGCAACGGCTTTCATGAAATACATGAGCAATGGTTAAATATTNCTGCTCCAAGAAGTGTTGTCCTTTTATGTGGTTGTAAAAGTCTCGAACTAAACACTATGGATAGGATATGGCTGGACCTCTCACTCTGCCGCCTTTGCCACGACCGAAATATCTTCCTATATACTTACACCCGTATCATATTAGAAAAAGGTATATTGTCAATTGAAGAATAAGACATTTTATACCAATATAAATAGATTTTTAGAGGCCAGTCGTGGCGCAGCGGCACGAGGTGTGAGTGTAAAACCGACTGGTTGTGGGTTCGATCCCCATTCGAGGAGATGAAATATTTACTTAAATTTATATTTCCATTTATTCGCTCTGGTGTCGAGGTTAAGCGCGGCGTTAAGTTCTGCCACTCAACACGCAATGCCTTCAGAATTCGGCAGAACGGGGGGAACGGAGTGTCTTAACACTATGTTCCCTCTGCCTACCCTGCTGTGTGTGGGATACAGCGTGAAGCTAAAATAGATTTTTTTTACAATATTCGATAAATATATACATGTATTAATATTTTATTTAAATATAATTTTAAGTGCAATAAACAAAATTATAAAAATAATTTATCGCAGTTTAATACATGCCTGTATTTTCATATAGAACTTATGCCTCAAGAGACAGGAGACATTTATGTATTAACAAATCGATTTTTACTATCAGAATACTTGACAATCCTATATGTTTTTTGCAGGCGTCACCGTTGCCCACACAATGATGTCCCGGAGCCATTGTTTGATGTGGAGCACACTACGAGCGTGGTCTCCGCATACAAACAAGATTATGATGAAAAACATGTCAGTCGTACTACAGCTATTCATCACGAAGATCACTTGAGATTAGAAGGCGATTTTCAAGAACCAGAACGTCCTCGCTGGCAACCTGTTGAACGACCTAAGCCAACAAAACCAGAAGATAATCTAAAGCCTGAAGGTGATTTTGAAAAAAGGAGGCCCGAGGAGTGGCGTCCAGGAGAAAGAGCTCCTGTTAGAAAGCCTGAAGATAATCTGAAGCCAGAGGGTGATTTCGAAAAGCGAAAGCCAGAAGAGTGGCGACCTGGCGATAGGGCACCAACCCGTCGTCCTGAAGATAATCTAAAGCCAGAAGGTGATTTTGCTACACCTGAAAAAGAACCCTGGCGCCCAGCTGAACGTCAAAAACCTAAAAAGCCTGAGGATAACTTACGTCCTGAAGGAGACTTTGAGAAACGTATTCCCGAAGAATGGCGTCCTGGCGATAGAGAGCCTGTAAGACGCCCGCAAGATAACTTAAGACCAGAGGGTGACTTTGAAGATAGACAGCCTGAACAGTGGCGACCTGGCGACCGTGCACCTGTAAAGCGACCCGAAGATAATCTAAAACCGGAGGGAGATTTCGAGAAGCGGCATCCTCAACAATGGCAGCCTGGTGATCGGGCACCCACTCGTCGTCCTGAAGATAATCTCAGACCAGAAGGAGAATTTACAAGTCCTGAAAAGGACCTTTGGCGACCAGCTGAGAGGCAAAAACCAATAAGACCAGAAGATAATTTGCGTCCAGAAGGAGAATTCGAGAGGCGCAAGCCTGATGAGTGGCGTCCTGGTGATAGAGCCCCTATTCGCAAGCCTGAAGATAATTTAAAACCAGAGGGTGACTTTGAAGACAGAAGGCCAGAGGTATGGAGACCTGGTGATAGAGCGCCGATTAGACGCCCTGAAGATAACCTAAAGCCAGAGGGTGATTTCACTACTCCTGAGAAAGAACCGTGGCGTCCGGTAGAACGACAGAAGCCTAAAAAACCAGAAGATAACTTACGTCCTGAGGGAGAATTTGAGAAACGAAAGCCAGAAGAATGGCGCCCTGGTGATAGAGCACCTGTTCGGCGTCCAGAAGATAATTTAAAACCAGAAGGTGATTTTGAAGATAGAAAACCAGAAGAATGGAAACCAGGTGACAGGGCTCCAGTTAAAAAACCTAAAGATAATTTAAAACCAGAAGGAGAATTTGAACAGAGACGTCCTGAAGAATGGCAGCCTGGTGATCGAGCTCCAACAAAACGTCCAGAAGACAATTTAAGACCAGAAGGAGAATTTACCACACCTGAAAAAGAACAATGGCGACCAGCTGAACGGCAAAAGCCTAAAAAGCCTGAAGATAACTTATACCCTGAAGGAGAATTTGCAAAACGTAAGCCTGATGAGTGGCGCCCAGGTGACAGAGAACCTGTCCGTCGACCTCAAGATAATCTTAAGCCAGAAGGCGATTTTGAAGACCGTAGACCCGAAGCATGGAGGCCAGGCGATCGAGCTCCTGTCAAACGCCCTGAGGATAATTTAAAACCTGAAGGCGAATTTGAAAGAAGAAGACCTGATGAGTGGCGCCCAGGTGATCGGGCACCAACCCGCCGGCCAGAAGATAATCTTAAGCCTGAAGGCGAATTTTCAACACCTGAAAAAGAGCCATGGCGCCCAGCAGAACGTCAAAAGCCTAAAAAGCCTGAGGATAATTTAAAACCAGAAGGGGAATTTTCTACCCCAGAAAAACAAAAATGGAGACCTGCTGAACGGCCAGAGCAGAAAAAACCAGAAGATAATCTTAGACCTGAGGGTGAATTTGAAGGAAGAAAACCTGAAAAATGGCAACCTGGTGAAAGGGAACCTATTAGACGTCCAGAAGATAACTTAAAACCTGAAGGAGAATTTACTACTCCTAAGAAAGAACAATGGAAACCTGCTGAAAGGCCTCAGCAGAAAAAACCACAAGACAATTTGAAACCTGAAGGAGAATTTACCACTTCAAGGACTATTACCGAAGATTACAAGCAAGTTATTGGAGAACGAGCCGAAATTATCAGACGTACTGATAATATTATTACAGAAGGCGAATTCACAGGTAATGGACATTTATATTTCTTGCTTATCTTAGTTTCTAGTTTTTTATGTAAATTTATTTAAGTATCATGTATCATAAAAAGCCATTGACTTATTTTTATACATTCTTCATTAGACCTCTAGAGTCTAGAGGGAATAAATTTTATGTTCAATGTCATGTTAATAATTTTTAAATCATGTCCTTTACAGATACGACAACATCACGTACCGAGTATACTATTAAACCTGTGGAACGACCTAAGCCGGTGAGACGTAATACTTGGACTAAAATCGAAGGAGATATGACAGTCGAAACAACATCAAAATCGGAATACATAGATTATACAGATACAGTTGAACGAACTACTTTAATTTCACGTAAAACAGATAATTTAACACATGAAGGTGATATTGAGTTCGTAACTTCTAACCAAAAAGATTTTACAGAAAAAAGTACGACGGTAGAACGCCCTCAACGACGTCGGACATGGACAAAAGAAGATTTCGAAAAGTTCTATTCTTCTGAGGATATTGAAAATATAACAACTACTCAAGAAGAATATAAGACCTATGAAGAAACACATCAAAAGCGTCTTATTGCAAGGAAGCCAAAAGATAATCTTAAGCCAGAAGGTGATTTTGATGCACCGGTAAATGAAGAATGGCGACCTGCAGAACGCCCTAAACAGATAAAACCTGAAGATAATTTGCGCCCTGAAGGTGAATTTTCAACTCCCGAAAAAGAAAAGTGGCGTCCAGCCGACCGACCAATTCAAAAGAAACCAGAGGATAATCTTAAACCGGAAGGTGAATTTGAACAGTACAAGCCTGAAGAATGGCGCCCCGCTGAAAAGCAAACTCCTAAAAAGCCTAAAGATAATCTTAAACCAGAAGGAGAATTTACTACGCCAGAAAAAGAAGAGTGGCATCCTGCTGAACGGCCTGTCCAAAAGAAACCTAAAGACAATCTAAAGCCTGAGGGTGAATTTGAACAATACAAACCCGACGAATGGCGTCCTGCTGAAAGACAAACTGCTAAGAAACCTAAGGACAATTTAAAACCTGAGGGTGAATTTGAGAGCCCATTAAAAGAACAATGGAGGCCTGCTGATCGTCCTAAACAAATAAGACCAGAAGATAATCTCAAGCCTGAAGGTAAATTTGAAACGCCAGTTCATGAGGAATGGAGGCCTGCAGAACGTCCAAAGCAAACGAGGCCAGAAGATAATTTACGTCCTGAAGGTGAATTTTCAACTCCCACAAAAGAAAAATGGCGCCCCGCAGAACGACCTGTCCAAAAGAAACCTAAAGATAATCTTAGGCCAGAGGGAGAATTCGATCAACACAAGCCCGATGAATGGCGTCCTGCCGAGCGACCAACTCTTAAAAAGCCTAAGGATAATTTAAAACCAGAGGGTGAATTCGAGAGCCCTGTAAAAGAGGAATGGAGGCCTGCTGATCGTTCAAAACCTACAAAACCTGAAGATAACCTTCGTCCTGAGGGTGAATTCTCAACACCCGATAAAGAACTATGGCGACCTGCTGAAAGACCTGTCCAAAAGAAACCAAAGGATAATCTAATGCCTGAAGGCCAATTTGAAGTGCCTCATCATGAACAGTGGAAACCTGCTGAACGTCCAGTTCAACGAAAGCCGAAAGATAATTTAAGGCCAGAAGGAGAATTTCAACAACCGCAACCCGAAGAATGGCGTCCCGCCGAAAGGCAAATACCTAAAAAGCCTAAAGATAACCTTAAGCCTGAGGGTGATTTTGAAACTCCTGAAAAAGAAAAGTGGCGTCCTGCAGAACGACCGATACCTAAACGGCCTGACGATAACTTACGGCCTGAAGGTGATTTTGAGAAACGGCGTCCAGAAGAGTGGCGACCAGGCGACAGGGCACCAGTGAAACGTCCAGATGATAACCTAAGACCTGAAGGAGAATTTACTACTCCGGAAAAAGTACACTGGCAACCAGCAGAGCGACCTGTACAAAAAAAACCTAAAGACAATCTTAAGCCTGAGGGTACTTTTGAAACACCCGAGAAAGATAAATGGCAGCCAGCTGAAAGGCCAAAACCTAAAAAGCCTCATGACAATTTACGGCCTGAAGGGCAATTCGAACAAAGGATACCGGACGAGTGGCAACCAGCAGAACGGCCCATTCAAAATAAGCCAAAAGATAACCTTAAGCCTGAAGGCGATTTCGAAAAACCTAAACAAGAAGAATGGCGCCCTGCAGAAAGGCCTAGACCTAAAAAACCAGAGGATAATTTACGTCCGGAAGGGGAGTTTGAAAAACGACAACCTGATCACTGGCGTCCTGGTGACCGTGAACCAGTACGTCGACCACATGACAACTTGCGACCAGAAGGCGAATTTACAACTCCAGAGAAGGAACAATGGCGCCCTGCTGAACGTCCTGAACAAAAGAAACCGCAAGATAACCTTAGACCGGAAGGCGACTTTGAACAACCTAAATCACAAGAATGGCGGCCTGCTGAACGACCAAAGCCTAAGAAACCTCATGATAATTTACATCCTGAAGGCGAATTTGAGAAACGTCAACCAGAGAAATGGCGCCCTGGTGAACGAGCTCCTGTACGTCGTCCAGATGATAATCTTCACCCTGAAGGTGATTTTACCACTCCTGAAAAAACCAAATGGCAACCCGCCGAAAGACCAAGTCAAAAGAAACCGAAAGATAATCTGAAACCAGAAGGAGAATTTAATTCTCGTACTCCAGAACATTGGCAGCCTGCAGAAAGACAAACGCCAAAGAAACCGCAAGATAATCTAAAACCTGAAGGTGACTTTGAAACACCTAAGAAAGAAAGGTGGCAACCAGCTGAAAGGCCTGAGATAAAGAAACCTGTTGATAACCTTAAGCCAGAAGGCAAATTCGAAAAGCCTAAGCAAGACGAGTGGCGCCCAGCCGAAAGACAAGTACCTAAAAAGCCACAGGATAATCTTAAGCCAGAGGGTCATTTCGAAACTCCTACGAGAGATAAATGGCAACCAGCTGAAAAACCTGAAGTTAAAAAGCCTAAAGATAATTTAAGGCCGGAGGGACAGTTTGAAAAGCCAAAACAAGAGGAATGGAAACCAGCTGAGAGACCAACACCTAAAAAACCACAAGATAATTTAAAACCTGAAGGCAAAATTGATACACCAAAACGCGATGATTGGCGCCCGGCTGAACGTCCTGATGTAAAGAAACCCAAGGATAATCTCAAGCCTGAAGGGGAAATGGAAGTTATTCGTAGAACTGATTACTCTGTAACTAAAGGAGATAGAGCTGATGTTGTTAGACATGAAGACCACTTGAAAATGGAAGGAAGTATTGATGTTCGTCGCTCAAGAGACGATTACAAACGTATTGATAAAACAGAAAAAATAATATTACAGAGACATGAAGACAATTTACGAACAGAAGGAGAATTTATTGATTTACATGTCCGAAATGATTATAATGCTACGAAAGGTGAACGAGCACCAGTAGTAAAACCTCAAGATAACTTAAAACCTGATGGTAAATTTTATAAACCAGAAGTAGTGCCATCCCAGCCAGCTGAAAAACGCAAACTTATAAAGCATGTTGATAATATAACAATTGAAAGAGATTTGGATATACGTAAAAATGTCGATAGAGTTGATATAATTCGAAGAGAAGACAACTTAAAGATAGAAGGTGAATTTATAGATATGAAGCAAAGAAATGATTACAATGTAGTTACAGGTGACAGAAGAACTATCGTTAAACATGAGGATAACCTTAAGATGGAAGGTACAATGGAAAATATTCGCTCTTCTGATACATATCGTGTTGTAAAAGGCCAAAGAGTTAAATTAACTCGTAGAGAGGATAATCTTAAAATAGAGGGTGTTTTTGAAGACCATACTCGCAGGGATGACTATAAAATTAAAAAAGATGTTAAATCAGCTATTACATATTACCCAGAGAAGGATGAGCCGAAAGATAGTACAGATGGGCCAAAGCACGATAAGCCCACGTACGTGAAAAAACATGAAAAGAATTATATCGATGATAAAACATCAGTTTCTGAGCACTATACTCAATACACTGAAGATGACTCTAGTCATTATACAACACTAAAAACATTAGAAGTAACCAATCTTTCTCAAGGACGTTCTCCTCAACCAAATGGACAGAATGATTATTCTGTTCCTAAAGATGGTAAATCTTCACGACCTAAATGGGATAAACCTGGAAATAGAGAAGATAATCGTCCAATAAAGAGTGATAAACCAGAAGAAAGGCCTGAATATAAAACAGAAGAAAAATTGGGTGATAAACCAGAAGAGAAACCTCATTATAGAACTGAGGAGAGGCCGAGTGACAGGCCAGTAGACAGACCAAGTGAGAAGTCAATGTGGGAACCTAATTATCGCCCCGGAGAGAGACCAAGTGATAAGACTGGGGAAAGGCCTTGGGACACAGCAAATATTAGACCAAATTTATCAGAACGACGTCCTGGTGATAAATCTAGACCAGGGGAGCAATCTCGGGATACACAAGGCAGAAGAGAAGATAATATAAAACCTGAGGAACATTTTGCTCAACCTACTAAACCACAGTGGCAGACAAGCGAGCGAGCTGGTCCTATTCGCCCGAAGGACAATCTATATCCCGAAGGAAATAAACAATATCCATCATCTGTTAGCAGGGCTGATTATTCTCAAACCAAGCAAAGTTCTCACTCAGTTATAGAGGAACGACATACCTCACATGGCTCTAGTTCTGACGCGAGTAAAAGGGTTCACGATACAAATAATTTAACTGATTATAGCAATTATCATTCTGCAACAGATATTGACAGCTCTAAACATACGCATTCTGACCATGATGTAAAATCACACATTACTAAAACTATATCCGATAAGCACCATGATAGCAGTGTGCAAAAGTCTCATTCAGAGATACGTACTACTAAAGTGATGGGAACTCATAATAAAGTAGTTGAAAAGTCTCATATAGTGTCTGGTACTAAAGGTCACGATAGTCCATCAAATATAAATCGTAATGAATTGCAAAAAACTTCTACTACATCATCATCAAAAGATGTAAGTCAGTCATTATCACACGATACTACCGATCGGAATGCAACAGATCGTTCATATAAAAGACAATCAACGGAAAGAAATGTTATAAATAAGAGTGATACTACAAATATTCAACATTCATCTTCTACTAATAAAATTGTAAAACAAATAACAGAGAAGAAGTTAATTGCGGGAAAATGGGTAAATGTAACTAGAAATGTTGAAGTCGTGACGAATACTGATAAATCAGGAAGTCCAAACTTGAAAAATGTTATCGATGGGCGAACTGAGGTTGATAAAAACAAAACCAGAAATATTTCAAGCAGCATTGGATCATCTGGACAAGTGAATTTAAGCGATGACAATCAAATGTTCCAAAACACTGCAAACGCCACATATGTAATGAAAAGGAAAACTGATAATTTAAACCAATCATCTAATCATTCAGTCTCTGAACATATAACAAAAGATATTGGTGAAATATCTTCACAGAAAATTATAAATTCTGGACAACATTTAACATCTTCGAACCAAAATATACATACCCAACGTTATGGTCATGTATCCTCAGATACCCGTTCCCATGAAAACATACACAATTCCACACATTCCACTCAATCAATGAGTCATGTCGAAAAGAACACTTCCCATTCGACACATGCCAATGCTATACAAACTACAGGACAGAGACAAATTACAGGAGACCATATTCATAGAAAGCAAATAATTTCAGAGTCCCCAATTCATCATATGACTTCATCTTATCATACAGACGATCAACATCATCGTGGTACTCATTCAAGCGAGCGTCAAGTCCAACGATCGTCCACAGGAACATCATCTTCAGGAAGTCACGTTGAGCAAAATATTTCTAAAGTATCATCAGTGCATCAATCACATAGCGTAAACAGAAATCAAATAAGTGACAGTGTAACAAAAACGAGTATTGAATTTCAGAGAGCTATGCACGGTGGAGGAGAAGCCCCAATTATATCAAAAGACCAGGCTTCGCGCAGTGGACACCATAAACGTACATCCGATTTGGTATCTGATTCGTCGAGTACAAATGCAGTACTTCATAGAAAAGGTGTTTCTTCGACAACTGAAGCCCATCATTCTATTAGTTCTACTGCAGCTGCACAAAGAAAGAGTATAACGAACCTTAATGAGCGTGGAGAATATATAAGTAACTCAACACATAGCGCTGACAGAAAGAGTATAAGTTCAATGCATCGTTCTGGTCGCGATCATGCATATGTAATTTCTGAACAAAATGAAAACACAGATATCCGCCGACAACAAAAACGTGACGGCCAATCTACACTGGTTGTAGAACGACAGCCGCGTGTAGTTGTTCGAGATAATCTTCGTGTCGGTGGAGAATTTTATGGTCAATCTGAGGCTCGCTCCTACGGCAGTTTCTCAAGATCTAATCACACTGAAAAATCTGAAAGGAATGAACGTGTTGAAAAAGTGGAGCGTCGTGTAAGACATGGTACTACATCCAATTTCGTTTTGGGAGACGGAGGCACGAATTATAAGCGAGAATATACTAATCATGTCCATGGAACTTGCCCAGCAACGTTAATTGAGTCTCCGCGGACGCCATTTAAACATACTCGCGACTCAAGAGAGCACAAATTTTATACGGCAAAAACAAATCAGCAAAAATCTTAAATTTTTTATATGTAACAACTACTAACTGATAGCCGTATCATTCTTTATGTACTCTTTACAGCTTTGCATCTGATTAAGATTTTTATAAATTTAATATTTTATACAAGCTAACATTGCTAGTCTATAAAAAATTGTGCCTTTAATATTAAAGATTATGTATGCATAATATCAATTCATTTAATATTGTTTAACTTAATTTTTTTAATATATTTATAATTTATCAATTATTGCCATGTAATAAAAAATATTATATTATTTCGTTTTTTATTTTCACTAAAATAAAACCACATTTTGATATTAGTAGGTATGTGTAAATCTTAGTTTAGCATTGTTTTCGGTAAGTTTTCATAAGATTAATATAAATAAAATATTTTAAATATGGATTGTTCATACCAGCCACCTAAAACATATGTACCAGATACCTAAAACATATGTACCTTGCAATACAAAAAACAGCACCATTTATGGATAATGTTTTTATTATCTTGAACGTCATGTAATTCTCTCAACTACATAGATTTCCTTCTCCTTCAAATTTATTTTACACACTAATAAAATATAGAAATAAATATTATAGCTTAAAAATCTTTTATTGAATAAAATTAGCTATATTTATTATTATAACTCAACAACTACTTGTAAATCATTAACACAAGAAAAGATAAAAAAATATCATTATACTTTAACGATCTCGAACATTTCATTTATATTCTTTTAGATCGACTCAGATTGTTTTCAATTTTTTCTAAATGGGATTCAAAAGAGACGTCTCCTTGATAGTTAGATGTATCCACACAATTATCTGACACGAAATTACTATCGCTATTTATAAGGTCTATGGTGCGACCACTTCGAATTAGGTTAACATTTTCATCTGTGACGTGTTCAACAAGTATTTCATTTTTAATGTCGCTATTTTGCATAATATTTCCGCCTAATCCCTTAACACTTGAAAATTCACTATTCGAGCCAACAGAATATTGAGCAAATTTAATCAAATCTGAACTTTTATTCAACTTAGAATTATTAGCTTGTATATTGTCTTTGGCAGCCAAAGCAACCGAATTCCGCTTTATTTGTTTGTCACTTCTTGAACATCTTTTATTCTCGAATTGATTTAATTCCATATTTTCACATTTTTTATTCTGAAAACTCGGGATACAAGGTACCTCACTACTTAAGGAGGACAAATCTCGTTTCTTCACTCGGTGGTTTAATAGCTTTCGCTTAACACGAATTAAAGGCTCCATGTGCAAATTCTTATCGTCGTATGCATCGGCATTAGGAAAAGACTCTTCCAAAGATCGAATAGATTCATCGTTTTCGAACATATTTTCCCTATTTATTTCCCTTTTTTGCGTATTACTATCCTCTTTAGATTCACCTTTAGATTCAAGCCAATCTTCGTTATCCGAACAAATGACTTCTTGGTTTGAAGATGAATCATAAGAGTTTTCATCAGTTGAATCATCGTTAGATTTAACTTCTTCTTGTAGCTCTTTTCTATGATCGTCTAAGTTAATCTCTCTTTTATTATCATTTTTAAAAGTTTCTTTATTATAGTTACTTAAAGTTGCAGCCTCAACGTTAAATTCTAAAGTCTGTCCATTTTCATTTAAACTAGATTTATTTTCTATTTTTCCTGAATCATTTTCATTTTCTTGGGTTTTTGTGGTAGACCCTTCACTTTCACTTTGTTTATTCGCTTCTGACGCATCTGTTACCAGATCTGAAACAGACTTAGAATCTATGGAAAAACTACCTTCTAGCTTACTTGAGTCTAAGCCATGGTCGTCTACAGCACCCGCTTTTTTTGTGATTTCTCTTTTGTCCATAATTTTTCTTAAAATTGCTTTTTTATCTTCTGGAAGAGCATTAAGTAGGTTTTCTAGGTCTTTATCCGATAACTTTTTAATATTGTTAATGATAGAACTTTCATTACTTTCATTAGTGTCACACTGATGAGCTTGGGTTTCCCGGCGGTCTCTCATATTAAATGCGTTTTCATAAGTTCTTCCATTAGAAGAGTCTTTATTTTGCTGCATTTTAATGTAGTGTTGTTTCTCCAAGTTTGGTTGATCTTCTATTTCTATTTGGTCATTTCTTTCCTTGTTTAAATTTTCTTGACTTATTTTAAATAGTAAATCCCCGGAATATTCAGAATTTTGTCCTGTATTAACATTTTTATTAGCTATTTTTTGATCATGATCACGTAAGGAAGATAATTCTTCAGTTGCTCTGTCACTTTGATATTTCTTATGTAGACTTTGGGGAAAAAAGTCAGTTTCATGTTTTAGTTTTATGTTACGCTCATCTTGATGTGCTTCTTTGTCATCATTTAAATCAACATCAGAAACCTATAAGTGGATGGATTTTTTAAATAAACAAATGAATTTATAGTGAACTTTTCTTAATTCTAGTTACTCTCGGAAAAAAGTATCATACAATGGCAATTTGTTTAGGATATTTTAAAATTACCTGTTATCATTTGTTACGTGAGAAATAACATATTTTAACCAAACCAAACCAAACCAACATATTTAAAAAAAAGTAATTAATATCATATACATACGATAATGTATCAGAGAATTTCTACTTAATATATTATTAAATAAAAAAAATATATATTTAAAAAATGTTATTAATAATAGCATATTGATTTATACTGAAATTTTGATATTTATAGGATAATTTTTTGAATTAGGTACACTAATTTGTTATTATTATTATTATGTACAGCTCTTGAAAATCACTAACTTCCTTATATCCATTTTGATCAACGCGTGAATCACGATTATTATGAGTAAATTCGTCTTGAGATTCATATTTATCTTCATGGTCAACAGTTGCTCTTTGAACCTGGTAAAATTACTATTTAACTATAATAGTACCCATTAAATTTATAAGATACTTAAATCTATTGTCATCTCGATAATATGTAAAGTAGTTTTGTTAATTTTTTTTCATTAATTATTTTCTTACGCGTGATTCAGGGTAGTATCATTAGTTAACTGATTAGGACGCTAGTTTCACGCTAAAATTATTTAATGATACAAATTAAAATCAAATCAGCTTCGATTATAGCAGGGTAGGCAGGCGTAGGGAACCTAGACTGTTAAGACGCCCTGTTCCCCACTTGCCGCTGAATTTTTCGAGGCATTGCGTGTTGAGTGGCGGAACTCAACGCAGCGGGGAAAATGAATATAATTCATTCCCCAAGCGGGATCTGAGTCCACAATAATAGATACCCCTGATTTACTCTCACTCAATTCAGGAACAAACTATAGCATAAAATTTTGTTCCTGAATTGAGGTTTTATACCTCGTCACTAGCAGGTTCTTGATCTTCACTAATATATTCCTCTTGTTTGCTATCGTCGTTGCCTTCATACTCTGCATCAGTAGCTTCTCTAAAATAACTTAAATTTGTCTTAACATGTTAAATGAGAAATAAAATATAAGTATATTTTTTGAGTTAAGTGTCATTGTAAATTATAACCTTAAACTAAAATCAATTCTAAAAATTTAATTTCGGAAAGCAATATTTTTTGTTAGCTTTACGCTGTATCCCGCACATGACAGGAACCTAATGTTAAGACACTCCGTTCTCCACTTTCTGCCAAATTCTGGTGGCATTGCGTAATGAGTAGCCGGACTCAACGCCGCCCATTTATCGCGTTACCAAAGCAAGGAAATTAAAATAAAAAATTGTCATTCCCCCTACTGGGAATCGAACCCAACACCGTCGTGTTTACAGTCACACGCTTGTACCCCAGCGCCACAACGGCCTCCTATATTTTATTTTATAAATAAGGGAGAATCGGAAAACGGAGAACAAATGAAAATAGGAAAATATTGCAATAAGGCAACAATAATAAAAAAGCATAATATATACTTATATACAATTTTTACCCAAAAAAAATGTATAAGAATTAAATATAAGTATAGGAACCTGTTATTTTCTTCATCCATTGGCCTGCTAGATATAAATACACAAAAAGAAGTGCATATTATGAATACTATAAAGATTTGCATTTTGTAACAATTGTTGGAAAAATTGCACCAGAAAATAACATTTACTTAACTGACGTGTGTCATATAGATGATTTTTAAAAGCGGCCAGCGTTCTCATTAAATACGATTAATAAAAAATATATAAGGCAACAAAAAGGTGGAACTAGCAAACTTAAGGCATTCTTATGTTTTGTTATTCCTATGGAATTATAGCAGAATGTTTAATATATTTTAAAGGGACCAGTCGGGACGCAGGAGCACACAAAAGTTTGTGACTGGTTATGGATTCTATCTCCACTCGAGAAAATTAAATATTTATTTAAATTTTCATTGAGACCAGTCGTGACGCAGGGGCACAAAGTGTGACTATAAAACAGACTAGTTGTGGGTTCCATCCCCACTCGAGGAGATGAAATATTTACTTAAATTTATATTTCCATTTCTTCGCTCTGGTGTCGAGGCAAAGCGCGGCGTTGAGTTCCACGCAATGCCTTTAGAATTCGGCAGAAAGTGGGGAACAGAGTGTCTAACACTAGATTCCCTCTACCTAACCTGCTGTGTGCGGGTTACAGCGTGAAGCTGATTTTATATTTTCATTTCTTCGTTCTAATGTACATGCAATGCCTCCAATATTCCGCGGAAAATGGGAAACGTAGTGTCTTAACCCAGTGGGTTCCCACTGCCTACCTTACTTTATGCGGGATACAGCGTGACACAAAAAAAAAGAACTTGCATGGCAAACGATTAAAACTTATAAATACCCAAGCAATAGGAGAATAAACACAAACAAAATCTGAATACTTACAACAATTTTATTTTAATGAGACCGTTTCATCTCTATCACACTTATTATGTACATTTGGTTTAAATAAAACAAACCATTGAAACATTTAACTGCAAAATCTTCAATAAGTTTGTGCATATTTGAGAAAAAACATTTATGTCTTACATATTAATGTCATACAAATCGATCGAATAGACTTAAAACAGTGTAGAAGTTCACAATCACACGTGTTGGTGGTGTTTCGTTGCCTCCAACACTTTGGGAGCACCTGTCACCGCTTTCCATTCGTTTCCAATCTTAATCTTACAATAAACAAACTCACTCTTGCTTATCTTTCCTATTAAAGATATATATTTTAATTCCTTTTTTCATTCAAAACGCACCTTGATACGTTTCCACGATATCCCCTTTATCGATGTCATTGGATACGCCAAAATGCAAAAGGTACAAAACATTTAAGAATACAATAACATATGTATATAATGGCGATTTATATAGATCTCAAACAATTTTTTTAAAGATTTTAACACAACTATTTATGTAACATATAAAAACTTTAGAAACATTTATTTTTTTATATATTTTTGGCAAAGTAAGCTTTAGTATAAAAAAACAATAATCGGATTCGAACCTCGTAATTATTTGGATTTTTTAATTTATTCCGGTTGCATAATAAATAAAACCAAAAACTTCATGGAATCCTCAACACTTTCTTAATTTTCTCGGCAGGTTATTAAAAAAAAAACAAAAACTGAGCAAGTGTGTAAATGGTGATTATAAATAGGAGTTCAAATTCTTTAATAGTAAGAAGTTAAAAATGTAGATGGATTCATATAAAAAATAAATATACTTCAACTCATGATCGACCGGAACTGTGACGAACAAGCGAAAATTATTTATTACCACACCTGGCAGTTTGGAATGTGTTTTCAATTTGTAATCAAAAGGAATTATCTATTAGATTTTTAAATATTCAGAATAAAAGAAAACTTTCTATTTAAAAATAATATTACGAAGATGGACAGTAAAATAATTTGTTATTTATACATTGCATTGAATTAAAATTCATGAAAATGATATAACTATTACATAGAGTATATACCATCGGACGAAAACAATGTTATAAGTTTGAGATATCTGTGTGTCTGTCTGTTACATCGTAGCTCTCAAAGGAATTAACAGATTTTGAATTTTTTTTTGTTTGAAACTTAATCGAGTGTTAAAAACACTCGATTAAGTTTCATAATTGAAAAAAAAATAGTTGTTTTGTGTGTCCTGTTTTATACAGGACGATTAAAACTTTTTTTCTATTTTATTGTTTATTTTTTTAGAGCTTTTAGATTCGAAGGTTTTAACATTATCAATTATTTAACTTTCATAAAGAAAAAACCATGTTAATACTGTTATCGAAGTAGTAGTAAGCAATAAATAAAATTTTCGCTTGTTGACAAATGTCAGAAAACAATAATAAGGAAACATGATACGTGATAAGAAATAAAAACTTACAACCGATTAGGCTTCACCATGTTTTATCTTGTGCTTATTTCCTTTATCACATAATTACATTTATAGCTACATCTGTCATACAGTAAGTTTAGGTGGAATTAGGTTATGTCCAAACATACATAGAATATTGAAAGTGATAAGTTAATTTTAATTTGTAATTTAAGTCAGACAGAAATATTAATTATGAAAAAAATCATCATATAAAAAATATGTACAGTAATAATATATTTTTATTTTACTAAAATATAATGGTCGTTGATCATAAAATAATAGGGTCCATTAGTTACTAAAGGCTTTTTTTTTAAAACAACATGGAATACAAATATTTTAAGATTATTGTATCAGCTTCATGCTGTATCCCACAACACAGCAGGGTAGGCAGAGGGAATCTAGTCCTAAGACACTCCTTTTCCCACCTTCTGCCGAATTCTGGCGGCATTGCGTGTTGAGTGGTAGAACTCAACGCCGCGCTTTGCCTCGACACCAGAGCGAAGAAATGGAAATATAAATTTAAGTAAATATTTCATCTCCTCGATTGGGGATCGAATTCGATGGATTTGTGCCTCGCGCCATGACTGGCCTCATTTTATTTATTTTAAGATTATTATTTCAGAATATTTTGCCATCTGTAGCACTAAAGAAATGTAAATAACAGTCTTAATATTTTAATAAAGAGTTTGAACCTAGCTTTCCACTTTTTAAAATACTAAAATAGTTAATATGTTTAAATTTTTACTTTTTCACAAAAGACGAGAACCGTTTTAATACAAGATAAAATTTAAATTTTAAATTAGTAGACTAATCTATTGCTTGCTGTGTTTAACTTATCACTTTCAACCAATGTTATAAACAAACATACATATGTTTATATATAGATAGACATTTCATAGAAAATATTAAAGAATTATTAATCAACATTATTAATATTTAATTCTCGGATAGTATTCGTTCCACGCGTCAACGGTTAAAGCGTATTGAAAAATAATTCAATGTCACATTAATTACAAATTACAATATAATTAATTATATATTTGAAACATATAGAAGCAAATAAAGCCTCCGTTCAGGTATTAGAAGAAAAAAAAACTTCGTTACAATTTTTGTAGCTTACGGACAAATATTATTAGATTATAAACGAGATACAATACAACGCCCGACTGTAAGAGCGACGGTTGTGGGTTTGATTCCCTACTGGGTGAAATAATTATATTTATTTCGTCGAACAAAGCAAAGAGAGTTGAGTTTCGGAAAGTAGGACTCGTGTGTCGAGTCGATCATATCAGTTGTCTTCATAATGTTTTCTCTGTCTACCCTACAATATGCGGAATATAGCATGTAGATAAAAATAATTACAAAAACAAGAAAATATTGAATCTTAGTGTTAGCTCAAAAAAAAAAAAAGATGGTTATGGCCATATTTGCTTCTATACGATCCACTTATTGAGTTAGTGTGCGCAAGTTAGACATACCTGTTATAGATCATAAAATCTAGATATACATTTACAGAAAATACATACAAGTATATAACATTATTCAAATTAAATATGTAAGTAACATCATAAAATGCTTACTTATAAATATTTGTAATTGGCATTTAGAATTGAATATTGTACCACATTTAGAATAATTAATTATTATAATACATTAAAAATTTATTGACTAGCGATTTTATTTCACAAAAAAAATATATACACGATAATGGCTGGAAGACAATAAGAATAAAATCGCATCATACAATGATAAAAATATACATAATAAGAAAAATATATTTATAATACAAATATTCATAAGTAAACGCCTACAGTAACCATAACCGAGTCGAATAAAATCTGTACATAAACAAACAAACATATCGATATATGTGTATATATATAATACATATATATACGGAAAAGGTTCTATTTCATTTGATACTCATATAACTGGATGACTAGACTCTTAAAACATAATACAATGAGCATTAACAAAAAAACCACATTGCTAAATGATCACCATTGCGCTCGTAATATTATTATAATTTCAAATAATAATAATTATTATATCAATATATTTGGGGGACAAAAAATCTATATTTTTTTAATAATATAATATTCTATACTATTCTATTATACATTATTAAATATTACATTTACATGACAATATAATTTGTGCCACTTATTATATATAGCCCAAAGTTATTTTTTTAATTATTAATATAGAAAAACATATAATATTTAAAATATAAGTCATTACGAGCGCAACGGTAGCTAAAACTAAAATATATCGAAACTTATACACTATAAAGTTTAACTTCAGATGTAGTTCTACTACTGTGAAAATGCAAGTTTTCTTCAACCGTCCTATGTATATAATAAATGTTAGACTCGCATTGATTTGATATGACGCTATATATTCGATAAAAATCATCAAATAATAAAACATCGTACTCGTTTTTCTTTATGTATTTAAGATAAAAGCTAAAATAAAATATTTTTTATCTGTGGTTGTGTGATTCCACATAAAAAAAATAACATTACATTACATAGCATAAATTTGCGTTAAAAATTGAAATTTATAGTTAATTAAGCTTTATCAATACTTAGTTTATTCACTAATTCAAATTAAGAATTCATATTTAGATCATCAAACAAATTTGAAAAGCAATATTTAAAAAAAACACATTTGAATATGACAGTCAAATATAAAGTAAAAAAAAAAAGTCAAAATTCACAAGTACCAGGGCGACATATCAAACCTGTTGGTTCTTCTTATTACACAATACATAATTTTGTATACATAGTCAAATACAATACAATACAAGAGCTCTCATTGCAAAATTGACCTCCACATAAGTGTATCGCGACCGCACGCACACGAGGGGCCATACATACATAAATTACGTCACACTTTATAAAAATGTAAAAATTTATAAAATATGGAGGGGTAAATTTCATGACGTCACTGATCACTTTTTTAAAATATTAAATTGCGATACAAAAAATATTTTTTGAACTATTTATGTTTCAATTTTATAATTATAAAGTAATATAACATTTATAATATTATAATTAAAAAAAAACGTGTAAATGGCGGAGAAAGGGCAAAAAATAAATAATTTGTGTGACATAATTTATGGATGACTCCTAATTAGATATGTTTGCGACAAAAGCTTAGTAAAATCTTCATTAACAAGACATATTTACAAATATTACAACACGCTCCCTTCAAAGACATACAATACAAAAAGAGAAAACAGAGCGCGTCACGTCACACGCCACGTACACGTTGAAAGTGACGCGTCACGTGTGACGTCACATCAAGCCCGTGCTAAACGATCCATTATTTAAAAATTGTGGTAAATCGTAGTCTAGTAAGAATTATTCGGATAAAGGTTCAGTCAACGCTTGAGCAATCGCTGAGAGACAGATATAAAAAAGTCGAGAAAATTACACATTAATATTAATTGATTACTTTAGAAAAAAATCGATCGCGTCAACGATTGTTTAAACGATTTAAATCGATTCGCGAACTCTAGCATGCAACAATAGCGTTTTAAATGCAACTCTATAAAGTGAACACTTTCAATTTTATACACAAAAGAGAGGGGCCGCGGCGTGAACCGTCAAATCTGAATCCGAAATGAATCTAATGATATTCGAGTACATATTCACAATACTTATTTAAAAAAAAGGAGGGTAACTGTACACAGGTCGACGAGTCGTCCATCGTATAGAAAATCTATCTCTAAAACAATCCGTTCGTTACTTGCCCTGCGCGGGCGCAAGTAAACAGTAGAGGAGTTCACAATGAACACTAGCACTCGGGAATGTCGAGTCACTAAGTCAGCCTTGGGTTGTCATGGCGCTAGGGGTGCACTAGAGGCGGTCGAGGCGGTCGAGGCGATCGAGGCGGTCGAGGTGGTCGAGGCGATCGAGGCGGAACTCGTGTTCGACGGCCGAGTCCGGTAGGAGCGCGCTCGGCTCCTCCAGGAGTGTGAGGTCGTCGAGGTCGAGGCCTGCGCGAAGTTGCGCCTCTTCGCCTCCGAAGATGCCCGGGTCCAGCTCTCCCGAGTAATCTGTAATAATAAAGTTGGGGTGGATGTAGAGGGCTTGAGATAAGATACAAGAAGTTAGAAAATGTAAAAACATGTGAAGTACTTAAATGTATAATTTAACTTAGCTTCACGCGCATCCCTAATCGGAAGGAACGGAGCGCCAAACGTCCACTGTCATCAACTTCTTCACACATTCTGGGGGGTCCTCAAGCTTTTTACGTGACCTTCCTCCAGTATCTTTGATACTGTGTTTTCGAAGGTCAACTGAGGTTTCCCCCTTCCTCACTTACCACTCACTTTTCCATTATAAATCTTTTTTGACATTTTTTCATTTGTTCGACATGCCCAAACCAGCTGAACATACTTCCCAAATATTCTATAATACTTCATTCACTTGTTCTAATATCTTATCATTTACACTGATCTTGTATTCCGCCCTTTCTTCATATCTTTTAAATACCAGAAAGAACCATTGTCTTATTCGGATTCAGGCTTAGACCATTATGTTCACACCCTTCTTTCTTTCTTGTGACTAATGCCTGATGATGCAAAGATCATCAGAAAGCGAGTGCATGTGATTTACATGATCTGCATCTGCACAGTAGGTAATTCACATTCATTTATTAATTAAGGTATTATTTAAAGTATTATATGAATATAGTTTAATAATTTATATGTATAATTAAAATTTGAATACTCTACAAAGTATGTTTTTGCAATGTATGTAATGCTCTGTCATCTGTCGCATAGATGCTGGTTTTTACAGAAGAAGGGGGAGCGTCGATTATCTTTACTCAATCATTCATTTTCTCTGGTCTCTGGTGTTTCTGTCCGATGTTATGCAAAGAATATACATTACAGCCCTTAAATATATTAAGTTGAGCTGTGTTTGTTGGACTCACATGCAAAAAAATAGTTCTATTTGAAACTGAATAATTGCAGATGTTTGAAAAGTGTGACAAACCTTTAAAAAAAATCAGCCAACTTCACTTATGGTACGGAGCATGTTTTTAATTTTATTTCTATACAATCAAAATTGATGTGTTAATTTTATATGATGTCTAAACTAATTGAGATATTATCAAATCAGCTTCACGCTGTATCCCGCAAACAGCAGACCCGACTGACCTGTGAGTATGATGTCGGGTATGGAGGCGGGCGTGGCGGGCGCGGGCGGCTGCGGCGGCGACGCCAGCGGCTGCAGCGGGAAGGCGCCGCCCGCCACCGGGTCCTGCCCGCTCAGCTTCACGCTGTATCCCGCACACAGCAGACCCGACTGACCTGTGAGTATGATGTCGGGTATGGAGGCGGGCGTGGCGGGCGCGGGCGGCTGCGGCGGCGACGCCAGCGGCTGCAGCGGGAAGGCGCCGCCCGCCACCGGGTCCTGCCCGCTCAGCTTCACGCTGTATCCCGCACACAGCAGACCCGACTGACCTGTGAGTATGATGTCGGGTATGGAGGCGGGCGTGGCGGGCGCGGGCGGCTGCGGCGGCGACGCCAGCGGCTGCAGCGGGAAGGCGCCGCCCGCCACCGGGTCCTGCCCGCTCAGCTTCACGCTGTATCCCGCACACAGCAGACCCGACTGACCTGTGAGTATGATGTCGGGTATGGAGGCGGGCGTGGCGGGCGCGGGCGGCTGCGGCGGCGACGCCAGCGGCTGCAGCGGGAAGGCGCCGCCCGCCACCGGGTCCTGCCCGCTCAGCTTCACGCTGTATCCCGCACACAGCAGACCCGACTGACCTGTGAGTATGATGTCGGGTATGGAGGCGGGCGTGGCGGGCGCGGGCGGCTGCGGCGGCGACGCCAGCGGCTGCAGCGGGAAGGCGCCGCCCGCCACCGGGTCCTGCCCGCTCAGCTTCACGCTGTATCCCGCACACAGCAGACCCGACTGACCTGTGAGTATGATGTCGGGTATGGAGGCGGGCGTGGCGGGCGCGGGCGGCTGCGGCGGCGACGCCAGCGGCTGCAGCGGGAAGGCGCCGCCCGCCACCGGGTCCTGCCCGCTCAGCTTCACGCTGTATCCCGCACACAGCAGACCCGACTGACCTGTGAGTATGATGTCGGGTATGGAGGCGGGCGTGGCGGGCGCGGGCGGCTGCGGCGGCGACGCCAGCGGCTGCAGCGGGAAGGCGCCGCCCGCCACCGGGTCCTGCCCGCTCAGCTTCACGCTGTATCCCGCACACAGCAGACCCGACTGACCTGTGAGTATGATGTCGGNTAACTGTACGGTTTACGTACAGATTTTATATAGCTGACACCGCGACCTCGTTTATGACGCATTAGAACGAAATATATTTAAGTCAATTATTTATACAATTAAAAAGCAGTTGACGGGCGGCTCTTACCGCGGATTGGCATCCAACTTAAACTTAAAACTTTGTAACTAACTTAATAAACTTTTACTCGCTAATCCTGTGGTTTATATTAACTCAACACTACTACGAGCCATACACATTGTCTTAACGAGAATTCTGTGTGCTTCTGCTGCAGATTTTTTCTGAATTTTATTCAGAAAAATTGCACTGCTTTAAGCAGTGCAATAAAATTCCCCGCAAAAGCACTTTATTTGGCACAAAAGTACACATTTTCACAAAGGGAAAATAAATATGTAGTTGACACTGTAGTAAACACTACTTCACGCTGTATCTTCTACTATAATTTGAGGTTACATATAGTACTACTTTGGTGATTCGTTACCATACCAAATTCCATGCACAGAGTGCCGCAACGTCATCTTTCAAAAAACAGCAGCAACTTATTCAAGGTCCTAATAACATAAAACAATAAATATTAATAGCTAGCATTCACCTGTGAATATGTGTGCGTTGAATTCGTTGTTTGGTGCGAATGCGGTGAACTGTGGTTGATGTACGTAGTGTTGTACGTCGATGTGGGCGCGTCCAGCTGTCACAATGAAACAACTATGTAATATAACAATTTAGAATAAATAACGCGAAATAGAAAGAAATAAAGCTAAATAATAGTATAATATAAAGAAAAAAATAGTCTAAATTTGGTTGTGAACCACAAGACGGTACATAAACTACTATATTTATTTAAATTAAATACAAAAATAGTAAGCATTATAAAGTGAATGTAAGTCAAATAATATATTATTTTAAAATATATAACATAATATTTATACAATTAAAATAAAGGCTATATTTATAAATAAATAAAACTTAGCATGCAGTTGTCGTTTTAAAATTAATTTTAACGCCAAAGTCATGCTTTGTGCTTGCAAATATTTAAAATAAAACTCTATATTACAATGGTTTGTTTTTAAAATGTAGAACTAAATGACCTTGGACTAAACGAAGCATAAAACAAATCGTGCCAGGCATGCCGATTGAAATAAAAGATAATTTTAATAACTGAACATAACCTCTATGGCGCCATAGAAAGCTATAAATAGTGCTGTATACCTCATAAATTCATTTTATTAAAATATATTTTTTAAATTAAAATATATAACACTATTCCAAGCATATATGTAAAACGAAATGTGGCGTCACAGTTTTAATTCATTTCCTTTTACTTGCGAAAATCAATATCTAATTGTGCTTTTACAGGAAATATTTAAATAAGTGCGTCGATCTAACTTTCCAGCCTTTGTCTGATTGCGAGAAAAAAAATCAAATTATATTTATTAATTTTATTATATTCTATAGTAAATTCTTTATTCTTAGTAGTATTGTTTATTAAAATCATGTTTAAATTTACCTAACAATTATAAATTATATAAGAATAACATTGAATTGATTTATATATTATTTTTTTTTTCAAAAACGATAAGTGGTAATAAATAGCTAGTCATTACCGATATTAATTAAATAATTTAAACTAATTTACGTTAAAGAATACCTTTTTTTTGCGCTACACTACATACTTTATGAGTTTTTCTGGTTTTATATTATAACATACATATTTAATTTGATTTGAATCGACTGTATATTAAGAACTCCGACGACAAGAATATCCTCATAATTTAAAAAAGTATTTTTTTAATACATTATTACGTTAGTTCCCTCAACACGATTGCAACTTATAAACCTTACCATCTACACTATCAATCTATCAATAGAATCAACCCTCTCAATCAGACAAACACCGGCCGCTACATAATAATTCGTACAAATATCAGTTAATATATGTTTAGTATCGGCGTACGTTGTCCGCGACCTGTACGTGCGCGGTCCAGCCCGACTCCACGAGACTCTGCACCAGCTGCGCCCAGTCCTTGGCCAACATCCACTCACGTTACTCACTTACACAGTACAATACGCACACACAACCACTTTTTGCGTAGTTGCTATTTGTTTTATGTGGGGATGTTTCGTTTTTTTTTTTCAGCTTCACGCTGTATCCCGCATGTAGCAGGGTAGGCAGAGGGGGCCCAATGTTAAGACACTCCGCTTCTAATTTTCCGACGAAATCTGGTGGCATTGCCAATTGAGTGGCGAAATTGAACGTCGCGCTTCGCCTTGCCACCAGAGAGGAGTAATAAAAATATTAAATATTTAATTTCTCCACACGCTTCCGCAACAGCGTTGCGACTGGCCGAAATGTAATTTCAATTTACTGTTTTTCGAGAAAAAAAAATCGGAAATTGCACCTGCATTCGAGAATATATAGTTATTAAAACAAGTGTTACTTATAATACTCTAATTTTAATAATTTACTAAAATGTATTTTTTAACTATGTGGTTAAACGTAATGATAATGAATTTAATTTAATTATATTAGGTCAAGTTCAAGAGAACATTAATAAAATACACCACTGTGTTACACACTAAAATAAAAATAAAAGAGAGGCCAGTCGTGGAGCTGGGGCACATATGTGAGATTGTAAACGTGACAAATTGTGGGTTCGATTCACATTCGAGGAAATGAAATATTTATTATTTTTTCTCTCGCTCTGGAAACGAGGCAAAACCGAGCGTTGAGTTCCGCCACTGAATACACAATACCTGGGGAACAAAAGTAACTTAATTTAATGGGAACCGAGTGTCCTAATACTAGGTGTCCAGGTTCCCTCTGCCTACCCCGCCGGGATACCCATGAAGCTAAAAAAAAGAAAAGCTATTCAAATAAGTCATTACAAAAAAATTTTAACGCCTCTACAAAAGGCAAAATAGAATAGAAAACTTCGTGATCTATCATTTATAATTTGTATATAGTATGGTATCCATATAACAAATAGCAACTTCATTTGTGGTTGATAGCACAATCATTATTATTATCAATGAATTAGGCAAATAAATGACATTTACATTAACTAAAAACAGCTTGGTTTGACAAAATCAAAAAAATCACATTTTTTCTAATTTTTTAAAGTGTTATTTCATACTTAGGAACGAAAAATACTTATTTAGAAAACGTATAAAAATTTGAACGTAGCGTGACTCGAACCCGTGCTTCCTGGAAACCGATACGTTCTAGGAGAACGTATGGCTTAGTAGTCAGAGCGCCTGGTCGGTTTCCAGAAGGCGCGAGTTCGAGTCCCGCTACGTTCAAATTTTTATACGTTTTATAAATAAGTAATCTGACATTTCTTTGCCTATTCTCAATAATTATATTCTATATTACATGTATATATATATATATATATAAATATAATATATATATTCAATCAGCTCTCGCTAAATGTGCACGTTTTTAACGATATTCAAGTAAGTGCGTATATCTATATGCTCTGGAGTGTTCGATTTTCTTTTCAACAGCGAGTGCGAAAATTTACTAATATTGTATTTCTTTATTTCATATTCTATACTATATTATATTGTTAATTAATAAAAAGCCACGTTAATTCTTCTTAAAACTAAAATTACTCACAACTCCTTGCTATTCCATTGAAGCATTGAAATAATTATAAATTATTATATACTGCAAGTATACATTAAGTTTACTTGCATCTTTAGTTTGTGTTTTTAACAATTACAATCTGTAGTAAGTTCTTCAAATACAAATTATTTTATAAATTATGTGTACGATCGTTTAAAATTATTTAAACATCATTTTTGAGGTAAATTCTACAAATAATATTATTGTATTTAAGTATTTTTTTTATAATAATTCTATCTTAATCTTAACTATTGTATGAATAATGAGTTAGAAAATATGTCACATAAGAAGATATCAAATGCTTATTTTCACTATATTAACATTATCTTTTCATAGGTAAAAACATTTATTTAATAAATATAGTTAATGGTTGATTAACCAAACATAAATATTGTACTGCATTTAAACAAGAAAATCATTTCATTTGCTTTTATATTTTATAATGTATATTTTTTTCAACTTCACGCTGAATCCCGCACATGGTAGGATAGGCAGAGGAAATCTGGGAATCTAGTGGTAAGACACTCTGTTTCCCCCTTTTCGCGGAATTCTGCGCGTTGAGTGGCGGAACTCAACACCGCATTTTGCCTCTACACCAGAGCAAAGAAACGAAAACATTAAATATTTAATTTACTCGTATGGGAATCGAACCCATAATACTACGCCTAGCTTTAATATATTATATTTTTGTTCTCAAAACTTTTTTAATAGTATATTTCACAACTAAACTGCTAAACTGCTTGTAATACAATTTAAATATTAATAAAGATTAGAAAAGGACACCATATAAATTTAATCATTTAAATAAATATTCCCTTAATCCTCGTTAGATTAATCTCCGTTAATTAATCAGTTATTATTTAATTCGGATATTCTTAAGTTTATTTTAAATGCCATGAACATTAAATATTTTTTCGACATACCATTGTTATTTGCTCGAACGGCTGTAGGAGTGCTTGGTGGAGATTGTTGTAGTCGTTCTGCGGTGATTCCACGGGACTGCCCGGACTGTGTACCATCTGTAAATGTTCATGTTGTAAAGGTATAAAAGAAATGTAAAAACGATGTTTAAAAACGTAAAATTGGTTGGTGATACTCATTATAGAGCACGTTTAAGTTACTTGGCGACTGAGGTGAAATTTTACATGACAACATCTTATAACGTGGACATTTCATTCATTAAAAATTATAAACAAAACAAACAATCTACAACAAGATAGTTAATGCATTAATTTTTTTTTCAGCTTCATGCTGTATCCCGCACACAACAGGGTAGCCAAAGGGAACCTAGTGTTAAGACACTCCGTTCCCCATTTTTGCCAAGTTCTGGAGGCGTTGCGTATTGAGTGGCGGAACTCAACTCCACGCTTTGCCTGGACACCAGAGCGAAGAAATGAAAATATAAATGTAAATAAATATATCATTTCCTCGAGGGGGGATCGAACCCATAACCAGTCGATTTTACAGTCACACTTTGTGCCCCTGCACCACGACTGACCTCAAATAAAATATGCATTAAATAAATGAATATATAAGGTTACACGTACACACACAAACGCTCAGACGAACGCACGCATGCACGCACACACGCACGCGTACACGCACGCACGCACACTCACATATATTAAAGAATACAACTATTTCCTTCTACCATTGACAGGAAACACGTGTGAATACTCACTGTGGGTGAAGGTATGTTTATGTTTGACGTGGACGAATATTGCGAGGGCGGACTACAGTGTGATTGGTAATTCGACGTCATCCAACTGTGGTCTAAGGGGGACATGTTCTGGAATCATACAAAAAATATGCATATGAAGTTAATACATATATATTCTTTATTTGTCGATAAAAGCGTGAAACAGCTTGACACCATATTTAATGCCTTATTTAAATTATTGAGATTGTGACAAAAATTACAATCTCTCTTAATTTTTTTTTATTTTAAGTCAAATTGTTTTAATAAAATAATGTATACGTATAATTGTAGCCTTATTAATCATTATTAATAAACTTTATCAATAATTTAAAAAAACTAATTACAATTTAAATAAGGCAAGAAACTATGTATTCGATAGAGAGCTCTCCCATGCAGTTAGAACTGAAATTAAGCAAATTATTTGGTGGCACTTTGCCCGCGCTACTATTTAATAAATGATTAATAAATCCAAATGTACATATATAAAAAAAAAATTGAGTGAAGAGCGACGAAATGGCATTATTATAAAATGGCACAATTATATACAATAAAGCAATACACATAAAATGCGAAAAATATTATTCGTTAGAATACTTAAAATCTAACTGCTAATGTATAGAATACGAATTATATAATAAAGAATACTTTGTTAATTTCAATTTTTTCTTAGCCGTATACAAACATGAAGCGTAAAATTATCGAAACTTCGTATAAGTTAACATATATATATATATATATATATATATATATATATATATATATATATATATATATATATAATAAAAAACCAAAGATTAATGAGATCGCAGATAATCACATCAATTTATAAGTTAAGCAATATAGATAAAAAACATATATTAAAAAGTTATTAAATAACATAAATAAATTTGCCGATTTAAAAATGTTCGATATAATTTTAAAATGCGAAGCTAGCGTTTATAATACATGCATGTTACAAGAAACCTTAAGGCCTAGGCGTAATAGGTTAGTAGTGGAATTTGAAGTACCGTAGAGTTAACGTTGGCGTTAGCGTCGTAAGCACCGAAGCGAGTTCGAATTGATGAAAAAAAGTATTAAAAGGTTACAAAAGAAAACGAACCTTATTATGATGGAGATAATTATTTGTGTTTGGTACAGATAAGTGATTCTGAAATAAACAAAAACATGACCGTGTTGAAAGCAAATAAACATAACAAAAATATAACAATAAAAATGTTAGAACACCTAACAAACATAGAATATTTAAATACATATTTGTTGTGTATATTATAATATATTCTTATTCAATATTCATAAAAAAAACTATCCTATATTGAACCGCTACTTTTTCTAACGTGTTTTTAAAAAAAATATAATTTTCAAAATAAAACAGAATTCTTTTAAATGGCAATATTGTCTGTTATTAGTGAGTCCGTCACTACCCAATTGCCATTTTAGTGATATAATATATTATATTCATTAAACATTAATTTGTTTATGAAATGCTTTACCTATACTACGCACGCACACACGCACGCAATCATGTCCTTATGTATGCGCACACACAGGCACGCATGTTCCACACCATATAAAAATTGCACAGATACACAAACTAAATATTATCCTCATACATTCAACCTACATACAATTCATTAAAAAAGCATTTAGTATAAGGTAAAAAAAAACCGACATTAGACAACATTACAAATTATTAGCCTCACAAAAAGACAGGACTACACAATAGCTTACGACACTCAATTTTTCAACGACCGCCATTCACGTAGTGCATTGATAATGTGAATATAATCTATTATTATATATCTATGTGATATTTAATTATTATTTTATTATTATAATAATATTTTATTTTTATTATATTATAATAATAACAACTAGTACGCAACTATTTAGCTCCTAACGGTAAAGCGGCAGAATCCGGTAATATGCTAAGTGAATATTGTTACACATTTAATAGATTTTTTATTATTAAAAATCCTTACTTAGTATTAAAAAATATATAATTTAACCTTACCTATTATTAAAAGCATTTAATAGATTTTATTATTAAAAAGCAGACGAGCAGACGAGATGTTTTGAGACGAGAGATGATAAATTTTTGTGCAATAAACAAAAAGAACCTGTGTCCATTTTACCAGCGGGAAATAAATATATTTTAATATAAGTATTAATATTGGAATAACCGAGTGGTATTTGAACTCACAATTACCGCGTCCAATATCGAATTCAATACTTTTTAGTGTAACAACATTATTTATCGAGTGATAATTTTGTTTTTTGATTTTGATTTTGAGGCCGGTCGTGGCGCAGCGGCACGAGGTGTGACTGTAAAACCGACTGGTTGTGGGTTCGATCCCCACTCGAAGAGATGAAATATTTACTTAAAAAATTATATTTCCATTTCTTCGCTCTGGTGTCGAGGCTAAGCGCGGAGTTGAGTTCTGCCACTCAACACGCAATGCCTCCAGAATCCGGCAGAAAGTGGAGAACGGAGTTTCTTAATACTAGGTTCCCTCTGCCTACCCTGCTGTTTGCGTGAAGCTGATTTATTTTTTATTTACAAGAAATTACTTGCAACTTATTCGTAAATAAGTATGAACTTGTGCAAAATTTTAAAATAGTGATATTGTAGAGCGAAGATCGCGTCGAAAAAAAAATTGTAGTACGAACTTAGATCTATTTAATTTGTTCTTTGACACCACCACGACGCCATGGAGATACATTACAATATGCTAATTAATTAAGATTCCTTGGTTTTATTGGAGTGGCGTCATAATTCTTCAAAGTCGTGGCTCATTCGGAAAATACACTAAAACGATGATTCACTAGATAATCTATTATATCCTGCACATTGTACAAGAAAATTTTAAAAAATAATTTATTAATAAAATATTAACTATACTTATTAGCCAGTCGTGGCGTAGAGGCACAAGTGTCCGCGACAGGTTGTGGGTTCAATTCCCATTCGAGGAAATGAAATATTTAATATTTGGCGTCGTGTTCCGCCACTCAACACCAGAATTGTGCGGAAAGTGGGAAGCGGAGTGTCTTAACATTAGGCTCTTCCTATCCTGCAACATGCGGGATATAGGAAGAGCCTAGAGCCTGTAAAATGCTTCTCTTTTAGTTGTTAATATATATAAAAAATATTTAATCTGACCATCTAAATTATTATTATAGATTTTTTATTACATGTTTATTATAACTATTTTTAGTCTAATGACTAAAAATAGTTATAAAACCTGTATTAGCCATAATAAATTCTAAACTTCCTTTTAATCGTTGACATTGAACTTCAAAATCACAAAGATTTGTATACTACGCAATAAAATTCTATTATAGACGCTCGTGTTGTGTTCGATTCGTCACAGTATTGAAGAATTTCTTTAATGGCATTCGTAGCAGTTAATAAAATAGGCATATTATTTTGTAACATTTTTTTAAAGTGTTACTCCACACTTAGGAAAGAAAAATACTTATTTTTAGAAAACGTATAAAAATTTGAAACAGATCTGGTTCCAGGATGCACGGGTTCGAGTCCCGCTACGTTCAAATTTTTATACGTTTTCTAAATAGGCATATCATTATTGATTGTGAACGTATTTTTTTACTATACTCATCTCCTCTTTTTGTATATAAAATTTTGTGATACATCACTCGATTTAGATCATTGCGCGTTGGAATCTATCGTATTATACCTTATGAAATAGATTTTTAAAACCTTTTATATTTTTCTCACACAGCAGGGCTATGGTGCCCTTATGTACCACTAGGTGCCCTTTGCCTAAGATTACCTAGTATGTATGCATGATATTTCATTTACGATTTACTGTAGAATTTTCTAGACATTCCATATCGATTGACGGAACTCTACGCCGCACTATCTACACCAAAGAGGAAAATAAAAATAATTTAAATAACAATAATTCATCATTCCCCGGAGTGGGCATCGAACTCACAATCAACGCGTCGACCTTAATAATATTTTTAATAAATAACATATTATATACTCATATTAACATTCACATAAATAAAAATTTGAACCCACTATCTACGTTCATATCTTAAGCTTCGTAGCTTCATAATACGGTATATAGAAGAAAATAAATTTATATTGAAATTATTAATAAATTAGAATAATCTGTTAACATATGAAGACAATGCAGCCACAATAACACTGAATATCAATTAATAAACAAAAACAAATATTTCTATAATTTATCCCGCTTTTTTTAATATAATATTAAAATATATTTTCTCAATATTATTATTTTAAATGCATAATTGCTTTCTGCCCAAACGAAAAAAGTAATAAAACATATTAATAAATTAAAATCACCGTTCTATTATTTATGACAATAATATTAATATATCTTTCTAACGTCAATTTAGTTTAATTTTTTTTTTTTATTAAACTAATCTATTAAATGCGTAGCATAAATCTAACGATTAAAGCAGTGGCCTAACCCCCGTAGTTAGTGATATTTTTTTTTATTAATTTACAAACATTTTTTTTTAGTTTATATAATATTTAATAATAAGGATAATGTATGTATGAATATTCTACATTGACATGCAAACAAACTCACAAAGAGAAGATTAAATTTTATTTTACTATAAGAAATATTTTTTTTGGTAAGTTAAGGAAGAATTCAATATGTATCTCTCTACTTGTGGTTCATCATAATTAGAATATGTATTAAAAAAAAATTATATCATTTATAAATAAAAAAAATAAAGATTCAATATAAAAGAAGATTATCGTTTCTTATCACATAAAAATATAATTAAAAAATTGTTTTTATGATTTTCTATAATACTAAATAATAATACCTACAAAACTCTTAGTTTTTTTAAGAGTTTAATATTTTTTTATCAACCTATTCCAACATATTCTTCAATAAACCATACACTTTAAAATAGTAAAAAACAAACATTCCTACAATAACATTTGCAAAAAAAACACTACCACAACACCTAATCGAAACTAACTAACCACCTACACAAAAACGACAACACAACACTAAACCGTGGGTTAGACCACCACGAGTACATCACTAGGTCGCAAGTACATCACTATCTATAGACCGTGGGTTAGACCACCACGTGAGTATAGCCTAACAAATACTTTATGAATTTGTGAGCACAGGTACGAGTTAAACAGGCTCATGTACAGTCGTGCGAATAATATTAGATATGCGGAGTTCGGCATCGGCTTGTATCATATATATAATAGTATGGAGCAGTAAATGGTACTTAACGCCGCGCCTTACTATATTTTAGTGTTGCGGGGTACCGATGCAATGTATCTAAGTGTCCGCGTGTACCTCGGATAATTCATAAAGTAGTTGCCGGGCTACACGTGACCAGTCCCCAAGTACAGGAGCGTCATACTTGCGTGTCGTACACGGCGTGCGGCACGGTGGCGCCCACGGGCGAGCCCGAGGCCGGGGACAGGCCGCCCGTGGCCGGGGACACGCTGCCGCCGCCCGGGGACGCCGCGCCCGGGGACGTGGGACTCTGGCCGGAATTGTTACTACAGTTAGTCTATATATATTCACTAGCAGAGACCAAACGGGTTGACCGATTTTGACACATCAATCGATTCGTGTTAACCTTACGAGTGATACTAAGGACGAAAATCAAAATTCACCAGAGCGACAACCAAAATAAAAAAAATCGCCGATCTAAATCAAATATTAAAAAATAATTTATCAAGCATAAAAAAACTAACATATCTCGGCTGATAGTCCGGCGACGTCCGATGCGGTATATAATGTGGGGGTGGGAAGTGCACAGATGTGAGATCCGGGAGGGAACCTCCGGGCACTTGTAATTCACAGCCGAGTCCTCCCGAACCTCCTGAAGCGTTGTTCCCGTGACCACCCCCTCCCCCGCCGTCCCCTCCACTCTCGTATACACTGGAAATAAAAATTACACATTTAGAAAAATTACTCAATATGCAATGTCTCGAGAATTTGTCCGAAAATGGTGAACTAAAAAAAAATAACGGTACGGTTGACAAGACGTGACCGCCCTGAATTTAGGTGCAAGTAAATTCATTTTAGGATCTATTTTAATTTTGCGATTTTTTCTTAACTATAGGTTTGAAGGAACTGATGATCCACAAATGCCAGTCTTCCAAAGATTATAGTAATTAACAATAAGCAAAAGGTCAATGAAACTGCAATTATATGACAGCAGCATACCTCACACGCAGTTGTGGCAATAACGCGCCACATCGACAGATGCTCCTACTATAGTGTTTGCGAGGACGAAGCGATCAAAAGACTGATCCGGAAGATAATACAATTTGAAAATAGCCATAAAAGATAGAAACGAAGCCATCTTGTTTTCCACCAATATTGAATATTAATTTAGTTTTACGTTATACCAGTTTAGTCAAGTCGGTTTTTAAACGACAAATTTTTAGATAATATAGAAAATGTATTTATATAATCACATTAGTCTAGTTCTAAGTAGTGTCTAAAGTTATTTTTAAAAATATTAACAATATAACCTAAGAAAAGAACCGAAACTAACGTCTTTACTGTAAGAAATAACAAAATAAGAAAACCCTTCAATGCTAGATGGAAATTATAAATAATAGTGGTATATATAAATATAGTAAACACATTCAATCTGTTATAATGCGTATACATTACATTTTATATAGAGGAAAACCATTTTTTCTGAGAAATTATTTTCCACATGGAACCAATTATAATAGTAAATTGTAGGTATAAATACCATGCGTTCATATTTATATATTTTATCATGTACAAAATAATATAAGTGTTTATATTATTACATTTTTTATTATAGCTTTTTTATAATAGCGTTAGCTTTATTCTATTTTATTGTATTTCTCGCTTAAATTATATTTTAAGGGTAAATTTAAAAAAAGAAGTTGTTCTCTATTATTCCACTGCCTACGATCTTAACATAAAAATACATTTATACTTTAAAACAGTTATTTCCATTAATGTACGGATTAATCTTTCAAACTACGCAACAGATTTTAATACGTTTTTAACAAATAGATACATTCAAACGGAAAGTTTAAATGTATAATAAGTTCATATTATATTACTAGTTACATAACATACTAGTGGGCGCGCGCAGCTTCGCCCGCTTATTTGCACCCTTAGGGATGAATTCTTAAAAAACCATGAAACACGTGTTCAATAAAATATTTTTAACAGTCTGAATTAAATTTTTTATAAAAATCGGTGGCGATTTAAAGATTTTTCCATATAAATTTTCAACTCCTTATTTAAACCTTTAAGGTGGTGCATTCTAAAAAACCATGAAACACGTGTTCAATGAAATATTTTTAAGAGTCTGAATTTAAAATTTTATAAAAAGCGGTGCCGAATTAAAAAAAATCTATACAAACTTTCAACCCCTTCAAGGTTAAAATTTTACAAAATCCCTTCTTGTGGATGTCCAGATTATGAAAATAAACATCTGTCCAAATTTCACGTTTCTACGCACAGCGGTTACGGCTGTGCGCGCGTCTTACCTCAGTCAGTCAGGTACATGTCCTTTTATATACATAGATAATAAACATTATTTATTTTGTGATCACTTGATCAGTGTCTGTTTATTATTCTTAAATAAAACATAGATTTTTATATATATAAAGTTACTTATATTTTTTCTTATGTACTTATACCAATTAAAAAATACCAATATTATCGCCGGGTTAATCCATTTTCAAATAATTGCAAATAAAAATATTCGTCACCAAACAATATTATTATCGTTCTTGACCTAGTCTTATCAATGTAAGAGTAAACATTGTACCACATGTCTAACGTTTTTATAACGTTTATTCTCAAACATTGTATAATATACAATACATAGATTATCTTAGCTAGCTTTTCTCTGTATGCCGCATATAGCTCTGATTTATGCGGCAGAGAGAACCTAGTGTTAAGACACTCCGTTCCCCTCGTACTGCACGATTTTCCAGACATACGCGTGTTAAGTTGAGAAACACAACGCCACGCTTCATCTTGTCACCAGAACGGGGTAACAAAAATAATACATTCCCTTGAGTGGGTATCGAACTCAAAACCGTCCAACAATCAGAAGCTGTACCGTTGCGCCCCGACGGCCTCGGCCTACATATAGACATGTTACATACATGTATATATAGTAAAAATTGATCAGGACACGCCTTTAAAATGAGTCATAAGTCTATAACTTACTTATTATTGTTTGGTATTCTTGGTATTTCACACGACGACCGCGGACGGTTCGTAGGATTCATTCCCAGGGTTGCTAGTACGTCAAGATGTATGTTGCCAGCTGTAAATAATATATTATAATGTTAGATAACCAGCAGAAACTTACGAGAATATAGGAAAGATATAGAGGATTTTTAACGTTATTTCAAACAATGAAAGTATGAATACAGCAAAATAGTAAACCTATTGTGGAATATTTAAAAAATTGTTATGCGTGTATATAACTGTTAAAGTTTCGTTACTCACATGAGGAAATGTTTTTTTTTCAGCTTCACGCTGTATCCCGCTGATAACAGGATAGGCAAATGAAACCTAGTATCAGACTCTCCGTTGGCCACATTCCTCCGAAATATGAAGGCATGGCGTGATGGGTGCTTTACCTCGGTACCAGACCGAGGAAAAGAACATAGTAAATATTTCTTTTCTCTGTGTGAGAATCAAACCCACAACGTGTCGCGTTGCTAATGTTTATACTAACACAACGTAACTTCCATGGCTTGATATAAAAGTCACAATATTAAATTACACAAAAGTCGTCATGGCTATGATACTAAAACCAGCAAACGTATATGTGTATGAATTCAATACAAAAAAGTAAGATTAAAATCTACATAGAGTTCAAAAAGTCATAAATCAATCTCACCTCGTCTGTGATTCTGATGGGGATGCGCGTGGGGGTGGGCGTGGGAATGCAGGGGATGGTGGGGTGATATGGGCTGGGTGGTCGCCTGCTGTTCACCGCACGATTGGTGTAGCGCAGAGTCTGAGTTCGTCCGCCTCCAGTTGCTGTCTGGTGGTGGACTAGAAAAAAAATAGTGCAATTTAATGTTTTGCCTATAATAAACATTTTTTTGCTTCACGCTATATCCCGCTTCTAGGGGGTTAGGCAAACAAAATTAAATTAGAAGAGAAGTTAGAACACTCCAATTGTTCCCCACTTATCATTGGGGTGTCATCATGTCATTACGCATGCAATGCCTTTAGAATTCGATGGAAAGTGGGAAGTGTCTTAGTAGGAACGGAGTATCTTAACACTAGGTTCCCAGGTTCCCAATGCCCCTCCTATTATGTTAAGAATACAGTGTGAAGATAAAAAATAAGTAAAGATCTTGGCACTGTAACCTCTTTGTGTCCTCTGTCACACAGAAAAAAGATGAAGGTGTTTTTATTAGGCATAATGATTAAGCTGTAATTATTGGCTGTCATGGCGTAATGATTGTGGGTTCGATTCTCACTAGGAGGAATAATAATGAAAATTAAATAATTTTCCCGCTCTGGTAAAACACAACGACACAACGCACAGGGCCTCGTTAAATTAGTCGGGAAATTTTAAAGATTAGAAAAAAAAAACAAAACTCTTATTATTACAAACAAATAAATAATAAAACAGATAATAAAAACTGATTGTAATCATAAATAATATAATTTGACATCTGTCATGTCAAAGTATAAAAAATAATTACTGCCAATATACAAGCTCAAGCAAGCGTTATTAAAACGTAGGTATGTTAAAAACGTACGTTATAATATTGGTGTTTAACAGACCATATTATAACTTTCTAGAAAAAAAAAACGTAGAAAAAAAATTTTACAAGTAATTGTTTTATTTTTTTATATATAAAATTAAAAGAGATATTACTATTTTCAGCATAATATATTTATGCACGGCTCTACTAATAAAAAAAATAAAGTGTATTTTGATTTCAATTTGCATTGAAAATGAGCATAACATTTAATGTTAATGTTAAAACACTCCGTTTTCCACTTCCGCGGAGTTCTTCTGCGGAGGTATTGCGTTTTGCGTGGCGGAACTGAACGCCGACCGTTACCACGACAACAAAGCGAAGAAATGGAAATATTCAATATTTCATATTTCATTTCCTCGAGTGGGAATCGAATCCGCAACCTGTCGCGTTTCCAATCACATTCATTTGCCCCACACGACTTTGCCACGACTGGCCTCAAATTGAAATACTTGATGTTCTAAAATTTTTCGATTTAACTCTACTTCTGGATTACACACAACTGTCAGTTAAGTGATGACGTGACATTAACACTTGAACATGTGTGGTGTTAAAACTAAATAATAATAGTCAATATTAATATTTCTTTTAAGATTTATAAAATATATTTTTTAAGTAACCGTCGGCCGTTGTGGCGCAGGGGCGAAATGTAATGTGACGGTTTAGAGTTCGATCCCCACTCGGCGGAATTCATTATTATTTATTATTATTTTCATTGCTTTGCTTTTGGCACCAAAGCAAAAGCTCAGCGATGACTTCCGCCACTTAACACGCAATCAAAGAATTCGGTGGAAAGTGGGAAATGGAGTGTCTTAACACTAGGTTTCCTCTGCCCACCCTGATATATGCTGGATATAACGTAAAGATTAAAAAAAATATGATTTATACTCTAAAATAATTTGCAATGTATGGTCATAAAACTAATATACATAATGAGTTTCCTTCCTCATATACATACTTGTATTACTATTAGAAATCACGTACTAGTACTAAAAATACGTTAATCTTAAAAAGGTAATGCTGTGATTGATTCATAGTAAATTTTATTAATACCACCAAAATAAAATTATCTAAATTACCAAAAAAGACTGTTTACAAAAATAGGTATAATAATGAACGCAACATTATACGGGCCTACTAAGTAATTAAAATAAGAATATACATATATTCCAAAAATAAAAATACGTGTTTTTTTTACAAACGCCACTGACGTAGTAACGTTATTCGACAAAATTAAACGCAAATTTTCTCTACATTGGGCCACGTCTTGTTAAATACTCTAATCAAAGTAGTTGAGGCCAGTCGTGGCGCAGCGGCAGGAAGTGTGACTGTAAAACCGACTGGTTGTGGGTTCGATACCCACTCGAGGAGATGAAATATTTACTTAAATTTATAGTTCCATTTCTTCGCTCTGGTGTCGAGGCTAAGCGCGGCGTTGAGTTCTGCCACTCAACACGCAATGCCTCCAGAATTCGGCAGAAAGTAGGGAATGGAGTGTCTTAACACTAGATTCCCTATGCCTACCCTGCTGTGTGCGGGATACAGCGTGAAGAAAAAAAAATCAAAGTAGTTTTTCAAGCCAACACCCAATACCAACTTAAGTTTCCTGCTCCCTATATATATACCTACAATTTATTTAGGAACAATAAATTTATTAATAATGAATGAGTTTCTAAGAATGGATGTTAATAATATGGCCTGAATTAATGTGATCGATGTGTCATACTAAGGTAGGCTTTGCCAGTAACAAACAGAATAATACACAGCTCGACTTGTTGTACCAACGTCATAAGGAACTAGCGAGAATTTTGATATAAAATGTTTTAAAATATTTTAAAACAACATGAACATGTTAACTTTAATATACATAATTTAAACTTAAGTCTACAAATACTTTTTTTTTGTTTATTTTGTAACGTCACGCTGTATCGCGCACACAGCAGGATAGGCAGATGGATCCTCAGTTCCCCATCATCCGCCGAATTCTGAAAGCATTGCGCGTTGAGTGGCGGAATTAAACACCGCGCTTTGCTTCGACACCAGAGCGAAAAAATGAAAATATTTCATTTACTAGAGTGAGAATTGAACCCGTTGTGGGTTGTCGGGTCTACGTCACACTTTGTGCCCCAGGCGCCACGACTGGTCTCAACAAAAGCTACAAAGAATTGAAACTTTAAAACGAAACAGTAAAGATTCTGCAATAAGAATCAATAAAATAACCATAAAATACAGTTTAAAAAAAATAACTGCTCCAATTATATTACATTTACCATTAATACACGGTTTAATGATCTGTTTTTAGTGGTGAAAGTTATCACCCGATTCTGCTAGTTACGAAACAAGTACTGTTGCAATATATAATTTTTTTTTATCAGCTTCACGCTGTATCCCGCACACAGCAGGGTAGGCAGAGGGAACCTAGTGTCATAAGACACTCCGGTCCCCACTTTCTGCTGAATTCTGGAGGCATTGCGTGTTGAGTGGCAGAACTCAACGCCGCGCTTTTACCTCGACACCAGAGCGAAGAAATGGAAATATAAATTTAAGTAAATATTTCATCCTCTCGAGTGGGGATCAAACCCACAACCAGTCGGTTTTACAGTACACTTTGTGCCACTGCGCCACGACTGGCGTCTGCTAGTTACGAAACAAGGTATTGTTGCAATATATAAATTATTTTGTTTTTACATTTTTTAAGTATTATTCCACATTTAGGTACGAAAAAAATACTTTTTATCAACTAAGCCATACGTTGGTCAGAGGCGCTTGGACGGTTTCCAAGAGACCCGGGTTCAAATCCCACTTCGTTCAATTTTTATGTTTCCTAAAACGTATATATACAAATAACCTACCTGTTTCTCGTTTTAAATGCAACACTTTCACAAAAAAATATCAAAGGATTTTTATCAATATAAGATAATCCCATTCTCGTCGCGAGCTATCGTGTAGAAATTAGATTAGATCACATGCCAATTACTCGCTCAATACCTAAATATGTAAATTTTTTAACAGTTTCCAATAAAATTAACAGATCACGAACTAACGTATGTAATGAGGCCAGTCGTGGCGCAGCGGCACAAAGTGTGACTGTAAAACCGACTGGTTGTGGGTTCGATCCCCACTCGAGGAGATGAAATATTTACTTAAATTTATATTTCTATTTGTTCGCTCTGGTGTCGAGGCAAAGCGCGGCGTTGAGTTCTGCCACTTAACACGCAATGCCTCCAGGATTCGGCAGAAAGTGGGGAACGGAGTGTCTTACACTAGGTTCCCTCTGCCTACCCTGCTGTGTGCGGGATACAGCGTGAAGCTGATTTATTTATTTATTTATTTTATATAATGTAATAGCCATTTGACGTATATCAAGTTAGGCTAATAATAAATTCAAACAAGTTTAAGGTAATTCCTTAATTTTGATTTAGATTAATTCAGAGCCCAATCAAAATTGTATTATTGTATTACATAAAATGATGGAAAGAATAAATTACGAAGTTTGACTTTCATGCTTATTTATATTAGCTTCACGATGTATTCTGCACATAGCTTAGTGTGCAGAGGGAACCTGGGAACCTAATAAATAAAAAAACACTCCATTCGCATTAAGACACTTCCATTTCTTCATACTTTACTTTACTTTTTAGCGTGTGTACTTCACCGCATTTTGCCTCTATACTAGAGCGAGATGAAATTATAAAATTTCCTCGAGTGGAAATCGAACCCACAATCCGTCGCGGTTACATGCTTAAATTGATAAAAAATCTATGTAATAATAATACCGTTAAGTAAGATATACTGAAGAAGATAAAAGTGTGCATCTCTACAATAATAATCATTTAAACGTCCACGTGGAACATAAATTAATCATAATATGTGAAAATAAAATTTTCTTACATCATCAATTGTCTCTTATTTATGTCATAATTTTTTAGCTACATTTTATACATCTTAATCACTTTACCTATTGTTAAACTCTGACGCAAAGCGCGGCGTTGAGTTCTGCCACTCAACCCGCAATGCCTCCAGAATTCGACAGAAAGTGGGGAACGGAGTGTCTTAACAATAGGTTCCCTCCCTCTGCCTACTCTGCTGTGTGCGGGATACAGCATGAAGCTGATTTATTTATTTTATTTATAATAAACACTGACGATCTGTTTGTCCCTTTGTTTCTTAGCTTTACGCGGGGTACCCGCATATGTTGGTGTAGGCAGAGAAAACCGGAAAACCTAGTGTAAGCCATTGCGTTCCTATTAAGAAGCTTACGTGTATGACACTCCGTTCTCTTTAAGACACTTTCGTTTTCTGCTTTCCACCGAGTGGGGATCGAACCCACACCGTGCCGCGTTAACACGTGTACGCTTTTGCCACTGTGCCACGATCGATCCTTTGTTAATTAAAATAAAATAATGTGGACTTCTCAATGTATTATACTATTCATTGAATAGTTAATTAAAAATATAAACTTGCAAATTAATCGTCATCGACATCAAACCGGTCAATAACCATTTATTACATATATACAGGATGGAAGTGTCAGCACCACTTTAAATGAAACCATAGTTTTAACTACTCCATAAAAGCAATAATACAATTTAAAAAAAAACCAAAAATGAAAAAGTGTTTTTTTCAAACAAAATTGTCGTTTTAAAATAAAACGCCATTTGTCAAGAACGACGCACGCACACATAAACCTATCAAAGGGAAACCGGCGCATACGCCTCATTCCGAAATCGAGTCGTAGGTATTGGCGGCAAAGTTCAAAGTTGTTTAGCCTTTAGTAGTATTTTTGTAGTTGTATGCGTTTACGTTATTGGTACCTATGCGTAACTGCGTCACACGAAATACAGGATGGATAAAAAAATCCTACGTCTAAACTGTTGATTTATCTTGATTAATTTCTTTAGGTATGGGTTTAAAATATTTTACACTATATGCTGTTTCAGTAAAAGGAGCGCTGCCTCTTCCATCCTGTATATATAAACACTAAACTTTGACAGAACAATCAACATGTGTTACGGCAACGCTACGTTACTACATCGTCTTATCAACGATCCACTATTCCGCACCTAACTAAGCGATAAATCAAAAAATAATGTTATTGATTTAACTTATAATTTGTGATTCATGTTATCATATGAATTTAAATAAAAACCTTTGTTTTATTTTACGTTGAATTCCGCTACAGCAGTGTAGGCAAAAATTAAGACACTGCGATCCCTATACTTTTCGTCCAATTTTTGAGACATTTCGTGTTGAATTGCGGAACTCAATGCCGCGATTTGTCTCGTTACCAGGGCAAGAAAATAAAAATAATTTATTCCCTCAAGTGGGAATCAAATAATCAACCGTCGCATTTACAGTCAAAAGCTGTGCTGTTGCGCCACGATGGCCTAAATCCCAGCAAACGCGACAAGTTGTTGGTTCAATTCCCACATGAGAAAAATAAAATAAATATGTTTTGATTTCCCGGCTCTGATAACTAGGCAAAGTGCTGCATTGAGTGCCGCCAAAAAGTTTTTTAGTGTCATAATGGGAGCGGAGTGTCTTAACACTACACTTTCACTTTCCCTTTGCTTACCCTACTATATGCGAAAAATTAAACTACTTGCTTATTTCCACATTATAAAATGCCATTTTATCATAAATTAATTAATTAGAATTGTTATAAAATACCAATTACTGATAGCATTTGGCTATTTAAGAATTAAAATTTATAAGTCTGAACTGCTCTACACATTTTTTTTTTGCATTTTTAATGATACTTAGGTACGTATTATTTAAGCATACGAGTTTACGTCCTGTATTTATTCAATGTTAAGCAATATTTAAGTTCGAACGCCAATTTTTTGTTTAATCATTTACTTTTACGACGTAATTCCATATTAAAAATACGTCGTTAATTTAAAGATACAACTATAATGAATAATTAAATTTAAATGTTTAGCGTGCATAATTACATAATTTTTAACGTGTACAAAACATATTATCTTTTAGGTAACTTTCACT
The DNA here is from genome assembly GCA_013403705.1 of Heliconius hermathena. Classification (NCBI taxonomy): domain Eukaryota; kingdom Metazoa; phylum Arthropoda; class Insecta; order Lepidoptera; family Nymphalidae; genus Heliconius; species Heliconius hermathena. Next base: position 39,621 of record JAAIXJ010000375.1, on the reverse strand, counting down.
TACCTCAAATAAACAGTGCTTCCATAGGGGCTTGTGTCATGTTTTCTGTCCGCGGGCCGTCTCATAGGACCCACTGAACTTGAGGCACGACCCCTTTGTCCTGGACTCCTAGGCGTAGGGGAAGTCCCCCCACTCCTGCCACCATGCCCGTATTGCGTTGCTAACGTTACCTCTTCGGGCTGTTGACAAAATTAATAAAATTTATTAATCAATAGAAAACTTAATTAACTATATACAATATTAGTAATATCTTTTCTATGAGCCGTAAATAACGGCCAACGTCATTGCAAAGATATAAGAATGTAAGCTGTAAAAATAAATGTTGTTTCTATTTAATAACCAATTATTAACATGCCATACATTTATTTTATTGTTAGTTATTTATTGAAACCTCCTGCCGAGTTATGAATTATATAGCAAGAGTAAAAAACAATTTTTTTATCTTTTTTAAAAACACGTAAAAATTTTAATTTTGAGTTCAAATCCCTGTATGTTAAAATTTTTTATATTTTTTTATATATTTAAAAAAAGTATTTTTTTTTCCTAAGTATGGAATAACACTTTAAAAACGTTTAAAAAAATGTGTTTTTTTGTTAAGATAATTATTTGATTACAGCTAAAAAGTACTGCATTAATTAATTAGGTATCATACTAATCTCAGAATCTTTTTTGATAGAGAGACAATAATTATTTTTAAAGAATTTTTATCACATAATTCAATAGAGCCATATTAAATCATTTGTTATTATAAAAAAACTAATTTAAAAACATAATTTTTTAAAATATTTTTGGGTCAATTCAAATCCCGCTATGTGACACTCTTTTATAATAGAAAATTTTAAAAAACTTATTTCATAGTTTCACAGTCAATATTTCATCACAAGATAAATCGTAATTAATATATTTATTTTTTAAATACAGTTGTAAATATTCTGTTGTAACATAGTAATAGTATAAGGTTAGTTCTTTTAACATTCACATTTTGTCCTGCATATAGTAAGTAAGACAGAGAAAACCTAACATTCCATATTTTGACCAAATTTGAGACACTATATGTTGTCTGGTTTGTATCTATATGTTGTCTTGTAATTATTCAAAGGGGAATCGAACCCACAAGCAGAACAACATTCAGACGCTAGAACACTAGCTAGAACACTAGCTACAATAGTGTAAATAAATTGTATTTTTTATTATAAATAAGTATATATCAATAAATAAAACATTTACATAATAAGTATATGACATAATATACATTATTTCACAGAATCTAATGTTATTAATAAAATGTATCATTTATTAAAAAAACATGGTTAAACAATATTCATAGGCTACTACTACATCAATTACGACTAAAACACTAAATGGGAATTAAAATAATATGTCATGCTTTAAAGCAACATCTCATAATGTAATATAATGGGAAAGAAAACAAAAATATGAAAACGGAGCCTAATAAGTCCTGTGCCTATTTATTAACTATTTTAAAATTTGTCAAAATTAACATGTAATAAATGTTGAGAAACAAATGAATAATAATAAGGTTTTAGAATATAACATCATGGTTATTAGAGTTCGACATATTTCAATATAGATGTGTTTATAAAGTAAACAGATGATAAACTTGTTGAACACATGTTACTTTAAAACTTTAGAATTGCTTTCTGCTTTGAATATTCATTGAGAATAATTTTATTGTTGAAATAGTATTATTTTATGTAAAAAAAATTGGTGTGTTGATATATAATAGTATATATTGAAATTAAAATAGTTCATATATTTTTTATTATGTAATAAATAAAATAAATTTGAAAGTATATTAAACATAAAAATAATTAAATGTCCTCACACTATGTCTCATTGTCTACACTGCTATATGCAGGATATAGTGTGAAGCTAAAAAGAAAAAATATATAGTAATAACAAAACCAACTGCTATAAAACTACTATGGATGAAATAAAAATTTGCAAACAATATAAATATTGTGTATAAGCAGATTCCAAAATGTGGAACCTTTATAGCTTCTTGCTTTGGTGGCTGTGCTGCGGCAACATTAGGGAGGGACCCACTCCTGAATGTTCCCAAGCTCTGTTGTGTTGGTATTAAGGATTCTATCCCAATCTCTGTTGTGTTGGTACTAAGGACCTCTGGTTCAGGAGCTTTGACTTTGACCCGACGATTACTAGAGTTAACCTGTAACCATCTTTTCTCAGCAATGGCCCCTTAAACTACTTTATTTATTTGAATAATCATAATAAAAAAAAATATAGTTATTTAACAATAATGATGTATTAACATAATATTTGTAATTGTAATTATTTTCTAGTCATTTGATTGGACAAAAATGAATATTAATATTGAATAATGGTTTTAGTCATATACTGTATGGCTGGTCACTCCAGTATAAATATAAATTTCTTACATAAAACACTTAAGACCTGACCTGAACTATCTCTATCAATATCATAAAAATAATATTTGTTTATTTATTAATTACTTTATTTCACTTTATTTACTATTCATTTTTATTAAAAAAATATCCATGAATCATGCAAATGAATACAAATTGAGAACTACTAATAACAATACCGCTTTATCAAATAATAATAATTAATATAATTTACTCACATTGAAGTCTATAAATTGTGAATGAAATATAGGATAGTTAAAGCTGTTTTATACGAATATTATATCATTTATGCACAGTAACCTTCAACTGATCATATTCTTAATCTCGTTATTGTTTAGTATGTGTAAAGGATACAATAATAAAACAATTTCGACAATGACAGTTGTTAATTATTATTGGAACCGAGTTTATAGAAATATGGTTCGTATTAAATAAATGTACGATTAATATTCAGTTAGTAATTAAGTCGCAATATTGAAATGATTATTGTTTACGTCGGCTAGCACATTTGACGGCCAGGAAGCGATTGCCTGAGTAAATAGGCGACCCGCGACATACCTTATTGGTTGCGTCGGAAACTTCACGCATAATTTTTTCAAAAGCCGCTGTTTCTTCAGCCTGCTTTTGATTGTGGAGGGCAATTTTTTCACTAAATTTTCTAGGATTCGCCATGATGATCAACAAACATTTATTCTTCTCTTTTTACATCACAATTTTCTACGCTCATAGAACCAAAACGCGCCTGCCTGTCAGACAGAAATTCGATGTTACCATAATAAAAAAATTGCGACAAACAAAATTTTATAGATAAAATAAGTTACATTATATTTAAAGAATCGATGTTGATGTTAAATGTAATGTAATATTTAAATTACGAAAATAAGAAACTTAATTATTTACAACAATCAAGTATAATATTGAATTTTGTCTTAAAAAATAGCTTGAGTTTTATTAGGTATTTTTCTTGAGATGACTTACTTTTGATATAATATTAATGAGTAAATTTACATGTAATATTTATATAAACATTTATTTCAATTTAATTTATATACTAGAATCCGCCACATACTGTACACGGCGGGTGGAGCTGAGCGAAGCTATGTTACGCAAAATTCAATCTGTGCGCGTGAATTTCATAATGTTCCACAGCTTAACCCTATGGGACACATTTTGACCATTTACACAACTCAAAAACTACAATTACAATTATCATTAAACTACTTAACTAGGATCACCATGTTCTTTACAACGTTCCTGCAAAATTTCAGAGCTGTTTAACAATCTAGTAGGAGTAGCATTACAACGAAACAAATAATAAATATTATTTTTTTAGTCCCATGTTAGTATGGGAATTACACAATAGCCATATATAAGGAATATTGGTGTGGTTAGTTTTACTTAATGTAATTATTCTTTCATTTTTTTTATCAGCTTCAGTCTGTATCCCGCACACAGCAGCGTAGGCAAAAGAGACTTAGTATTAAGACACTCCATTCTCCACTTTACGCTAAATTCTGGAGACATTGCGTGTTGAGTGGCAGAACTCAAAGAGCGAAGAAATGGAAATATTAATTTAAATAAATATTTCATTTTCTAAAGTGGGAATCGAACCCACAACCAGTCGAGTTTACAGTTACACATTTGCCCTGCGCCACGACTAAATACGTTACATATATAAAATATTTAAACTTGAGATCGGATTTACGTTCTTTTAATTTCCATGCTTCAACTTGAAGTGGGGCAGAATGAGGAGAAGAGCGGATAAAAGAAATAATTCCAGAAAAGACAATAAGATCTTTAAAGCAATATATTTAATATTTTAAATGTTGTTCTGATTTCTTATTGATTTCAAAGGGTATTGCAATACGATGTAGTACCCACAAATTATTGGAAAGAATAATTTGCCGTACTTTCTGTATCCTATATAAAGCTTATTAAAAAAATATTGATCAATTAAACTGGCAAGCTGGCAATACAATGTGATTGACGTCAATGTCAGACCGGTCCTGTTATAAATGTCATAACATCAAAAGAAATCTTGTTAAACTTAGGAATTTGGATTTTATATTTAGTGTGATCTGTTTGTAATGAAACATTAGTGTTGCTAAAGCTGTTTAAGAAGTTGGTCCTAACCACGTTGTTCTCGATTATGGAAGAAAAATATATATTATCTCTAGATATAGGTACTACAACAATTCGATCTGTTATTTACAATTCGAGAACAGAAATAATAGGCAAAGCTGTTGACCAGGTACGTATTCATATATTTTTTTAAAATATTACTTGAATATTTGGAGATTTTAAATGTACTTTTTTGTACTTACAACTAAGTATTAAATAGTAAATAATAAGAAATATATGTATATTTTTGGTATCCTACCATTGAATAAATAATTTAATTAAATAAAGTTTAATTGAATTATAGTGCATTAGTAAATCTTCTCTATTTGATAGGAAAACTATATATTTGATATATCAGATTGCAACAATATCTAATTTAATTCATAATTATTGATTAGGAATATAGAAAGCAAACAAATTCTATATGTAATTGAATCTATCGAAAAATATATTTCTTCTTTAATTAAAATTTATAAAATCATTATATTTTATTGAAGGTACTACTGCATTATCCCACATGTGGCTATGTTGAAATAGACCCAGATGAACTTTGGACTTCTGTTATAGGTGTTGTAAACAAAAGTTTGGAGAGTAAGTTTTTTAATAAATTTATTTAATCAATATATAGACACAGTTGGTGTCTTTTAATAAAAAGAAATAAAATCTGTATTCTATAAAATAACTTGTTTTGCATTCTTTAGTAAAAACATTTATTTAAAAATGAATTCAAACAATATTTGTCAGTACAGTAAAATGGAAATATAAATTTTAACATTTATTCATACTGTAAATAAAGTTTTGTTCTTAATTTTGATAAAATAAAGTAATTGACACCTAAACATGCCTGGTGCAAAAATATCATAATAGATTTCTTCTATTATTTTAAGATTCCAAACTATCAGTGCCCCAAATCACTGCCATGGGAATATCAACACAAAGAAGTACTTTTATAACATGGTCTCGAAAGACAGGCAAACCATTTCACAGATTCATAACATGGAAAGATCTTAGAGCTGATGAGTTAGTTAGACAGTGGAATGATTCATATACTTGGAAGGTAAAGTTCAAATCCTTATGGTGTGTGAATTAGTATACAACATTAGTATAATGATGTATTATCTCTTTGTCTTTGTGATGACAGTATAAGTAAGACATATTTTGAGAAAGTAACACTACCTAATATTACTAAATATTAATAAAATATATTTACTCATATATATCTTCTTCACACATTTGATGTACAAAGGGAATATTAATAGATAGATGGTATTTATTAATAATTATAATATTCTTATAAAACAATATTCTTTTCAGTTAATTAAAATGGGTGCTTTTGTTTTATTTGTGTTATCAAGGAGCAAGAGATTCAAAGCTGGAAGTGTTTTGAAGTTTTCTAATAATCAGGTAACTACAACATTTTTATATTTGTATATAGTAAATGCCATAGTGGTGAAGTAAGACAGTATCTGATACCAACTATAATAATATATAAACATTTTTACTGCATTGTTACCATAAAATGTAGGGTAAATTTATAAGTCCCTTGCCAATTGTAATCTTTGCCAACAATGAATTATATTTAACCACTCTATCAAACTAAGCCCATTCAAAACTATTTTTACCTTGCCTATCATCAAAAGTACAGTATGGTCAATGAGTTGTGGTCAACCTGAAGTTGAGCTTTCTGATTTTTTATGCATTGTTTACTCAGAAAGAAAATAATCAAAAGAAAGAAACATCCTAAAATCAAATCTGCCATTTGTGGCTAACTTTAGGGTGACCTTGATTCGTCAACCATACTTATTGTATTTTTTTCAAAATTTAATGAAATACAACAAACAAAAAATAACACAACAGAGATTTGAACTTATAAAGTACAAATCTCTATTGTATTCTTTATTTCAAGGCTTTGTGTAGTATTCAGTGTTAGTTTCTAATTAAAAAAAATATATAAAAATGTTTACTTAATTTAATGTCACTCTTTATCCATAGCGGGAAGTCAGAGAGAATGGAGCGCCAAATGCTACGGTCCCTACATACCTCTATCGCCTCGTCTACTGTCATCTACCTCTACCTCCCTTACCAGTCACTTTCCATCATAAATCTTTTTTGCCATTCTTTAATTACTCATTCGTTCGACGTGCCCAAACCAGCAGAGCACGTTCTTCTTCTTTCTCACCGTGACATCCTCGTTAGTACCTGCCATTCTGTGTATCTCTTCATTGCGGAAGAGATCGCATCTCCACAGCATTAATCTTTCTTTCATTCTTCTTCTGTAATACCCACGTTTCGCTGCCGTATACGGCATGTTATAACAGCGACGCTACCAACACTGCATTGTGTACGGCCAAACGCACAATTGTGCTTTTCGCCGTCTCATCAATGCAGCTAAGGTTCTGTTAAGCCTGTTACCGTCAGCTAAAAATATATATTTTCCATTAAAAAAATCCAAATTCTTATTATATATCGGCACATAATAAATACTTTTATTTATTTTGAGGCCGGTCGTGGCGCAGCGGCACGAGGTGTGACTGCAAAACCGACTGGTTGTGGGTTCGATCCCCACTCGAGGAGATGAAATATTTACTTAAATTTATATTTCCATTTCTTCGCTCTGGTGTCGAGGTTAAGCGCGGCGTTGAGTTCTGCCACTCAACACGCAATGCCTCCAGAATTCGGCAGAAAGTGGGGAACGGAGTGTCTTAACACTAGGTTCCCTCTGCCTACCCTGCTGTGTGCGGGATACAGCGTGAAGCTAATTTTTTTTTTTTTATTTATTTTCTTTTTGAAATTTCTTCAAAGACACGAGAATATTGCGTGTACACGGAGTATGTATGCATATTCATATTTTCTTATTAAACTCGGTTCAGTTGTTAAAGAATGTTCAATATTTTTTTTACGACTGTTAGCGGAACACTATATTAACATTGCTTACGGATTTTCAACTTAATAGCTATTATATTTTTTTTTTATTTTCAAGGCTAATTTGTTTATTCACATTCACGGTATTGACTATTTACGAATATGTTTAACTGGTCTTAGATTACCGATTGTACGAAAGATTGAGTTATAAAATAACTTATAAATGGAGTAAAATAATACATATTTCAAAGTTGTATAATTCTATACATATATGTACACGCAAGAAATGAAACCACTGGCTGTGATGTATTTAGAACGAACACATTCTAGATTTGTTTTTTTTTCGAGAATTGAACATTTTAAGTATTTATTTCATTTTATGTTCTTTGCTTATTCAGACAATTAATATAGAACAATACTTATTTAAAAAAACGTATAAACATTTGAACGTAGGGATTTGAACCCTTGCTTTTTCGGAAACCGTCAAAGACTTTTGGATTGAGTTGAAGACAAATGTCAATAACACGTTGCCGAAGAATTCGCTCTAGCTTTAAAATACAAAAAATATTTGTTTAAATAAAAATAAACATTATCTTAATATGTTTGTTCCTGGCCAAATCGGACATTTTAAACGACCTTAGAAAAGAAGACCTCTGTGCATGTATTGAAAGTAAATATATTATACTTTGAGGTCAATGTATTTATGGAGAGTGGAATCATCTGCGCTCCTTTTACGGGAGCAGCATATAAAATAAAATATTTCAAATCCATATCTAAAAAAAAATATCATCGTCTACAGCTTAGACGTAGGATTTTTTTCATTTTACGATTTTTATCTGTATTGTACACAACAACACGTAATGCCTCCAGAATTCGGCAAAAAGTGGGGAACGGTGTGTCTTAACACTAGGTTTCCTCTGCCTACCCTGCTGTGTGCGGGATACAGCGTGAAGCTAAGTTAAGTTATAAGTTAGTTATCTGTATCTGTGTATTACGTGTGACGCAGTTACGAATAGATTGATGCCAATAAAGTAAACACCAACTACGACAAAAATACTACTAAAGGTTGCCGATTTGCTGCTTTTATTCTTCAAAAACATCCCAGATGGAGAAAGGCATATCTCGTTCTATTTTACGCATTTACCTATTTTCTATAACAAACTTAAACTACCTACGTTCAACTTTGCTTCGTGCGGGGCTCTTGTTTCGGGCGTGTGCGGTGTTATCGCTTTGATAAGTCTGTCGCGTTTGTGTATGTGTCTGTCTGTTCTTATAATAAGAAATGGCGTTTTATTTTGTAACGGTAATTTTATTATTTATTTTGTGTGAAAAAATCAAACACTGCTTGAAAAAATCAAACAACTAATTGTTTTAGGCTTTTATCGAGTACTTAAAGATGTGCTTTTATTTAAAGTGGTGATAACAAAAACACTCTGTATATTTTTGAAAATTTTAAACAAAAGTATTTTAATTAGTTCTTTATTAAAAATATATAATATAATTATATGTATATAATGGGGGAATGGAATATTTAATATTTTCATTTCACTCAAGACGCGATGCCTCTAAAATTTAGCGGAAGGTGGGGAACGAAAGTGTCTTAAATAATGGGAACGGAATGTAACACCGCTAGGTTTTATTATGTACTTTTTGTATTGAATTTAAATTTATTTTTATTTTTTAAATGTGTGTAAATATGTATATATGTACAAAACTATGACTGGTGGAGAACGTAGTGTTGAGACACCCCGTTCCCTCTGCCTACCATGCTGTGTGCAGGATACAGAGTGAAGCTGATGACTGGTAATATTATATTGTAATGTTTTTGTTTCTTATTTTAGACGACATTGAGATTATACTGGGCCATGCACAATGTGCCCGAATTAAAGACCGCCATTCAGAACAATGACGCTATGTTTGGAACATTGGACACGTGGCTCCTGTACAGAATGACAGGTATTTATTTTAAAATAATGTTCAATAATCACCTACCTACCTACGATTATAATTTTCCAAGACAGACGGACCATGCAACCGGATGGTTTCCAAGAGGCGAGAATTCAACTTCCGCTACATACATGAGGCCAGTCGTGGCGCAGCGGCACGAGGTGCGACTGCAAAATCGACTGGTTGTGGGTTCGATCCCCACTCGAGGAGATGAAATATTTACTTAAATTTATATTTCCATTTCTTCGCTCTGGTGTCGAGGTTAAGCGCGGCGTTGAGTTCTGCCCCTCAACACGCAATGCCTCCAGAATTCGGCAGAAAGTGGGGAACCGAGTGTCTTAACACTAGGTTCCCTCTGCCTACCCTGCTGTGTGCGGGATACAGCGTGAAGCTACATACATATTTTTATATATGTGTTTAAAAAGCATTTTTCTTTCTTAAGTATGGAATAATACTTAAAAAAAAATAAAAAATAATCTACCGACATGCATCTATCGGATGTAGAGTCCTGGCGATAGTCACAAATCTACGTTTAAATTAATGTATGTATGTATGTATAATATTTAATATTTAGGTACTCCTACATTATTATTGTTTTTTCAGCTTTACGCTTTGTGTTGCATATAGAAGCTGAAGCAGTTTCCTACTTTCACTGATTTTCGGGGCATTGTGGTTGAGTGGCGGAACTCAACGCCGCGGTATTGCTTGGTACTAGAGCGAAGAAATGCAAAAAAATATATATTTCATTTTCTCGACTCGGATTGAACCCACAAGCTATCGTGACACACAGTCACACGCTGATGCCCCTGCGCCATGAAAACGAACGTTTTTCAAACTTCGATTGCGTCCTCTGATTTATTTCAAAGCAAATACGTTATTGTTGCGCGGAATTAGTAATTTCTTCTAAATTCTAATACTAAGCGATATTTCAGGTAGTAAAATCCACATGACCGACGTTTCTTCGGCGTCGGCGACTGGTTTCTTCGACCCTTTCACGATGCAATGGGCGGGTTGGGCCATGTCCTTGTTCGGGATACCTCAAGCTGCTCTACCCAAAGTTGTTGATACTGCGGGAGAGCATTTTACTAGCACAGATCCTGAGATATGGGGACATGCGATACCCATACGTAGTTGTGTGAGTATTTTTACATTTTTACTATGCATAAAAATATTACTGGTCTCTGTCTGATCTGATCTGATCACTGTCTGTACATGAAAGATTTATGACACAACCCTTATAAGATCACTTTGTTGTCCGTCCGTCTGTCTGTCTGTCAATAAAGGAACTCTTGGAGATATCAAGTTGAAATTTAACCGTATACTCAGATCTCTTAATTTCCTGAAAAAATAGTATTTCTTATAAATTTAAGTAAATGAATTTTTAAGTAAAAAAAAGCTATGGCCGTTTATATCGCAAAAAATGCGTATTACGACACAAAGGTAATCAAAATAAATAGGCTACTTCTGATTGATCTAGAAATATGAAATTTAGCAGCTAGCATCATAGCATGTACTAGCAAGCATGTACTAGCAAGTACAGGAAAAAATTATAAAAAGAATGAAAACTATACATTTGTGGTTAAATTTTAAAAAATAATAACCTTAAAAAGGGGTCAAAATTTGGTATTAAAGCCGCTAGTTCAAATAATGTATCAGATGTAAAGGCAAGCTAGGCTTGAATTTGAGAAAAAGCTCGAGACCTCTAATTTTTGTACGGAACCCTCGGTGGGCGAGCCCGACTCGCTCTTGTGTGATTTTTTTATACATCCATACATCTATATTTATAATAAAATCGTAACGCATCGGCGTCTGTACATAGAATACATATCAGGAAAAATGTTTATAGCAATATTGTTGCATACAATTTTTTATATTGACATAACCTTTTTGATTAGTGAACCGATTGAAATAAAACAATAACTAAATGTTAATAGAAGTTTGCCGATATACAGTAGTGAACTATGTTTAAATCGATTAAGCCGTTCCTGAGATTAGCGCACACAAATGCAAGACTTACAGACAAACAGACAAAAATAAAAAAAAATGTTATAATGTATTAGTATAGATGTGTAACATAATTTGACCATGACTATAAACGCTATTTACATATTCAAGATTAAAAATGATTAAACATTACTTTTAATATCTTCGCTTAATGATAATATACGTAATACTTTTATTTTATCAAAGATTTGAATAAAATTATATTGTAAAATTATTTTTTTATGCGCAATTCTAAAAAAGCACAAAAAATATAATATTTATAGGTAAGTTTTGTATGAAATCTTAGATCTTAGTGGATTTTGAGCTCGAAATCACTGCTCTTAACGAAAATGGATGTTCTCGATTTTTCAGTGTACTTACATTATTATATACAACTTTTATAACTTTTATAATATAGATGTGTCGTCGTACTCCAATAGCAGCGCATTCCTTGCTTGGCCTAAACCGGTTTTTACAGTATTTTTAGAAAACATATCAAATCAAATTTGAACGTAGTGAGATTTGAACCTGCGCTTCTTGGAAACCGCCCAAGCTCTCTGACCTACTAAGCCATACGTTCTCATCGAGAACTTATGGCTTAGTTGGTCAGAGCTTCAGAGCTTAGGTTGGCAGATCTATTTACAACTTATTTTATTGCTAGCATCTCTGTAAGGAGATTTTTAAAAATTTCTGCTACCCGAACGGACGACCGTCTCTACCAAAAGACCCGCTAGCCTCCGTGCATGTTTTTTATCTGCAACATACGTATGATCCAGGTGCTACATATCGATATTTTACATCAAAATGGATCATAATACATTACATCGACTAACTTCTTATTGATTTATTTGATTGACTGATCGATTTTGATTGATACAATATCGCTCTCTATGCTCCCGTTACCGGCTTCCATTTAAACTTTAAAGTGTGGTTTGCCAAAGAGTGCGATTTTCATTATACATATTTTTAAATATTTTTAAAGTGTTATTCCACACTTAGGAAAGAAAAATACTTATTTAGAAAACGTATAAAAATACGTTTTCTAAATAAGTATTTTTCATTATACATGTTTCGATCTAAAAACGGATCAAAAGATATTGTATCAATATAATATTCGGGTGAACCGTTATCTTGTGTAATGATTCACAAAATGATGACACATCACATGATGATGATGATGATGATGATGATGACGATGATGGAATTGAACTTTCTATAGTTCAACATTTAATTGTTTATTTTCAGATAGCAGATCAAACAGCCTCTATGTGGGGTTCGTGTTGTTTCAACGTTGGCGATGTCAAACTAACAATGGGTACGGGGACGTTCTTCAATATAAATACAGGAAGGTCACCTCACGCTTCAATATCCGGACTGTATCCAGTGGTGGGATGGAGATTGGGAGAAGAAATTATATTTTCGGCTGAAGGGGCTAATAATGATACAGCTAGTATCATCAAATGGGCGCAAAATTTAGGTGAGCTTATATTTAGATATTAGTTTTATGTAAATTATTTTTGATATAAATTTTCAAACCATAGTGTGTTTGTTGAGTGATGATAGGAAATGAAAATAATGTAGAGTGATTTACTACATGTTATTATAATTTCTTTTTGTGACTCGAATTCGGGTCAAAGGCAGAGCACGGGTCTAATACCGAATTCTTGTGTCAGTTAGTGTCAAAATATTTATTACAATAATATTAAAATTTTTACTTAATTCCAGGTTTATTTGAAAATCCACAAGACACAGCGGATATTGCAATGTCAGTGCCGGATTCAGACGGGGTTTTCTTCATACCTGCATTTAGTGGATTAGGGGTAAGCATTCAGTGGCGTAGATAGGTGTGGGCGAAGTGGGCCCTCGCCCACGGCCTCGCACGGTAACGGTCCTCCCGAGGCCTCTTTAGAAGCATGGCCATCAGATTAAAAATTCCCGAACTAAAAACCTAAAACTTATTACCAATATTCTTCACAGTAATGCTCTGTCAAATCATATTTAGTGGCAAAAATTGATTATAAATATTTTCTAGATGAAATCAGTACAGTTGCCTTAGTAATGTTGAAAAACATTTCATATATACATTTAAATAAAAATAATACCATCTTCACGCTGTATGCCTAAATTTGAACGTAGCGGATTTGAACCCGCGCCTCTTGGAAACCGTCTAACGGACGAAAACTTGGACGGTTTATCTACACAATTCTATTCAATAAATCTATCTCACCAAACATACCTGTTCGTTATAGTGAAAAGTATATAGATTTAAAAAATAAATATATTTTTTATAAAATACAATTTTAAATGTCTTAACACTAGGCTCTTTCTGCCTACCCTGTTACATGTGGAGAACAATGTAAAGCTGGAAAAAAAAAGAACAAAAATAATATTTGAATATTTCAGCCCCCCTACAACGACTGCACGGCCGCGTCGGGCTTCGTGGGCATGAAGCCGTCCACCAGCAAAGCGCACTTGGTGCGCGCTGTGCTGGAGTCGCTCGCGTTCCGCACCGCGCAGCTCTACTCCTGCGTTAGACACGAGACTGATTATACTTACAGTACCATACGGTAGGTTGTGTTTGTATGTATCTTATTTAGAGGCCGTCTGACTGGAAACGCGTTAAAAAAATTGGACAAACGGTTGTTGGTTCAATTCCTACTTGGAGGTAGAATTATTTTCATTTTCACGCTATGGTAATAAGACTAAGCGCGGTGTTGTATTTCGCACTCAGCACCCGAAATATTGAAAATAGGGGATTTGTTAATGTATTGAAATTTTGTTTCTCTTTTAGTAGCGTATACGCGTAAGAATATTTATATTTAAATTATTTTCTCCGGCCTCTGTTATCTAATACGCAGTATTGGACAGAAGACGACAGAAGAGGCCTAACATTAAGAACGGAGTGTCTTAACACTAGACTCGCTGCTTTGATTATAGCTAAATTACGTGAAGCTAAAGCAAAATAAGAAATCCATTAAACTAGTGTAGATAAGTCAAAGTTGCATTAATCGAAATTGATTCATAATCATTCAATCTTTTGATAAGATTTGTCATACTTTAATACAATTTTATCTACTTGTTTTGAATATAAATATGTATTTGTTTTCGTTATATAATAGACAAGCAGCCCACTCGCGGCTTCGCCCGCATTATACTTGTAATTTTTATTATACTACCTACATTTTATTATACTGCACTTACAAATCGATTATATGATTTATATTATACATTCAATCATTTTTCATAATTCTGAGAAAATGCAAGCACTACGTGGCTGCTTGAGAAGATGTAATGAGCGGCAAAGGCGCCCCCTGCGGGACTTGAGCCCAAACAGAGCGTTGAATCAAAAATAAAAAAAATCAGCTTCACGCTGTATCTCGCACACAGCAGGGTAGGCAGAGGAAACCTAGTGTTAAGACACTCCGTTCCCTACTTTCTGCCGAATTCTGGAGGCATTGCGTGTTGAGTGGCAGAACTAAACGTCGCGTTTAGCCTCGGCACCAGAGCGAAGAAATGAATTATAAATTTAAGTAAATATTTAATCTCCTCGAGTGGGGATCGAACCCACAACCAGTCGATTTTACAGTCACACTTTGTGCTGCCATTTGGCCACGATTGGCCTCTAACTAACTAATTCACTAAACTAACCAACTCGCTAACTAGCTAACTCACTAACTAGCTAACTCACTAACTAACTAACTAACTCACTAACTAATTCATAACTAACTATCTCACTAACTATCTCATTAATTAACTAACTAACTAGCTTACTAACTAACTCACTAACTAACTAAATCACTAACTAACAAACTCACTAACTTTCCTATTAACTAACTCTTCCGCTGTATTATATTATAGTAACTAAGTAACTAACTCACTAAACTAACCAACTCACTAACTAGCTAACTTACTAACTAAGTCACTAACTAACTCACTAACTAGCTTACTAACTAACTCACTAACTAACTCACTAACTAGCTCACTAACTCACCAAGCAACTAACTAACTAACTGTATTATGTTATAGTACTATAATAAATAAGTCCTGTATTTAATGTTTTTTTAGCTTCACGCTGTATCCCACACATAGCAGGGTAGGCAGAACTACCCTGAGAGGGGAACTTGGGAACCTAGTGTTATCAAACACTATTTTGAAATATTCAGAAACAAATATTTACTTATTTTACAAAAAATAATATGCAGAGGGGAAAATCAAATGCTACCATGGCGTGTATCTGACTCCAAACACGGTAGTTGTGGGTTCGATTTCGACTCAATAATAAAGTTTACATTATTTTATCTACAGTCTAGATGGTGGTGTGTCAAACAATGACTTTGTCGCGCAGCTGGTGGCGGACCTCACGGGGCTGCGCGTGGAGCGCCCCGTGCAGGTCGAGATGTCTTCCCTCGGGTGCGCTCATATTGTAGGGTTACACATAGGTGAGTTGGTACAGCTGGTTGGTTGGTTGGTGAGAAGTTAGCTGTAGATGGTGGCGCACAAGTTCAGAATAGCTTTTTCAAACTAAGAGAATAAGCAAGAGACCAGTCGTGGCGCAAAGTGTGACTGCAAAATCGATTGCTTGTGGGTTCGATCTCCACTCGAAGACATGAAATGTTTATTTAAATTTATATTTTCATTTCTTCGCTCTGGTATCGAGGCAAAGCGCGGCGTTGAGTTCCGCCACTCAACATGCAATTCTAGATTTTGGCGGAAAGTCGGTCGGCGGAAATGGAGTGTCTTAACACTAGGTTCCCTCTGCCTACCCTGCTGTGTGCGGGGTACAGCGTGAAGCTGATTTAATTCAAAAGTTTGAAGGAAAGAAAATACTCTAAAATAAGAAAAATACTAAAATCAAATCTGCACAGCCTATACTGTAATACGGGATTATTAAACACAATTAAGTGGTGTGCAATTTTATGAATGTTATTCAGACAAATACTTTTCTTATTATTATATAATACACGGTCTGTAGCTTTAGAATCCATGAATTACATTAAACTAATAATCTAGAATTCTTCGACGTAGTTTACTAAACAGGCTAGTCGAATATGACTATTTGACTAGCCTGTTTAGTATATGTTATAAATGTTATAAAAAACAGTATAGTACCTTAACATATTAGTTTAATTAATTAATACTTACCAATATAATATAATAATTATTCTCACAGGTATTTTCAAATCAAAAGACGAACTGAAATCTCTAAGAAAAATTGGAAATGTATTTTCACCGAGGCCGCACATCAAGAAAACGTACGAACAAATACTGTCGAGATGGGAGGACGCGGTGAAACGTATGTGCGGCTGGTATTCCCCCAATAAGACAACAATTTCACAAAAATCTGTTCACGTTTCTAGTAATTCAATAACTCCTCAAAACAGTTTCAAGGTGTCACTGAAGAAGGAGAAGTCGAAATAGCGGTGGCTTTTGTGTTTGTTTCTATTCGTCGCGTGCATTGCTGTATGCAGATGATATTTGCTTTTGTTTAGTTTCCTGTTTTCTTTTTTCATAGCTTCACGCTGTATCCCGCTCGTAATGGGGTAGGCAGGGGGAACCCGGAAACACTTCCGTTACCAACTTTCCGTCGAATTCTTGAGGTGTCGTGTGTTGAGTGGCGGAACTCAACGCTGCGCTTGCCTCCTTACCAGAGCGAGGAAATTGTTTAGTTTAAGGATTTATTTTGAGTAATGGTTTTGGACCTAACTGATAGAAGTTCCTCATGTAGACAATGAAGTAGAATAAAGACTATAGAAAGAAAGTATCGGAGGAGATCTAAAGACTTAGAAGTAGTTAGAGGACATACAGTGTATGTATAAACAAATTATAAAGGAACTATTTATACCTATTTATTGTTTAATGTTTTTTTATATTTTTTCGTTTCCTCTAAAACTAAAATTTATTTTATTGCTGAATTTGAACATTTCTTCTTTGATGGAATACCAAGTTTTTCTAGTCTAGTTTATTTTTCCCAGTTTTAAATGAAAATTATAAGAGAAAAATATTCAAGTAGAAATTACATTAAAATATTAATTGTTTGATGATACAGACCGTAAGAATAGCCAATCAAGCTTATTAATTGTAATACCAATTATTAATAAATTAACATTTCAATGTACCATAGATAATAAATAATTTTGTTTTAAAAAGAATAATCCATTCTCATACATACTTTCTTTTTTAGCTACACGCTGTATCCCACCTACAGCAGGGTAGGCAGGGATGTTAGTTTTAAGACACTCCGTTTCCCACGCCCCGCCTAATTTTCATGACATTGCGTGCTGAGCAGCGAAACTCAACGCCGTACATTTTCTTTTTATCATAGCAAGGAAATGGAATAATTTAATCCCCCGAGTGGCAATCGAACCTACAGCAGAGGCATTTACAATCAAACATGTGCCATCTCACTTCGACGGCCTTTACACCTCATCCATACTTTTGTTTTTAAGTTATTTATTCAAAATACTCAATTTTTAAATGTTGAATGCTTATTTAAAAAAAATCAAGAGATTGACAAAGAGAATCTATTGAATTTTAAAGACCTTCCATGTAACAATGGAATTTCACTTTATTAATTTAAATGTATAAATATATTTTTTCCGGGTAGCTAAATCTTAATTTAATTTTATAATATTATCTGTTATTTATTATTCATTGTTTATCTATTTTCATTTAAAATAGTGAATACTAGAAAAAAGTACTGCTGCATAGTTAAATTAAAACGATCCATTTTTTTATTTGTGTCAATTTAAATATTTAAAGCAATTAAAAGTGACAATATAAAAATTCTCATCTAGTACGCATATCATATGTTATAAATAAAATATGTTATTGTAGCTAATTTTGTGAGCAAATGTTCGCGTGTTTATTTGGTTATAGTAATGTATTATACATATATTATAGTAGTGGTTCATACTATGACTACAGCACTATGGTCTTGGGAGGGTTTTTAAAATAAAATGTTTTTTAAAAATATTATTTTTGTTGTAAGTAAAATAAATTGGGTATTGGGCATTTTCTTATTAATAAATAATTTAGTTTTAACGTTGGCATTATTCAGAAACATTTTTTTTTTCAACAATAATTTTATAGTATTTATTCGTTTTACATTTAAATGCAAAAAAAGTTGCTTTCATATATTAATTTATTATATATGTTTATATAGATTCTTTCTTACTTTTTTTTTCTCCTAATAAATGTGCATTAGGGTTGTGGTTTTAATAAAGGCTGCCTGATCAATGTACGTAATAATAAGCTTAGAAAAATTATATTCTGTAATATTTAAATTACAATATTGTAGAACTAAGATTAAATAAATATCATTATTATAAAATCGAGTAAAATTATCGAAGAGAATTTAATTAAAGTTATGAATTAATGAGAAATGGAAGTATGTATTATTCATTTAGTATATTTCAAAAAAAGTAATTTTTATATGAAAATGTTGGATGTATGAAATATAATGTGTATATATTTATAAATGTTTCAAATAATATGAAATCTGTGGAATTATTAGCTACTAGCTTTTAGTATTAAATTAAATGAATTTAGATTTGAAAAGGTTGTACTTATCAATTTTTTACAACCGTATCGTCCATTTGTACAGGAACTGAATGTCATATATAAATATATTATAGTTATTCATAATTAAATTGGCTAATTTCTTTTTATTATTATACTATTCTTTTTATTACTGTTATGTTATTATTGTTACAATGCTACGTGTATCTTTTACTACCATGCTATACATATATTTTCTTAAATATTATAAATATTTATATTAAAAAAAATATTGGAGCGGATTTGAACCAGTGTTTTTAGGTGACATTACCTAATGCAATTAGCGAATATATATAAAAAGTTGGAGTGTATGTATTATTAAAGAATACAATCAATTCAAATTTTGTTACATTAAACAGTTTTATTTGGAATATTTATTATATATTTCATTTATTTGATGAGTTAGAGCATTTATTTTACCTCGTTTTATAGATTTTTTATTTTAATTTATTATGGATGTATAAGTGTATAAGTAATATTTTACTCTTGCCCTTTTTTACGAGTATTATTATTTAATGTTATATATTATATGTATATAAAATTTATTTAAGCATTAAATGACATTATTTTATATTTACTTATAGTTCGTAATATTTCTTTTTAAAATTAGTTTTAGAAAAGTATTATCTTAAAAAAATATATTAAAAATGGCTATGGTTGCTTGTTGAATATTGGAATATTTTGTAAAGGAAATCACGGTAGAATGGTTATTATCAATAAAATTAAAATCCAATCGAAATGTTTGTTACACAGTTAAATATAAGTTAAAAATAGTTTTAACTATTCAAGACTGGAACTGGACAAGATGTAAAGAGAAAAGTCAATTTGAATTCAATAAACATGATTATTAAGTTTTTTTGTGTTTTTACTTATCGTTATTTTTTATCCGCCACACAGCAGAGTAGGCAGTAAGGAACCTAGTGCTAAGACACTCCCTTACCCATTTTCCGCTGAATTATACGACGCATTGCGTGTTGGGTGGCGGAACTCGACGCTGAACTTTTGCCTTGGTGTGAAAAAAATATAATATTAATAAACAATAATTAATTCCCTTGTGTGGAGATCGAAACCACAACCGACGTCGTACAGTCGGTTTCTGCACGTCGGCCTCAAGCTGCGGAAACGGCTGTGTTTTTACTTGAAACATTCTCTTTTAATTCCTTTGTGTTTTAAATATATCCATATTGTTGAAATAATATTATATCTAAACAATTAGCACCACCAATTTCTATTCTTATATTGGGCGTCATGATTATATTGAGCATTAATTGTGCGTCAGTCATTTCTGTATCAGTCGCGTGATAATTCCACAAATGGACATGAAATGTTATTTACGTTTCACATTAACATTTACAAGCGTATAAATAACATTACTGTAACAAGATCTTCAGAATAAATCAGAATGGCGAAGGCTCTAGTCTTGTTCATATTATTTTTGATTGTAAAAAATATATTTGGATATATCCGTGATGGGATGAACTTATATCCCGAGTTATTGAAGACCAGTGGTAATATTTGGGCGGGGAATGACTATATTGATTATAATCCAGATCAAAATTATGGAACCGTTTTGATAGAGGCCCCTTTGATTGTTTGAGTGTATCTCTCTTTATAGATAGAGAACGTTAAAGAAGTGCTATGGCCATATGTTACTGCTAGCTCGCATCTTCATGCCAGATACGGCCGGAATGGAGTTACTCTTCAAGAAGAAAATCATCATGTGATCTTGATCGCTTCGAATAGATATTAAAATCAGAAAAGAAATCTTTATGGAGACATTAAAAATGTTAAAGATTTCGATGGAAGGACCTATGGGATCTAACTATCTTATTATAAACATTAGAAGAGGATCAAAGAATGTTTTAAATTTTACGTGTAATGCCTATGTTTTGATGATTTATAATTATTGTGAAATAAACAATAACTAAAGACTACCAATTGTTCAAAATCTATCATTTAAATAAAAAAAATATCATTATTTTTTGCTTACCTATAGGGATTCGTATAAGAAAATTGTACTTAAATGATGATTTAATTTTTTTTAATATACGTTTGATACTTAGATATTATTCTTTATTATGTTATTCAGAATTTCTTTATTATATTTATTTTAGATAGAGAATATATTTTTTCGTACATGTAACAAGTAAGAAATATTCAAATACAATTTATTTAACGTATTATTTAAACTTGAGTTAATTCATTTTGTATGTTTATAAAAAAAGTATACCTAATGATACAAATTTTGAGAACAATGATAACAAAATATATAGTAATATTTTTTATCGAGTTATTTTCATATGCTTTCTTAATAATAATAATATCAATAAAAAAATAATAAGTATATTTTAAAATCTAGAACATTAGAATTGCGCAATACGGTGTAACTTATTACCTTGAATAATACTACCTTGAATGTACCTACAATAAATATTTTTCATGGCTGCCGTGGCGCAGGGACACATCGTGTGACTGTAAAAGCGACTGCTTGTGGTTTCGATCCCCACTCGAGGAAAATCAATATTTATTTACATTTATATTTTCATTTCTTCTTTCTGGTGTCGATGCAAAGCGCGGCGTTGAATTCTGCCAATCAACACGCAATGCCTCCAGAACTCGGCGGAAAGTGGCGAGCGGAGTGTCTTAATATTAGGTTCCCTCTGCTTACCCTGCTTTGGGTGGGATACAGCGTGAAAAGAAAAATAGGTTAAAAATGTTAAAAATATTTAAGAAATAGCATTCTCTCTTGCCAGACGATAATTCTTGTTAATTATCTTTGGGTAGCGGAAATTTGTAAAAACCTCGCTACAGAGATGCTAACAGCATATATAAGTTGTAACAAGCGTATAAAAATTTCGACGTAGTAAAGAACGTATGGCTTAGTGGTAGAGCGCCTGGTCGGTGGCAGGAGGCGCGGGTTCGAGTCGAGTCTAAATAAGTATTAGAGTGGGATAGTGTTTGACTCCTATCTTTATATTATACCTCCACTCAAAAAATATTTATTTTTAAATTGTTTTTATTTCCCTGCTTTTATAAAACAAACGGTGACGTTGAGTTGCAACTCATTAAGCGATTTGAACTTAGGTGGAATCTTGGAAGGTGGGGGAACCGATCGTTTAGACCAGGGGTTCCCAACCTTTTCTTTATCAAGGACCACTTTTATATCATTCTTGGTACTTGGACCACTATGCATGTAGGTATAATAAAAATTAAGTGCGATAATCTAATAGAAACTACGCCTCACCATCCCTAGTCATATAATTAAAATCGTTCGCGGACCATATTTAGGCTTCTGCGGACCACTGGCTGGGAACCAGTGGTTTGGACACTAGGTTCTCTTTACGTACTCGCTGCAAGTTTTATTCAAAAAGTATGGTAGAAGGAAATAGCTTAGAGTCCACGCGAATTTGCAAATTTGCAGGCGGCCACTAGTTATAAATACACAGATAAGGATATGCAAATAAATATTGCTTTAACATAAATCATACATAAATATTTATTGGCTGTCTTTGTTATGGCTATTTAAAACAAAATAAAATAAAAAAAAAATTGAATTGTAAAATTTCATATGAGCGAAATTGCAGACAGTTTAACCAAACCAATACTTATAATTGCAAAGAACATGAACTATTTTATTTTTACCTAAAAAGAGCACCTAAAAAAATTCTATCCGTAAAAAACATATTTTGTTACGATTTTATTTACAAACATATAAAAACAGGTATAATTAACATTATAAAAAAAAAATCAGCTTCACGCTGTATCCTGCACACAACAGGGTAGGCAGAGGGAACCTAGTGTTAAGACACTCCGTTCCCCCCTTTCTACCGAATTCTGGAGGCATTGCGTGTTGAGTGGCAGAACTCAAAGCTGCGCTTTGCCTCGACACCAGAACGAAGAAATGGAAATATAAATTTATATAGTAAATATTTCATCTTCTCGAGTGAGGATCGAACCCATAACCAGTCGGCTTTACAGTCATTCTTTGTGCCTCTGCGCCACCACGACTGGCCTCAATAAAAAAAGAAAATTGAAATAATAAAAAAATCTGTTAAAAATAATACGACATGTAGGTCTGAAAATAGATCTGTTTATTTCAATAATGATACATTATAACACTTAACATACAAATATCAATACTGTAAGCTTTAAAAAGTAAAACTATTTTCTTTACTTTACTAAAAAAAGCTAAAGCTAAAGCTGTTAAGCTTGCTTACACCATCGAGTATTTCTAATAAGTACCTAAAAATAATCTTATGAAGAAATTAAGGCTTTGGTATTAAGCATATATACATTTTTTTCCCATTTCTATCAACTATCAACCGACCCACGTCGGTAAAGTTTTAATTCTTCTGTCCAGACCTGTAAGTGAATTTTCATAGTTAGCGCCTTCAAAGTCCGCTAAGAGATCGTTGCTAGGATTGTCACCTCTTATAGCCGATCTTTTCTCCACACGATGTTCGGATTCCAGTGATTGTGGATTTGTTGCAATCTCTTCTAATGGCAGCACAATTGGCACGAAGCCAACCAGTCCTTTGCTTAAAAGAATCTCTATTTCACTTTTGTTATCTTTTTCCGACGCCGGTTTCGCGTTTATTACGGCTAATAATAGAAAAAAGATGAATATTTTTGTAGCCATATTTATGTATACTATTGAATCGATTTTTTAACAACTTTTTTATAGTCTGGCTGGCCCAACGGTTGTTGTGAAATAAACCCTTGGGTGCATGCAAAGCCTTTATACCAGTTCAAAGTAGTCTTGAAATATAATAGTGCTAACTAAATTACACCGAATTGGATTCAAGCAACGTATCGGTCGTTCCTATACTAATATTATATGTTCATAATATCAATGATGTGATGACCATGGATGTGCTCGAGGTATTGTTGACTTCTAAAAAATGCGTCGCGATCTAGTCAAAGATGTGTGTTTACAGTTTGGTGTAAATATAAACTGTTTATATTATAAAGTGAATCAGCTACTAAATTTACTTCTTAGAAATAATACATGTATGAGCCATGTCGTGTGATGATGAAATTATAATTTAACTTAGTTTTACGCGGTGTCCCTTGCGGGGTAGTCAGAGAGAGCGGAGCGGCAAGCTATGGTCTTTACATATCTCTTTCGCCTCGTCCACTGTCATCGACCTCTCCATACATACCCTCCGGGGGGTCCTCATGGTTTTTACGTGACCTTCCTCTAGTATCTTTGATACTGTTTTGGAAGGTTAACCGAGATGTCCCCATATCGCTCTTATCGCTCACTTTTCCATCATAAATCTTTTTTGCAATTTTTGCGCCTGTGCTGACGTGTCATCAATGCAGTTAAGGCTCTGTTAACCCTGTTACCGGCAGCAATTTCCCACTCGAGGAAATGAGTTTATACATGAGAATTATACAAGAATATATGCGAAACACTGTAAATGTGGAGGATCTGCATACCCATGTCACCAGCTGCACATCGTTGTACACCAGCTAAGAATTCAGCTTCAAGTAACGAGTCTATTCAATTAAATTGAATAAATTTAATCTTGGAAAAACAAATTGGATATAATGACACTTTTAAAACTAATATAACTAAGTAACTTTACATTGTGATCTAATTTAAATTTAAATTTATCTTCCGGCGAACACTAAAATATGAGATGTTAATGGATAACGGAATATATTTTTTTTTTTTTTTTGTTCAGCTTTACGCCATATTACGCATTTAGCAGCATGTAGGGAGCCTAGTGTTAAGACACTCCGTTCTACACTTTCCGGCATTCTAGAGGCCACAACTTCAGAGAGAGAGAGAAAATAATCAAAATAATAAATACATTATTTTATTTCCTCGAATGGGAATCGAACCCGCAACCTGTCGTGTTTACAACTTTACGCATGTGACCTTGTGCTACGACTGCTTCTATCTAGTAAGCTATTAAGCAAATAATCAGAGGACGCAAAAAAGTCTTTATAAAATTATAAGTATACATATATTATGTAATATCCGAAGGCTTTTTCAATTTTAAAAATTGATTTTAATTCACTGTTATATAAAAAAAAAACTATTGTGTATTTTTAAAAAAATTGATACATAATGAAACGAAAAAAACGATACATGGATTTACCAGGCTTACGTAGAGAGTAGCGTAGAGTACGCTGCCAACATATTCCTTCCCTTTTTTTTAAGAGGGTGACTGTGATCCTCTGCCAGCATTAGGTATAATCAAGATAAATTTAAAATTAAATAAATAAAATCAGCTTCACGCACACAGCAGGGTAGGCCGAGGGAACCT
Organism: Heliconius hermathena; assembly: GCA_013403705.1. NCBI lineage: Eukaryota > Metazoa > Arthropoda > Insecta > Lepidoptera > Nymphalidae > Heliconius > Heliconius hermathena. The sequence continues at coordinate 14,465 of JAAIXJ010000375.1, read as the reverse complement.
AGTGTTAAGACACTCCGTTCCCCACTTTGAGGCCAGTTGTGGCGCAGGAGCATAAAGTGTGACTGTAAAATCGACTGGTTGTGGGTTCGATCCCCACTCGAGGAAATGAAATATTTATTTACATCTATATTTTCATTTCTTCGCTTTGGTGTCGGGGCAAAGCGCGGCGTTGAGTTCCGCCACTCAACACGCAATGCCTCCAGAACTCGGCGGAAAGTGGGGAAGATAAATTTAATATACATAAAATAATTTTGACAACATTATTCTTCAGAGATAAAAATTTCTTTTTGGATTTACACTTTGGTATGTGTATCACCTATAAAAAATGTAATATTTTACAGCTTCAGGCTTCATCTCACATATGCTTGAGTAAATAGAGGGAACCTAATATTAAGACACACCATCCTACTATCATTTACTTAATTTCACAATTTTTGCTTTGAATTATAAAGGTTGTCTTTTCAATACATTTGGTTTCTACTTAATTATTTTTATTATTTTGTTTAGACAGCGATGTTAGCACCTGATTGATTAGCATATAGTGTTTATTGATATAAATCACTTATTTTTTTTTTGGGAAGTGCTAAAATTTATGTTTACTTAGCACATTTTTATAGAGTGTCAAAGCAGGACTCCTTTTAGGGTCATTTTATAAAGGTATATAATGCTTACTTTTACGTTCAAATGTTACAAATGTTAATTAATCATGACTGTGATCAGTTGACAAATTGAATATCTTTGGCTATATTACATTAGGTAAGTATGTGAAATTTGTTATGTTTTTTTCTTATTTTTTCTATTACATATTAACTCGTAACTTGGCATAATATAATGTCGCTCTATGTTTAGTCGGACAACATAATTTTTTACTTTTAAAAAAAAAAAATATTGGTTCCTACATCGCATTGATGACGTTTATAACTTTTTAAAATTCAGTTTTATATAAACCCAGTGCCTTCAAACCTACGTCATTTCAAAACAAAAGCAAAGCTTAAATTTTGAGGATTAGTCTTATATGTAGTAAACGGTATGTGTATTTACTAACTTGTAGTTAAAGTGGGACCCTTTCAGAGGTAGCGCCAACTAAAGATATATCTCTGTCTGGGAGGATGATTGAGCCATCGGCCCTAAATAATATATGTAAAATTGAGGCGTGTTAGTATAACGTAGTTAGTTTCAATTTTAAACAACATTTAGGACGTCTGGCTGGAGTTAAGGCTCACGTAAAGCGTCTGGCAATAATAAATATATATTTTATAAATTATTTCTAAAAACATAATTAAATACGAGTGTTCCAACATTAATGTAGGTGAGCGTGTATTTTTAGTTAGTAAATACGCATACCGTCTTAACAATATATTAGAGAATTAATTTTCAAAATTTCAGCTTTGCTAAAATAACGTAGTACTAGGGGTCCTGGGATCTTAGTCTATATGTAATATATGTGAAAAATTAAGTACAAGTAGTTATATATTTTACAGACATTCATGTTCCATGTTTAATTTTCTTTTAATTTATTTTTTTAATAGAAATATTATATATATATATAAAAAAAAACAACGATTGTGTTATGTTAAAGCGTAAGTAGTATGTTTACTACGTATCTATTATCAACTCCATCGACTAACTTTTATTAGCACCCTATTAGAATCTTGCCGTGAGTCAAGGCTCGTGCATCCTCGATTACTATACAATTTGTTTATCGAATTTATATATCGAAACGTGCGTCAATCCTGTTTGTTTGTAAAGACAAACAAAACAGATTACAGATCATCCAAGTATGCAGTTCTGATAATGTTTAATATTTTCTGTCAACAGTTGGGGATTTATAAGGCCTGAGCTTCTGAACACGGAAGATTAGTACTGAATTGAGTCAGACAAGATTGGATCTATTGGAAATGCGTTCAATGTTCTTCGTCGTCGCGTCGCTGGCGCTGCTAGCAGTCTGCGTGTGCGCTCCAGAAGGGGCGTCGATCCAGCACATCCCACCAAAAGCAGGCGAAACACCGTCAGCTATAGGAAAAGATGGTGCGGTTTTACTTGCTGCGGCCAGCGGTGCTGGTTCTTCTAAACACATCCACGTAGCTAGAACTCGTAGAGATCTGGCGGGCCAAGAAAGTGATCTTTTACCTTCTGCCAATGAAGCTGAGGCGTCAGTCTTTGGAGAATCCTCCAATCTCGACGGTCGCGGTCGTATCAGAGTCCTCCCCGCTTTCCTGGGTTAAGATACATGAAATCGAAAAAATATATTAAGACCCATTTATTGTTATTATTATATGAAAAAATAATTGCAAAGTGATTTGAATTTTAAAAATATTCCATTTGTTTATTTCTTTTTTGAATAAACTTATTATATAATTTTATATTTTGTTTTTTATTATTTGTTTATGATGTCTTATTTGTTAATTGTCCAATATTTCTGATAATACTTATTAGCTGGAAAGTAAGTTATTGTATCTAAATAGACAAAAGCATAGTGCTGTTATAAATAACCTTATCTAAAATATAATCTATATATATAAAAGAATATGTTCCGACTGACTGAGGTAAGACGCACGCACAACCGTAACCGCTGTGCGTAGAAACGTGAAATTTGGACAAATTTTTATTTTTATAAAAAAATAAAATTTGGACATCTACGAAGGGATTTTGAAAAATTTTTACCCTAAAGGGATGAAATAGGGGTTGAAAGTTTGTATGGATTTTTTTTAAATCGGGACCGATTTTTATAAAATTTGAAATTCAGACTCTTAAAAATATTTTACTGGTTTATATTTTTTAGAATTCATCCCCTAAGGGTTCAAATAAGGGGTTGAAAGTTTATATGGAGAAATCTTTAAATCGCCACCGATTTTTATAAAAAAATAAATTCAGACTGTTAAAAATATTTTATTGAACACGTGTTTCGTGGTTTTTTTAGAATTCACCCCTAAGGGTGCAAATAAGCGGGCGAAGCTTCGTGCGCCCACTAGTCATCGATATACAAAAACACTCGTAGGGAATTCAATTATATAAAACTAAATATATATTTCAAATGTATTATATTTTAAATGTCTTTTTTACATTATACATGGTAACTTGAAAATCATATCCTACCACAGATTATATATTTCATAAAACATAGAATATCAATGGTTTTACAGGTTAATGTTGTATAACAATGTTAATATGTTAATATGAATTACTACTTGTTAGACTAAGCGTTCTAATTAAATTTTTCCTTATAAAATTGAAATGTATTCTTATCACGTATTCCTTGAAACATTTTTTATCATGAAAGCTGTAATATCAATTGCATTTTTCCTATTATGTGGAGTTACTTGTGCGCCATTTAAAGATAATCCTGAAAACGAAGAAGACAAAATGTTATCAGAGGAAGCTTTACTTTCAAAATATGTAATAAAAAGAGAAATACAAAACGAAAACGATGGTAAAGAAATGATATCGACAGCTGAAAGTAATAATAATTATGTGTATCGACCACTTTTCACCTACAGAAGAATAGAACACAGCAAACGGAGAATTACTATGTATAACTCGTTTCTTGGATAGGTAATTATATTTAATTATTTATATACATTAAGATATTTGTGTTTTTGCTGTTATAAAGATTTTTATAATTGGCAACGAGAAGCAGTAAAACTTGCTCGTTTACTTAATTGCGGCTTAATTTGTGGTAGCATTTAATGTCGTGTTTGTTTTATTGCTTTGGCCTTTTTCACAGCGCGTTATACCTATATTAAAATGAAAAACTATCAGACTTTTTTAACTATTATTTTCTATTTCTTTTGTGTAAGTAATTACTACCATATTATAAGTCAAAGTAAAAAAAAACACAATATTTATAAGGTAGACGTAATGTATAGATATGGCTACTTAATTATTTATTTACGTACATTATTCCTTTTCAGGGAACAATGGGCGGTATCTCACCAGTTCATGATTATGCAAATAAAATTAATTCTAAGATTATAAATGAAAGATTTCTTCTAAAATCACCCCATAACGTACTTAAGCATTTAGATAATTCGATACTCAAAGCTACTAAAAATGTAACACAAAATCCCGAAATGGATGAAAACCTCTATAAAATATCGAAGGATTTGGTATCTGCTATTCTAGTTAAACTAGAAATCCAGGATAAAATAACAAGAATCACAAGAGAGGCTTTAGATGCTCCCGGAAAGAGCAAAGGCGTAACAGCAATAGAGACAAGGAGGATATTAGACTACATATCAAGAACATTGTCTGGCCATATTCTAACTATTACTCGAGCCTCTACTGAATCTGAGCTGCATCGTTTGGTTTTTGGTCTCGCACAAATTGCCGCTGAGGTTTCCATTGTTTCAGCTTTAAAAGATATTACATATGCTACAGCTTTATCTAAAAAACAATCAATTGACTTGTCACTACGAAGAAAGAGAGCTGTGCCTCTTAAAAATGAAATTATTTCAACAACTAATGCACCGACTGACAATCATGTATCTACAGTATATGATATTATATTAGGTAAATCAAAGAACCCTGTACAACAAATAGTCTCCCCGAAGTTTGATTCAAGCTATGCAATAAAAAGGTTCGGATCATCTGAACAGGTAATGCCTTACTCAGTATTACCTATTGGTAATAGAAATAGTATACAAATATTACATAATAAAAAAGAAGCCTTTGCTGTACCCCCAAAAGTATTTTTAAATCAAACGGCTCTAGACATTGAAAACAACGAGGCAAATGCGTCTAATAATGCGGCTATTATATTAGAAAAAAAATTAAACGCTACTCACTATATGACAGTAGACACATCTACTTTGGAAACGCAAGAATCTAATATACCGAGTATCGTAGATGATTGGATTGATCCAAAAGATAATATTTATGCATTGAGTCCAGACATAGTTGCTGAAATGGAAATAGAGCAACCAGAAATAGTGGACGAAGGCAGTAATGACAGGAAAGCTAAACAAAAATTGGAACGTTTAGAATTAAAAGCCAAAAAGGCAATACTATATGCTGGGGACGTTGCATATTTGGCAGCCGCTAGTGTAGTTGCAATGAGACGGGCCTTAACAGCTTCTATAGAAGTGCAAATGTCAGTGAAATATGCTAAAAATGGTATGGCAAATCATCAAGACTTAATGATGAATCTTGCTAAGACAGCTGCACAGCAAGCAGGTAAGGAAGCAAAAAGTGCCACATCAAAGTCACTAGCTTGCGAACGAGTCATAAAACTAGCCTTGAAGTACACCGCTCAGTCTAAAGGAGCTATACTGAACCACGTGGCAAACAGAGTAGTTATGGACTCTTTATCATTAGCAACGTTGGCCAAGTCCATGGCTTTTGTATCATCAGATATCGCCATAAATTCGTTGTATCAAGCCACCGATCTGAAACCGCCTTCATAAATGTTTTTATAGATTTGTTGAAATAGTAAGTAAGTAACAGGAGATATTACATACTATATATGCAATTCTTCTTTTTTTACTTTCACGCTTTTCCCGTATTGCACGTAGGCAGGGAAAACATACTATTAAAATTCTTTTCTACAATTTCCATCCAAAGCAGAGAAAAAAATAGTTAATTCTGCTGCGTGGGGAATGAGTCGAACCTTCGATCGTTACTTTTACAGTTATACGTTATTCCACTGCGCCACGGTGACCTCTATAAAAAATAAACAATATCGATATCGAAATGGTTTACATTATCCATTTAATAAAAAAATATATATAATAACAAAAATTAAATAAGCTTTTTTTAAACATTTGTTAAAGTGTTATTCCACGCTTAGGAAAGAAAAATACTTATTTAGAAAACGTATAAAAATTTGAACGTAGCGGGACTCGAACCCGCGGCTCCTGGAAACCGACCAGGTCGGTTTAAGTATTAAATAAGTTCTCACAGAAAATCAGAGCCGTTAAGATTGTATTTCAAATACAATAAATTATTATCAAAGCAAAATAAATGAAATAAAAATTTAAAGTTAATTTACTTTGAGAACACAATTTTAATTTACTTTTTGTATACATTATTATTCCAATATAATAATTGTGAAATTGCTTTCATCATATGTTTTCTAATTGGAATATGTTTATATCTAAGGAGAAATGTCCGTGTGAAATTCACTTAAAAGTTGGTTAATATTATAATTATCTTTAAATACTGCTTTAACTGATCGGAAATAATATTTTTCGTGAGTGTATTCTATTTTAATGGGTAAAGTATAAAGATTTATTTAATTACTACCTCCATACAAAAAAAATATATAATTTTAAATCTGCTTCAATATTTATGTATTCAACATATAATCTTGAGGATAAGACTTTACTTATTTTTGAAGTAGTCGAGTTCCGTGGTCATTGGCATTCATCCATCAGTAAAAATTTTCCAATTTTCCAATATAATTGGTATACTACTAGTATAATAGGAATCGTCTGAAAATGGTTATTAATATTTTTATAATTTCATTTTGTACAGTTGTCGCAAGTAGACGCAGCCAAATTTAGTACCATATAAAAGGTACTGGAATTTACTATTAAAATAATAAAAAAATACGGGTAAAGCGCGGTAAAGTATAAACATTTTTACTATAAGTATAAAAATCATTTAATGAAATATGGCCTTAACTTTAAAACGACGTATCTTCGCAATCCTAATGAATGTTAACTATTTTATTGTATTTTTGTAAAGACGTTTACCTGAAGGTATAGAATCCATAATGGTTTAGTTCTAATATCAACTAAATAAATATCAAACGTGATTTAAAAATAATGCAAAATAATACTAAATCATTCCTTCAAGCAATGACTGTATTGTTGATCTATGTAAGTAATAAAATAAAAAGTGTCAAGCTTTTTAATAGCAACCAATAGATAGATAAAGAAATCTTGTAGGTAATTTAAGTTACTATTTTTTAATTAGAGAAACTTTATTTTTTGAATATTGGCCATCAATCGTGTAAATTTCACCTGTGTGCACCGGTTCGGAAGGCAGTTCTGCTGTGAAGAGGCGGCAAGAAACTCAATAGTTGCTTTTTTCAATATGGGGGTTACGATATAATTGCCTAATGCAATAATACAATGGTATCCTATCCTGTATCAAATTCAAATGATCTTAATTAAAAACATTTTAATCTTTCAAATATTCTTGGATAATTAACGTTGTTTTTACATTTACTTTGCATTGGCAAATTTAGAACACATTGCGGAATACTATTATGCAGACGTATACTTAGACCCATAAAAAATATTCACTTTTTGAAGGCGATAACTAGGCGTTACAAGTTTGTCTTTGTTTCTTGTACCTATCGTATGTACAGACACCGTATTCAATCGGACAAACAGAATATTGTAATATCTACATATTGGGAGGCAACTATAAGAATACCTGTACCTTAAAATTGGAAAGAATCTCGAGCTTTAAGTTTATGAATAGATCTTTATTGAAGGGTAAATAATTAAAAAATTCAATCTGCGGCAAAAAGGGTAGTCCCTATAGTAGAATTCCATAAGTCAGAATGCTATCAAAATATATTTAAAATGAAAATTTAACAATAAAATTTTAATTTAAAATGTTGTTGCCCTATATAATATAATATGAAATAATAAAAGTAGAAACAATATGTGTAATAAATACTCTATATAACGCCATCTGTGCAAAAATATATAAGACTATTAGTATTAGTATACCTACATATATATTCGGCCATAAAAGTGATCGTACAAATTTTATTCTACTGTATACTTGTAAACAAAGTCAATATCAACTAGATGGCGTATGTGCATGAATTCTTGTTTTATCTTACAGCATGGTCAACAAATCGTGGCTGCTATGAAGTTAGCTAAAGATGGGTGGGCAAATTTAATTTTAAGATTTTTACCTACTTTAGTTATTTTTTTCCCAAGTGAACAATACGAAAAATATAAAAAAAAATAACTTTAGTACAATACTTGGTACTCGTGTTACTCAAATATAAATATTTATTCATGCAGTTACTCCTGTGCACCTTGCTAAAATCAGGGTCAGGGGTTTCTTACTGGCTGTAGTGGGTAGGGACCAGAGGCGTAGTGAGGGGAGGGGGGGGGCAAGGGGGGACATCATGCCCCGGGCGCTACTCACAAAGGGGCGCCAAAAGGTCTGCAAAACTATTTAAATATATTAAATTGGGAGTATATTTTATATATACAATTATATGATGTTCATCTGGGGGGCGCTGAAAAGGTATTTTGCACCAGGCGCAAGTTACGCCCGCTACGCCACTGGTAGGGATCTCTCACTGCCCAGTGTGGTGGGGCTATGCTGGACTGTGCGAGGAACTGGTCTGCAATGGTCTCCTTCTGCGAATCAGTAATCTCATAAAAGGAGACCGCGTAGCCTGTGCATGAGTCCAGCGCTTATGTAGATCCGATCTGCCGCCGTAGGTCAGGGGGTAGGAGAAGGCGCTGTGCGCATCTCATACTCCTCCTACATCAGAGGAGCTACTGCGGGAGGGCCACGGTGATCCTCCTGCAAGTCATTGACGCTGCGGGTGCCCTATGAGAAATCCCGGGGCACCCTGAATGTGAAGGCGGCCCGTAAATGGCGGGCGGTTGTAGTAATATGCGCGAGCGATCCTGCGGCGTCTCATATAGATGGAGAGGGTTTCCGCTGGGTTTTAGTGGGTAGGATTGGTTTCACCGGTGAGTCTCACAGTACCGCTCATCGGTAAGGCAATTGTCTTCCGTATGGGTGGCCTGCGTAAATGCATTTCCCGGCGATAAAATAAGGATTTTCTTACTATATGAATGTGGCCTGGATAATGGTTGCGTTCCCTATATATACATACATGACTATGCCATATACGAGTACATTGTAAGTAGGACAAGTATTTTTCTATGTCTTGCAATTCCTATAATCCAGCATTCTCTTATTGTGTAACATTATCTGTTTTTACTGTAACACCTTCGCCTTCTAGTGTGTTCTCCATACATCGCCTTCTAGTGTGTTCTCTATACAATGTGTTATAACAAATGGGAAGTGATTATTGCTCAACTGGAACATTCAAAACATTATAACGTTTTAAGCTAAAAGAACACAACAAAAGATATCTTAGAATTATTAAATTTTATCATATGACAGTCTCCATAATATACCATTATATANCGACGCTCTTCCGATCATATATATATCATAAATCTAATATATATATAAATCTTCCATACAAATGTTTATTTTTAACGTCAAAAACAAGATAATAAATAAGACCCATTAAAAAACATGAAATAACTGTAGCCGACTAAAAAAGAATTTAGGTAGTTTAATTTCACACACTAATACAACCAAAATGAAACTTGGCAGTTCTTATACGTAGATGAGTTGACAATACAATAGTATACTACCATCGAACTGGTTTATAGTTGAATCCCAAAGGTGGGAACCTATCCCACCCTAGAATCCCTGAGATGTCTATTAGTAAAACCGTAGACTTTGGGATCGTTAGATTCGTCTTGACATATTCTGTTTACACATTCTGGTGCCGAAGACCTGGCCATGTATCTGGAATGCTGATGGAATTCGTGTTTTTATTTTTAGTAAGCTAAAAGCGTTATTTATATTAAAATTTACAACAGATAGGTTCAATAATATAATATAATATAATATATAATATTTTAGTTTTTTATACAGTATTTAGAATAAGGAGTTCAAATATATTTTATTCATTTACTATGGATATTACATACAATTCTAGAAATGTAAATATTTTTAGAGTAGTAGAGTTCTACACCAGAGCTATATATAATATCTAATATTTTTATTTCTTAATAAAAATATTAGATATTTTGTTCAGTGAGAATCGAACCCACCTCGCGTTTATAGTCACAGTGCCCCTATGACTGGCCTCAATAAATAATAGTAAATAATTATAATAGTTTTTATTCGATAATAGTCAGTAATACAAGGTAGCCACCGCGCAGACCGCGGCCATGATACGTGGTCTTGCGGAGTACGTGCTGATCGAAGCAACGTGCCCGTCTGTGTGTTGCAATAACATACGAATGATAATGAAAATTGATATTTGTATGTTGCAACCGATTTTAAACGATATTTTTTTTTGTTTTTACAATAGGTTAATATATTTATTATATATCTCCCTGTCCTTATAATTTTAAACGGTAATTTTAGAAGTTCCATTAAGAAAGATGTATTTTTATTGCAATCCCGCATGTATATCCTGCTACATGCAGCAGGATAGGCAGGGGGAACCTAGTTGAGACACTTCGTTTGCCATTTTCCGCCGAATTCTGGAGGTGTTATGTGTTGTGTGGCGGAACTCAACGCCGCGCTTTGCACATGAGGGGAGAAATATAAATATTAAATTATTCATTTCCTCAAGTGGGATTCGAACCCACATCTTGTCGCATTTACATACACACGCTAATGCTCCTGCTCTTGTCGTATCAATGTAGATATATAATTATTAATATTGGTTAACATTAGGAAACAGTAAATATTCATCTCTATATATAATAAAACAGTAAAAATATTTTGTCCCTGCGACCCGAGCCACATCGAGAGAGTGGATTCCGCGGTCGCAGAGTGGGCGTCGTCGCTCCCGCAAGGGGAACCGCTTCGCCCGACTTCGACCGTCGAAGTCAAAGTCATCATCAAAAACCTCAAAGATAAGAAGGCCTCGGGGCCAGACAAACTATCCAATAGAACTCTCAAGTCCCTTCCGGCTCAGTTCATATCTCTATTGGTAATTATTTTTAATTCTCTTTTGAAGTCGTGCTCCTTCCCCGACGAGTGGAAGGAAGCCATTCATAGGTATTGCTAAACCTAAAAAGCCGCGGAATTTGCCCTCTAGCTATAGACCGGCCTATCGGCCTTCTCAGCTGCTTAAAAATTTGTAAAATGTAAAATTTACGAGAGAATCATTCTCATTAGACTCTCTGAGGCGCTAAAGACCTATTGTCCGCTCATCAATGAGCAATTCGGTTTTAGAAAAAAACACTCCGCGACACACCACGTGGTAGAGCACGTAGCTCGTCACCACGTGAGGACCTTCGCAGCACTACTGCTGCCATCTTTCTTGACATAGCGAAAGCCTTTGATAAGGTCTGGCACAACGGGTTGATTTTCAAGCTGAGGCGCGCCGGCTTGCCAGACTGTCTCGTGCAGATCCTGCGGGACTTCCTGTCTAACAGATACTTTTGCTATGAAGTCGAAGGCACTTTGTCCTCCCTCCACCTCCTCCCCAGAGTTCAACCCTCTCTCTTATTTTATATTCGCTGTACACCAGTGACATACCTCGCACCGAGCATGTTCACCTGGTTATGTACGAGGACGATACGGCCCTATATACTTCATCGCGTGACACACGCTTACTAGCCGAGAGACTTCAAAAAGCGGCCCATGCACTCGGTAAGTGGTTCCGCCTATGGAGAATCGAGGTTAATCCCGAGAAAAGTAAAGCCATCCTTTTCCCTATGGCTCGACACATGCAGGTCTCTACCATACGTCTATTAGACAAGCCCGTTCCCTGGGAAAAACAAGTCAATTATCTAGGTGTCACTCTAGACTCTAGATTCACTTTCAAACCTCATATTACGAAGGTCTGCAATAAAGCAAAATTTGTACTCAATAGATTATATCACCTTATTAACAAGCGTAGTAAAATGTCACTTAGACATAAGCTGACATTATACAAAACTTGTATAAGGCCCATTCTCTCATACGCTTGTGTAGCGTTCGCGCACACTAAGCTAGATTCCCTACAAAAAGTACAAAATAAATTCTTACGTATCGCATCGGGTTGTCCCTGGTTCGTACGTAACGTCAACCTACATAGAGATTTTGAACTGAATTCGATTAACGAGCACTGCAAACACTTAGCGACGCGCTACTTTGAGCGTGCAGGCTCGCACGCGAACCCCCTCATTGTCACGGCGTGTGACTACACACCCAACGCGCACCCTAAACACAGACGCCCGCGGAGCGTCCTTTTAGACCGCGATGATGCCATTACGCTAGCGAATGCCTTGTATGTGGGTAGGAAACACACTACACATACACGACACAAACACCGCAGCCATGTAGTGCTTGCATTTCTTCTGGGACAGAGTTCCCTACCCTTAGCTGTAAAAGCCGAAGATATATATATATATATATATATATATATATATATATATATATATATATATATATATATATATATATATACAAAATTGAATTGTTAGTGAAGTTTACCTTCATAAATCATAAAAGTTAAGTTTAAGTCGTAATTAATTCAAGACAGATAAAGGAGCCCAGTCGAGTCGCAGGGGCACAAAGTATGACTGCAAAACCGACTGGTTGTGGGTTCGGTCCCCGCTCGAGGAGATGAAATATTTACTTAAATTTATATTTCCATTTCTTCGCTCTGGTGTCGGGGTGAAGCGCGGCGTTGAGTTCTGCTACTCAACACGCAATGCCTCCAGAGTTCGGCAGGAAGTGGGGAACGGAATGTCTTAACTTACCCTGCTGTATGCGGGATACAGCGTGAAGCTGAAAAAAAACCAGAGATACAGAACGACTTGATCTTCAAAGAAATATTAAGTAAATACATAGATTCTTCGTTTCTTTCGTTCGTTTGAAATAAATCTATATAAAAAATATCTTAAAACATCCTTTCTACGTGAACTCTGTAATAACTACATATTTACCATTTGTACATTCACCTAATAATATATGTAACTAATTTAAAAACTACAGCAATCATTTTATATATAATAGAATATTATTAATTCTTACCAAAATCAATAATTTAACATTTAAGGCTGTTTCTGAAGGAGTAAATTAAAATATTCGCTGACAATATATATAATAAATTAAATTATCGGCTAACAAAGGTAAAAAGAATGTAATGTTACAAAAATATATACGTATAATAAATAATCCGGTCGTGGCGCAGCGGCACGAGGTGTGACTGCAAAACCGACTGGTTGTGGGTTCGATCCCCACTCGAGGAGATGAAATATTTACTTAAATTTATATTTCCATTTCTTCGCTCTGGTGTCGAGGTTAAGCGCGGCGTTGAGTTCTGCCACTCAACACGCAATGCCTCCAGAATTCGGCAGAAAGTGGGGAACGGAGTGTCTTAACACTAGGTTTCCTCTGCCTACCCTGCTGTGTGCGGGATACAGCGTGAAGCTAATTTAATTTTAATAAATAATTAGCTTTATGTATCACTGCTCAAAGTATATTATTATAAATATCAAGTATCAACATTGCACAAGACAAACATAAAACCTTATAGAAATTACGATAATGTAGTAAAAAAATCATCTCTATATATAATAAGACAGTAAAAATATTTTGTCTGTACATTTAGTAATTTTGACTGAAATGGATAGAGGGACACTTAAAAAGAATAATAGAAAGCAAAAAGATTTTTTTTGAATTTCTTGTCTGTCTGTCTGTCTGTCTGTCGACATATTTTTGTCCGCATTTTTCTCTGAAAGTACTGAATCGATTTACTTGAAAGTTTCACCAATTGCTTTGTTTTAACTCAACTTAACTACTAAAGTTTAATTCATCAAAATCGGTTCATTAAAAAAAAAAGTTATCGTCATTTGAAAGAAGTTGTAATTAATNTATTCACTGACATCAGCACATTTAATAGAGTATATTATATAGGTAAAAAAAACATAAAGTTACAAAAATATATACGTGTAATAAATAATAAGCTTTATGTATATTTTATAAATATGAAATATCAACAATGGTCTTATTTTTTTATTTAAAACAATCAAAAACTCTTTGACGATAATGTCGAAAAAAAATCATAATAGAAGTTATTATAGTTGTCAATCAATTCTGCTTATTAAATCAATAATCATGTATTTTAAGCGGGCGAAGCCGTGGGCGAGCCGCTAGTATTAGAATATTACAGATTAAAGTAATAAAAAATCATATTAGAAGTCATTATAGTTGTCAGTCAATTCTGTTTATTAAATGAATAATCATGTAGTTCAAGCAGGCGAAGCTGCGGGCGGACAGCTAGTAAGAAATCATTGATACAGTCATCGAGCTATGACTTGAATATACATTCTCTGAACCCAATTTTGAAATCCACGCAAAGTCGCTAGTCTAATTAATAATGCATAGATAATAAATATTTCCGTTATAGTTTTGAAATAATATTTATTTTCGCAAAGAAACAAAAAAAAACTAACCATCATTTTAATAACAATAAATTTAAAACATAAATTTATAATAAATATTATTATATGTATGCAGAAAATCATGATAATGTAAATTAAAAATACTGGTAACTTATTTACGCTAAAAGATGAACAAAGAAACTCGTTGTTAGACCGCAAAATATGATTGCATAATATTAAATTATATTAATTTACCCCAACAGATCTAACTCATAAATATTAAATAATATATTATTTTAATCTCTATACATGGTGGAAGCGGCAGCGCTCCATTTACTGAAACTGCATATA
>JAAIXJ010000390.1:209879-224952 GCA_013403705.1 Heliconius hermathena | reverse complement strand
CGAATATTAAAACTAATTAATATAAAATCATTACACTAGTAACCTCTGAAGAGTTATAATATTCAGGTCCCGGCTCCATCATCACACGAGCTCGTTGTTACCATTATATTATGCAGTCACCTAAGCTACGTTTCACAATGACACAATTATTACAAGTGGTTCAAATTCAGATTGCTTGATTTTATTATATAGTTTGTTACAGCTCGACCTAATAAAAGCTCTTTAAAAAGAGAATACTTATTTAATATATATTTTTTTATTCACGATATATTTTTGGGTCAATGCCGCGTTGAGTTCCGCTCTTAACCTCGAACTCGTGCTCAAGTGGGGGAACGAAATGTCTTGTCACTAGTTTATCTACAGTACAGAAAATAAAGGTGAAACTTAAAACTTTAGGTGAAACGTAAATTAGGTTTGCTCTATTCCGGTGGTTGCGTTAAATTGTTTTGGGTTCTATAGCCAATCGCGGCGCAGGGGCACAAAGTGTGGCTCTAAAACCGACTGGTTGTGGGTTAGATCCCCACTCGAGGAGATGAAATATTTACTTAAATGTATATTTCCATTTCTTCGCTTTGGTCTCGAGGCAAAGCGCGGCGTTGAGTGCTGCCACTCAACACGCAATGCCTCCAGAATTCGGCAGAAAGTGAGGAACGGTCTTAAAACTAGGTTCCCTCTGTTTACCCTGCTGTGTAAGGGATACAGCGTGAAGCCGGGTTTTATAATCTGTGTTTCCTCTTAATTTATGTATCACCTCTTTATCTCTATGAGAGAAAGCCATCTTTAAGTTATAGTCTTATATCGGTGACTGGAGATTCAGTGGCTCAACGGATCAACTTGCCGACGGCGTCTTTTTCGGCGTCGGTGTAGAATATGTATTCATTTGTGTGCCTGGTGATCGCAACGACAGCATGTGCTGTCATGTATGGCACTCTTGTTTTGATTTTGTCTGATTGATGACTACAGAGTCGTATATTAATCCATGAGTATCATTAATGGTGAGTCTGCGTGAGTTCTTTTCTACCCCATACTCTTTGCAGATAGGGTCCGATTTTTCTGCCTATGTGTGGACCAACTCTAAGATGTTTGAGGAGCCTGCAGAGATAGATGCGCCTGTGAATCTATATCTTTTCAGAGAGTGAGTCATCAGTTGGGCTGAGAATACGCTACGTTGAGAGCGTACGTCAAGTCCAAGTGACATCTATAGGATCTTGAGAGCTCTTGACAGATGGACGTCACGAGATTTGGGCCGATATAATTCATCTTGAAGAGGTCGTGTCAGCCTGTCAATTAAGGATCCTGATTTATGTATGTTTTGTAAAATGTGAACAAACTCTATTACCTGATCTTTATGGAACGTTGTATGTTGATTTTTTATTTCCTCGCGCTCTATTCTGCATATAGCAGATAGGCAGAGTAAACTTAGTGTTAAGATACTCCGTTGTCCACGCCACGTTTATAGTTAGACGCTGTGACGTTGCGTCACGACGAATTCTGTAATATTTTGCAGGGGTATATTACGTGAGATGTCTGTAGATAGTTTTACCTTTATACTAAAATAAAATGGGAATAGTTTCCAGACGTTTCAAATTAAAAAAAAAATATATATATATATATATATATATATATATATAATATTGATGAGATCAAATTTTTATATTCAAGACTATCTATTAGTCTTTGAAATAAGAAAAGGTGAGACTGACTGATGTATCCTTTTACTTTGCACAGTAGTTTCTTTCACTATTATCCGTCGAATTCTTGATGTCAAGTGCCGTAACTCAACGCCGTGTTCTGCCTCATTATCAGGGCGAGGAAATGCAAACAACAAATACTTCATTCCCCCCTATCGAATTCACAACCGTTGCGTTTACAGTGATACGCTTGTGTCCCTGCGCCTCTCTAGTAGATAAAGGGCAACGCACTTAGCGTTGCCCTTTATCGCCAGTAGTTATTCGCCGCCAGTAGTTATTCGCCAGTCACCTTGCGATATCTCGAGAATTGGAAAGAAAATGAGAAACTTATATTAGGTTCCCTTTGATTAACCTGCTGTTTAATATTTTAAAAGGATAATTTTTTGTTTTTATGAATTGTATAAATTGAACTTAAAGTACAATTTTCATTTAAACAGATTTTGGATAATCTTGTTAATTAGTGCATCACTAATTGAAATTCAATATTAAGAATTTATAACTAAAATATATGTTTTAATATAAAGAATTTAACTCCAGGAATATATTCCAATATGGGGTTAACAAAAATAACTTAATTAAGTCTACCTTACTGCAAGTAATGGTGAAAATTTACGTTCACTTTTCCGGATATATTAAAATAATATAAAAGTAATTTTATATTTCTCAATATAAAATGTGAATATCTTGTTAGTTCAGATATAGATTCTATATATAACTAGCTTTACCTTCGGCTTCGCACCCGTGATCAAATAAGAATAAATAAGAGTGTATATTTATTATACGGCGGAAAGTGAGGAACGGAGTGTCTTAACACTAGGTTTCCTCTGCCTACTCTGCTGTGTACGGGATACAGCGTGAAGCTGTGTGTGGTGTGTGCCGTGAGTTTATTTAACATATCAGCTGCCTTGCTGTAGTGCGTTCGGTCCAACGACTTATATTGATCTCACAAATCAATCATTGTCACGAATCACCATTCTAATACAACCTTAATATAAACAAGCGTAACAAGTACCTTCAGAAAGATCACACACAAACGTCCCGGAGGGTTCAGTAAAGACTGTAGCAGCCGCAGTCTGGTCCGCAGGAATTCACGGTGTGGGTGCAGGGAGATGGTCCTTGCTCCTTCTTCCTTTTATTATAACTAACAATACTGGACATGGAGTTATAATGGAGAGGAAGATAGGACGCGCTCTTGGCTTTTCTTCGGAAGAGTTATGTATGACAAAGTATTATAATATTTTCGAGTTTCTGTTATTTAGATAAACTTCTGATGGCATTATATAAAACTCGTGTGTTGCAAATATATTTCTTAACACTGTTACCTCTGAATCAATAAATGATTTTGGGTTATTCACGATCACAAAGGTTAATAGTTCAAACCACTAGCCACATCACGAGTCAAAGCATTATTTATTAATTAATATCTTTAAACGTGTTCAGGCTATCAGTTACAATATGAAACACTCATTCTAAATGTCGAAAATTATTCAGACCGCAGATACATTGAAATAAAGCAGGTTCGCAAAGGCACAAGATAACTGTAACGCGGTGGTTGTGGGTTCAATCCCCTCTCGGCGGAATTAACTACTATTTATAAATAGTTTCATTTCTTCCCTCTAGCACCAAGGCAAAAGTCCGGCGTT
The DNA here is from genome assembly GCA_013403705.1 of Heliconius hermathena. NCBI lineage: Eukaryota > Metazoa > Arthropoda > Insecta > Lepidoptera > Nymphalidae > Heliconius > Heliconius hermathena. The sequence continues at coordinate 221,618 of JAAIXJ010000390.1, read as the reverse complement.
GAGTTACGCCGCTCAATACGCAATGCCTCAAACACATTGGTCGGAAAGTGGACAATGAAGTGTCTTAACACTAAAATTCCTCTGCCTACCCTGTTACCTACGCGATAACCTACGCGGCATTGATGCTGGATACAGCGTGAAGCTGATTTTTTTAATGCAGTGATATAGAAAAATAAAAAAAGCAAATGCTTTACAGCTTTACAATATAAATATTTATGGTGGACATTGATCTTATCTATGTATATACACCTCGTATGTTGACCATCGTCTCAACGGGTTCTTAAAAGAAAATGGAAGACGAACGAGGCAGATGCTAAGTTGAATTTACACCGTCGTCTTTGGGATTACTACCTCACATGGAATTCCCGGCACTCAGTGCTTCTCAATGTTATATCTATTGACGTTTTATTTTTGGAAGTAAAATATTTTTGATATTTTCTATATTTAGTTAGTTAAAGCTTATTAGGTAGTAGGTTAGTAGTAGGTTATATTAGGTATTAGCTAATTATACGAAAAAAAATATCATAAGGAAACAGTTCAATTCCTTAATAGTTTCAATTATTATATTGAACACAGCATATTTAGGGGGTCGTGGCGCAGCGGCACAGCTCTGATTTTAAACGCGACGGTTATGGTTTCTATTCTAGCTTGAAAGAATGAGCTATTTTCATTTTTTCGCTCTGGTAACAAAACGCAATGTCTCGAAAATTAGGCGAAAAGTACGAAATAGAGAATTTTACACTAAGATTTCTCTGCCGGCTCTGTTATATGAGAAATGAAATTATGAAGAAATATAGTATGTAACGTATATATTTTTTTATATAAATGTCAATCTATTAATAGAAATGTTGAGAAACACAGCATTACACGAACTCTCTGGGAATACGCAGAAGTGCTACTCCTATTTCCCTGCACCGTGACGAGGGAGTTTATTGTTTTCCCGGAATTTATTGCATTCATCGAACAGGTAAGACGCCTTCACGAATTTTACATCATATTTTTAAAATCTATTGGGAAAATACGTACATCTGTTTCATTTAAAAATTTATTGAAATAAAAGACAGAGTCGTGTACCAGCGAGGAACTGTTAGATTGTATAGACGATGGATATATCGATATTTACTTAAGGAAATGTTTTTTTTATTGAAATATTTTTTGTTTCTCCACCATAAGCAATTGGAAGTGAAATGGATTAGTTTGTACCGCTGTCGTATAGTTTTTAACTACCGTTTTTAACTTTTGTGTTAGTTTTGAGATCAAATGCTAGTAATGGATATCTTTATAAAATATATTTAAATCATTAAACACATAACCCTCAATACAAAAACTTTCAATAAAAAACAAATGATGGGATAAATAAATTAATAAATCAGCTTAACGCTGTATTCCTCACACAGCAGGGTAGGCAAAGTGAAACTTGGGTTAACACATTCCGTTCTCCACTTTCCGCCGAATTCTGGAGGCATTGCGTGTTGAGTGTCTGAACTCAACGCCGCACTTTGCCTCGACATCAGAACGAAGAAAGGGAAATATAAATTGAAATAAATATTTCATCTCCTCGAGTGGGTATCGAACCCACAACCAGTCGATTTTACAGTCACACTTTGTGCCCCTGCGCCACAACTGGCCGGTAATTATAAGATATATTTTAATTATGAATTTGTGATATTCCTGATCATTCATATAAGTAAATATAATTATCCATATGAATACATATTAAGCACGCTTGACTCAAGCCACTTAAGCCTTTATAACACAAACGTGATACTGAATAAATACTTGCTTTATGAATGCAAAACTTCTCAAAGTAAGAATGCATCAATGACCTGTATTCTATATCATTTCTGTTGTATTACATAAGTAGCGTTATATTCTGACTTGTTCCGTATAATAATTAATTAATAATTAATAATTATTAATTATGAATAATTAATAATCGCTTAAAACAAAAAAATATTACAAATATCAATAATCTAATTTTGTTATGTAATATAATTCTGTTGACGATGATTTTTGTATTTAGTGCCACTATCCAATATAAAATGTTCTCAAAATAAGTGAAAAGTGCAGAATAATGTTACTTATAGGCTTATAACCAGGTCACACTATTGAATTTCGTCCAAAATTTAGAAGACATGTATAAATACACATAAACACGTTTTTGTCCACTTGCCGCTTTTTATTTTTTATATTTTTTTGACGAATAGGGGAGATTGAGAATAATTTAAACATGTAAAGAAATATATTTGTATTGAATTGAGTTCATCGTAGTGGAGCTGCGCAGCATCTGAAAATGAATGTGACTTGGTTGTGGGTTCAGTTCCCACTCAGGGGTATCAATTATTTACATTTCTCTGCTCTGGTAAAAAGACAAAGAGTTCTGCCACTTAATACGCTATGTTTCGAAAATTCTGCGGAAAATGTGGAATGGTGTGTCTTATTAAGTTCTCTCTACCTACTCTGCAATAGCCAAAGTAGCTTGTAAAGATATCCTGGAAGTGTGACGCTAAGAGAAATGAAACAAAATACAACCATCGCGTGCAAACTGTTTCCGCCTGGGCTAAAATGATATCAATATTTACATATTAAGTAGTACATATTAAGGTAATATACACAAACATAGTCATATCCTCCTACTTATTTAGAAAGCGTATAAAAATTTGAACGTAGCGGGACTCGAACCCTCGCCTCCTGAAAATCGACCGGTCCGTCGGTCTGGTCGGTTTCAAATTTTTATACGTTTTCTAAGTGTGGAATAACACTTTAATGTTAAAAGTAGTCATATCCTATATTAAGCTAATTAGCTAAATTACATAATTATGTGATTGGGATGAGGATTATTACAGAATTTCTGCTTGATATTCGAACTTAGAAGAAACAAATATCAACCTGACCTTTCAACTGTAAGTATCAAATAACTAAATTAATTTGCCTTGTTGTTATTTTGAGGCCAGTCGTGGCGCAGTGGCACAAAGTGTGACTGTAAACGTGACTGGTTGTGGGTTCGATCGCCACTTGAGGAAATGCAATTTTTATTTAAATTTATATTTCCATTATCGCTCTGGTGTCGAGGCAAAGCGCGGCGTTAATTCCGCCACTCAGCACACAATGTCTCTAGAATTTGTCGGAAAGTGGGGAACGGAGTGTCTTAATACTAGGTTCGCTTTGCCTACCCTGCTGTGTGAAGATGAAGCTGCGTGAAGATGAAGCTGAAGAAATAAAAGAAAAAGAAAATATTTTTAGTTAAACATTATTACTTTAAAGTTAAACTTTATCCGACTGTCAAAAACGTCAACTCGTAATGTCATATATATATCTGTCATATATATATATATANTATATATATATATATATATATATATATATATATATATATATATATATCATTGATATACATAATATATTAATATATTGATATAGCAACCAGAGATCTGATACTCATTATTATTCCTGGAAGCGTACTTAAATTTTCATAATATTTCGTCAGGGCCCGGCCTCCAGCTTCCGTTGTCAGGCCCACGTCAATCACGGCTTGGTCTCACCGGGGACGTTCTGTCTTATGGTCTAATCTAGTTGTGGTATTTACTACCTTGCCTTTTATCGTCGGTGGGGTGGTTTTCTTGATGTATCGTAGATTTTTTTTGAGCAATATTTACTTTTAGAATTTTCAGCTTTAACAACGCAAAATACGTATTTTGTTGTTTCATTTCAGAATATAAGAAATTTTTGTTTGCTTCACGCAGTACCCTGCACGTAGACAGAGGGAACCTCAAAATCGTTTTAAGCAATTACGTTTTGATCAGGATTCTGGCGTTCTCCACTTTCCAAGTTTATTAGGCATTGTCTTAATACGCAGAGCTCAACGCCGCGCTTTACTTTGTGACCAGATCGAGGAAATGAAAATATTTAATTCTCCGAGTAGGGGCCGAACCCACAACTGTATCGCTTACAGTCACACGCTTGTGCTTCCGCGCCACGACGGCCTCAAAAATCGAATAGTGTCTCACTAAAAACATTGGGAAAATAAAAACAAATTGAAATACAGTCATTTCTCGAATGATTCGAACTCACTACTACTATTGTAATTGCTAAAATTTCTAATTATATATGACTTGTTATTATATAAATATAATAAGGACTAAAGTCCTCAGTGTGTTATTTCAAAATACAAGGGTCTTTTTAGGGCTTTTAGGCTTAAGCGACCAACTTGCCTAATTACATATCAAAATAAATTATGCTGTTTTTAATATCAGATTAAATCTTAAATCAGGCAGTATCTTAAAGTCATTACGCGTTAATGTGTAAATGAGAGCAGAAATTAGGAACTTATTTAATGTACAGTCAAACAATATATTAAATTCGGAGTATTTGTTATTTTATCAAGAGAATATTTTTTTTAGCTTCACGCTGTATCCCGGACATATCAGGGTTGATAGAGGGAACCCAGTGTAAAGATGCCCCATTTTTCGTTGAATTCTGGGGGCCATTGCGTATGGAAGGGCGGGACTCAACGCCGCGCTTTGCCTGGGCACCTGAGCGAAGAAATGAAAATAATATATTTAATTAAATATAAATATAATATATTTGATTTCCTCGAGTGTGAACCGAACCCACAGCCTGTCGCGTTTCGTTGCGTCTGCGCCACGACTGGCCTTATATATTTTTTATTTTCTATAAATTCATTTATCTATATAAATATATATAAATGACTCAAATGGTTATCAACTTTTTTTTCAAAGGATGCATTATTATATTATATTATACATTAATATTAAATGCTCCTAGCATATGAAGTGAATTTAAAAACTAAAATATTTTCCGTGCATTTAAAATAAATTATAAAACAAATATTATAATTTTTTGCATTATTTTACAATTTTCAACTCCAGACTTGCATTTTACTAAAATCACATGCAATTTTTCATGTTGAGTTCAAATGGTATGCACTTACAAACAACACAGAGTGGTGTTTTAATTAAAATATTTTATGTTAAATTATACCAGCTCTTTGGTTTACATATTTTATATTATTAGCAACAAGGCTAACGTGACGCAGTGGTGCAGTGTCTGATTGTAAGAGTGATGGATGTGGGATCGAGGCAAGCACACTGGAATGAATTATTTCATTTTTACGTTCTTATAAAAAAACGTGACGTTGAACTCCGCCACTCAACGGGCAATGCCACGAATTTCGGCTGAAACTGGGTAACAGAACGACTTGTTCTTGACACTAGGTTCATTCTCCCTACCCTGCTACGTGATAAAGTGTGGTAGGTAATAAGATAATAAATCACTCCTCACTAATATTTCTAATCAACTACGCCTAACTACATTGTTAGTATTGCAAAAAACTAATAAAATATTAGGTTTTTTTGTTCGAATACTAAAATGTCCAGAATTCACAATTAATAAACAGTACTTTCAAAGTATCACGTACAGAAGGTTTGAAAAAAAATGCCAAATTCCGTCGATATGCATTACTTTTCTGAAACACATTAATTTTAACTTACAGAGAAATGCACTCCTAGCCACAACTTCAAGCATTTTATTTTTAGTGCACTCGGTCTTCGTAAATAAGCATCTATTTTACTTTGAAATATTCAACTGAAAATGTAAAATCATTATCCTTTCTTATTGATATTATTTTACGGTGCTTCTTTTTATCCTTTTATTTAATTTTTATGCTATATGGCAGAGGCAATCTGCTGTTAGTGCCCTCCGTTCCCCACTTTCCAACCTATTTTCGGGACATTATAAATTAACTCAAGTCTACTCTGCGGTTTGTATTGTTGCAAAGCGCAGAAATGTAAATAATTCATTTTCCGAGTGGGAATCGATCCCACAACCGTCTCGTTTACAATACGATGCAGTGCCACTCCGCTACGATGGCGTTAGAACCTTTGTTGTTCAGTCAGATATCAGGTCTATACAGATAGACAGCAAAGTGATGCTATAAAAGTTATTATGAAAGGTAAAGCTTTTTTATCATTATATACAAAAGTACTTATGAATGGTTGCATCCGTGCAAAGCCGTAGTTTGTCGCTTGTATTTGAAAAATAGTAGTAATATGGTTTTCGATGTGTTTTTGTTTAATATTGTTTGTAAAATTATTTTTGTATGATGATAAAAAAATCTAGAATTCTCCAATGTAAGTTGACCTTCATGTCTGTCATAGAACTAATCATATTAAAGAAATTTTGATATTTTTTTTTTAATTTTTTTGTAATATTTTGTTTATACTTATCTATAATAATAAAAACCTGCCAGCTACACACTTTATCCCGCATACAGAAAGGTAGGCAGAGGGAGCCTCATATTAAAAAAAATCATGTGAAAATATTAATAAATAATAATTCATTCCCTCGAGTGGCAATCGAACCCACAACTATCGCTTTACAGTCACACCCTAGTGTGTACCCTGCGCCACGGCATCTCAGTTAACTTAGAGCATTGTCCAGCAGATCAAAAATAAAATGGATTTCTCTACACATGCAGCTGAGTTCTATAGTTCTTGATAGGTTTTAAAAATAATTCTGGCGTTTTTTGTTTGTTTTTTACTCCAAAAAAAGTTATTTGGAAAAATAATTCCTTGGCAGATCATATTTTTGTAAATAAAAATCAGGGCAAGTTCTGCACACATGGGGATGAGTAAAATAGTTCCTGATCATTTTCAACAATAGTTCTGTTAATTTCACGTAGAAAAAAAAAATAAACAGAAAAAAGAATGTTCGTTTCGTAAATTGCTCGAATCGTAAAGCTGTTTTAAAAATAAATATAACTACGCTCAGACGCGACTACTCTCCGATTTATTACAGAATATTTACAGTTCTATTATAAATGATAAAACTAAAAATCATGTAAAACTGCCAGCAGATCATAGTTGAAAATTCGTTTTGTTGAAAAAAATGTTACAAATGATAAATATATTTTTTTTAACATTTTTTAAGGTTATTCCACACTTAGGAAAGACAAATACTTATTAAGAAAACTATATAAATATTTGAACTCTATAGTTTTCAGCAGAATATAAATAAATCTATGATACTGATTCTAAAAAAAGACTAGCACTCACAAAAAACTGCCAGCGCAGCATCACAGCGCAGATATGGAATGTTGAAAAATTACAATTTAAATTCTTCATACGAAAAAGTACTTATATTTTTTTTTCATATCATGTTCAGAATCGGAAATTCTTCGATTTCTAATGGTATATAAACAGTTCTATTATAAAAAGCCTATAACAAAACTAGAACTCATGTAAAAATGCCAGCAGAGCAAAGATGAATATATGAAATGTTGAAAAATGCCAATTTAAACTGTTCATACGAAAAAGTTTTTTTTTGTATTTTGCTTAGAATTGAGGTCTTTTCGATTTCTATCACAGGCCGGAGATCATTTGAGGCCGGTCGTGGCGCAGCGGCACGAGGTGTGACTGCAAAACCGACTGGTTGTGGGTTCGATCCCCACTCGAGGAGATGAAATATTTACTTAAATTTATATTTCCATTTCTTCGCTCTGGTGTCGAGGTTAAGCGCGGCGTTGAGTTCTGCCACTCAACACGCAATGCCTCCAGAATTCGGCAGAAAGTGGGGAACGGAGTGTCTTAACACTAGGTTCCCTCTGCCTACCCTGCTGTGTGCGGGATACAGCGTGAAGCTAATTTAATTTTTTGTTTTCACTTGGACGGTTTTCTACAAAAAGATATTCGAGAGAACCGTTAGGTTGTGGAGGGAAGCAAAAAACGACACTGGCTGGAATGTGGTAAGGAATTTAAATACCGACGCCATCACCACCTCGCTCACTGCTGTCATTACGGAATAATTGATAACCCGGGGTAAGTTGATGAAAGGGATGGTTTTAACCAGGATATCAGTATACAATCGACAAAGCAAGAGTCAAAGGATGTGAGAAGATCGATATGAGCATGCTCTGCGCGTTAATATACATGAAGGCACTATCATATTTACTTGTTGAGAAGGATACATTATATAGAATAAATATTACTAAATTAAATATGTAAAAAATAAAAAGAAAAAAATTATAAAATTATATTTTAATATAAATATATATAACTATATAAGTGAAGTGTTTGAGAAAGTGAACTGCCTTTTATAGTGTTTGAACCATTCCATCCACCACCATATCTTTATCAGTTTACAATATTCTTCAATATTTACTGCTTCATATCATTCGTGTTTTTTCTGCTATACTTGACATTGGCAGATTATTTTGCGCTTGACATTGCAAAATCAGGCCATTAAAAAAAAGAAAATAAACAAACTATTTTTTACAAAGAACAGTAACAATTAAATAATTTAAAATTTTGACCAACAAATAAAGTAAATTTACCATATAATAAGTGTGATATACAGAGTGTTTTTGTCATCACCACTTTTAATGAAACTATAGTTTGAACTACTCTATAAGAACCCAATACAATTAAAACAAAAGAGATTTTTCGCCACGCCGCACACGCCTCATTCAAAAAATCGAGTCGTAAGTAAACTAGAACGAGAGATATTTCTTTCTCGTTCTATTATGTGTTTGGAGAATGAAAAGCGGCAGATCGGCAACACTTAGTAGTATTTTTGTAGTAGTATGTTTTTACGTTATTGGTATTTATTCGCAATAATATTTCTTATATTTATGGTATAATTTCATTTTCAATAGTACATTTTGGGTAGTTAATAACTACTACATACTACATACATACTCTTTAATATCAGAATAAATATAAACAATTTTATGTATAGGCCAGTCGTGACGCAGCGGCACGAGGTGTGACTGCAAAACCGACTGGTTGTGGGTTCGATCCCCACTCGAGGAGATGAAATATTTACTTAAATTTATATTTCCATTTCTTCGCTCTGGTGTCGAGGTTAAGCGCGGCGTTGAGTTCTGCCACTCAACACGCAATACCTCCAGAATTCGGCAGAAAGTGGGGAACGGAGTGTCTTAACACAAGGTTCCCTCTGCCTACCCTGCTGTGTGCGGGATACAGCGTGAAGCTGATTTGATTTTTTTTATTTTAATTTTATGTTATGCAGGGTCTTTTTTTCTGAAATACACTGTGTTATATCTATCATAATTATAGTATCAAATAGAAAATTAACTTTTGCTAAATTAACTATAGTAACGAAGATATTTAAACATTTAATTTATATTCAAATATCATAATGTAAAGGTTAGTCGCTTTACCTAAGACGAATTTAACCGCCAGAGAGTAAAGTTCATTTAACCCAGGTTTTGATATTAATTGTTTGTACGTTCTGACCGCCTGTAACGCTCCGTAGGGACTTATTCCTTTGGAAACAGCAACGAAATAGTTAATAGTGATTATAATTATATTATGAGCGGTCTTTCGATAATTTACGTTATTGGTAAGTTATTCGGAATTTTAGTTGAAATAAATTTAATTTGATTAAATTATAAACATTATTTTGATATAACTGAGTACAATATGTAATTGAAAAACAACAAAGCTTCCAGAATTTGGCGGAAAGTGGAGAACGGAAGTGTTAAAATGATTTATCGCTTATTTTTTGTTTTAGAATCGTATAAACAAAAAAGAATTTAAATGTATATCGTATATAGCATAAAGCTATATGCGATAAACATGTTACAGTAGCAGCGATACTAAAATTTAAAATATATCAAGGTATGCTAGATTCAAATACATTCTTTTCAACGTCAAACTTTCTTTAAAGTAATCTAGAAAAGATTAATATAATATAAGATATGCCGGTCGTGGCGCAGCGGCACGAGGTGTGACTGCAAAATCGACTGGTTGTGGGTTCGATCCCCACTCGAGGAGATGAAATATTTACTTAAATTTATATTTCCATTTCTTCGCTCTGGTGTCGAGGTTAAGCGCGGCGTTGAGTTCTGCCACTCAACACGCAATGCCTCCAGAATTCGGCAGAAAGTGGGGAACGGAGTGTCTTAACACTAGGTTCCCTCTGCCTACCCTGCTATGTGCGGGATACAGCGTGAAGCTAATTTAATTTTTTTTTTTAAGATATTTTATGATAATGCCATTCAAGACCTTACATGTACCCGTATGTATGTAACCTAACCTAACCTTTTTGTGGCTTAAGCAAACACAAACGCAAGTGAAACCTTGAAACTTTTATACGACGTAATTGCTTTTTTTTATAAACAGCTTTTTATGATATGCAATCAAAGTTTCTACAAAGTCATAATATGCTATTTAAAAAAAATCACGCTGTATTCCAAATTTGGCAGGGTAAGTACAAGAAATCTAATGTTAATACACTCCGTTCCCTATTTTCCTCCGATTTCTTCGAAGCATTGCTTGTTGAGTGTTGGAACTCAACGCCGGATTTTTGCCTTGGTGCAAGAGCGAAGAAATGAGAATATTCATAAATTATAATTCATTCTGCCGAGTGCGGATCGAACCCGCAGTCGTCACTTTATAATCACACCCTTCTGTCCCTGCGCCACCATGACCTCAATTTTTTGGATCACAGATTATTTTAAGACTTTTAATGCCTCCCCTGGAATATTTAAAAAAGTACAAATAGGTCAATAGTAAAAAATGATCGATGTACTTTTTACTGTCTAACATAAATATTTCGTTTTTGTTTGCGTTTCACAAACAAATATGTTTTTCCATACACTCACCAATATATAATACTAAAGTTAGCGAGGCGGTCATCTTCAACGTGATCTGGGGAGCAATATTTCAGAGAGCTCGCGGGAGCGATGTACGCTGTGGTACCTACTGCTTATAGAGGTTAAGCCAAATCACCTAACTTTGTCTCTTTATTGAACTAATTTTGTGTTTGCTTTGTGAATATAATGTTTTAGTTTGTTTGGTAGTTTGGGGCTGTTTGACTGTAAACACTACGGTTGTAGGTTCGATTTGTATTGATTAGGTCCTACCTATACTAAAAAATAAATAAATCAGCTTCACGCTGTATCCCACACACTGCAGGGTAGGCAGAGGTAACCTAGTGTTAAAACACTCCGTTCCCCACTTTCTGCCGAATTCTGGAGGCAATGCGTGTTGAGTGGCAGAACTCAACGCCGCGCTTGTCCTCAACACAAGAGCGAAGAAATAGAAATATAAATTTAAGTAAATGTTTCATCTCCTCGAGTGGGGATCGAACCCACAATCAGTCGTTTTACAGTCACACTTTGTGCCCCTGCACCACGACTGGCTTCCACCAGACTGGCCTACCTATACTATTATATGTGAAATCCAGAGTGCACACAAAAAATTGTTATGTTTATATTTTTTTATTACATGTATAATAGAGATGGAAATGTATGTAGAGAAAGAAATGTATGTTACGTTGACATTTGTATTGTAAAAATAGGCTGTATTTTCTTCATATTTTACAAGCTTTTATTTAATTCGCAATGTACATACATTGTAAGTTCGTTCGGGTGAAATATGGCAATCAAATTTTGAAACAGATTTTCTCCCGATTGAGCTGAATATCCCGCCCTATTTTCTATATACGTTTAATTTAGATTACAATGTGTTGTAGTTGTGTGTCGTCATTCTAAATCCAATATGGCGGAACACCCAAGATGGCTGACTAAGTTATTTCAATACGTAGATGTTATATTGGTGCCGAATATTAGGGCTTACTGAGAATAACTCAAAAAAGAAATATAAATAAAAAAAACAAGCTTTAATCTAAATATATAATAAAATAAACTTTTTCTTTGAAACTTATATATATATATATATATATATATTTTATAAA
>JAAIXJ010000390.1:169082-208830 GCA_013403705.1 Heliconius hermathena | reverse complement strand
ATTCAACACAGAGATAAAGAACGATCTTGAAAGAAATATCAAGTAAATACAAAGATTTTTTGGTTGGTTCGTTCATATAATATATGTAACTAATTTAAAAACTGTACAGGAGTTAATATGCAATTAATACAGTTATTTTACAAAGAATATTATGAATCCTACAACCTAAATTAAATTATTCACTGACATCAGCACATTTAACAGAGTTTTAGAATTATGATGAGACGTATATTATATAGGTAAAAAGAACATAAAGTTACAAAAATATATACGTGTAATTAATAATTAGCTTTATGTATATTTTATAAATATCAAATATCAACAATGGTCGTATTTTTTTATTTAAAACAATCAAAAATTCTTTGACGATAATGTCGTAAAAAATCATATTAGAAGTCCTTATAGTTCTCAATCAATTCTGCTTATTACATCAGTAATCATGTATTTTAAGCGGGCGAAGCCGTGGGCGAGCCGCTGGTATATAATAAAATTGTAACTGATCGATGTCTGTACATGGAAGATGTAAGTATGTATATGACAATTTATAGAAATAGTCATATTGTCATAGTGTTACGGGCATTTATCAATGTAAACGTATATTGATAATCAAAGCAAAGACTTGTATTACGCAAGAGAGAGACAGATAGAATTTATTTAGTTTTAATTCTCTATTTTTTCATATGTTCTACATAGCCATATTATTATGAAAAAAATTGTAATCCACCATTTTGTTGCGGTGGCCATTTAGAATTAACTATATTAGAATTAACTTACTATATTGATTAAATGTAATTTAATTTTTATCAAAACTGCAGTCCGAATCTAAATTACAGCTCAATCGGACTCTAGGAGCTGGATCAAATTGATTTTACAAGATTTCACATACACTAACATGGCAAATTAAATAAAAGCTAATAAAAAAGGTAAACAAAAAAATAACATTTGAACCTACAGTCATCGCATGCAGTCGATCTAAGCATAATATTATACGAAATCAAACTAGGGTTATTTTTAATATTCCTAGCTCACAGGAAAAAACAATTTAACTTAAACGTGCTCCAGTTTCTCTTAAGAAAAATACTGTAAAGTTAAAGTTAGCGAATTATGATTTTTTTATGCAAAAAACTTCTTATTACAAACAAATATTTACTTTTATTGCTATTCATTTACTTTTTTAGCATCACTTCTTCTCCATTTCCCACATAGGTATAGAGTAGAGTAGGAAACCAGGTATGTTACGGATGTAACATTTCGAATACAGATACAAAATAACATTATACCGATTTCGGTTAGTTGCGGACAACACATTTCGGTTACGAATTACGGTTTCTCAAGAAAATTATTAAAAAAAATTTGTTATTGATATTTTGTAATATTTGTTGTCTAATAAAGGTTAAAAAGATAAATCAGGCAAAATATCCAAACATATATGAAATTATCCGAAACTTTTTTCGAATTCGACATTCAATTACGGTTACGGATATTTTTTGTTTTGGCTATGAAGGTACTTAACAATTCTAAGACCTACGAAGAACCTAGTGTAAAGACGCGTCTAGTGTCTTGACACTAAGTTATCTTTTATTTCATATATTTCTTATATTTAATATCTTAATTATTTAATTTCATTCGTAAATATCTCATTACGTTTCATATGAAAATGAAAAAGTAATTTCTCATACATGAACTTTGAAATTGTTTTAGATCGTTGTAATTATTTCTTAATGGCTTAATTACCTCGCCGTGTAGGAACGCCGCCGCCTGCTCACAGTGCTACGTGTAAATTGTGCTTATTTTATATGGAATGTGTTTTCTTCGTATGACCTCGTGGTGCCATTGAATGTTCCTTGTGTTGTGCTTAGGGTTGCGAAATCGCCGGGATTATCCTGGAATTCATACAAATAAATAAATTCTAATTTTAGTCAATATTTAAGTCTTACAGGTCTACTTAAAAAATGGAATTATATTTAGGTAAAACGAAAAACCTGGATCTTGTTTTATGATTAGTATATTTTATGTTATTTCGTTATGTATGTATGTATGTAGACGCTGTTGTGGCGCTGTACGAATTTTGCTTTTAACTCGTGGCAAAAAAATATTTTAGCTCCGCTTTGGTAACAAGATAAAGCGTGGTTCTGAGTTACTTCACTTAACATACACTGGGAGAGAAAAATTGAGAATAAGTAATAATTAGAATTAGAGACTATGAATTTTATACAACGTTTTATACAACGTTTAAGTTTTAGTTTAAATCGTTGGGGAGTAAAATAGGTTAAGTGCATGCCGGACTCTCACAACGAGGATTCCGTATCGTTTTCAGGATTACAGGTTAACGGGACCACAACTAATCTATTCTAAAGTAAGCACAAATTATAAAATAGACCGACTTAAGTTTACGGTCATATACACTAATTTTGATATAAAATGAACTACAAGTATAAGTTTGTAATTATTTTTTTCTATAACATATCTATAAATATTTATAATACTTTTGATTTTTTTTCTTTTGTTTGTATTGTAAGTTCTCACTTCGTGCCAAATTTAATAACTGTAGGTCCACGGGAAGTACCATCTGGGTTTTGAATACATTGCGAATTTCATGTAATAAAATGATACATAAATGAGTGCGGATCGTTAAACGTCTTTTAGTTATGTTGACTTTGAAGCTATATAAATATAAATAGACCTACTATAGACCTGAATTTGTAATATTAATTTCACCTAACACCTCCACGCGATCTCAATATGAATAGTATTGACAGCCGGACAACAAAGAGCCCTATAAGGATTCTGTTATTACCTTTTAAGGTACGAAACCCTAAAAACGCTATGGGCCAAATAACTGTAGTGTTTTATTATTATTAAATAAAAAAAGACACAATTCATTGTCATATTTTTAATCCAGATGTATTATTAACAAGCAATTAAGTGATGTTAATATGACTTACATCTTTTGTAACGCCGGTCTTACTAAAAATCAACACGTTTTTTTTATTTATCTTATATATATTTTTTTAATAATAACAATCTTAAGCATTTATGTCTAACATCGGTCTTTATTATTCTTATGACATTAAGAACTCTTTAAAAATAAACAAAAATATATATCCACACAAAAAAGGATACTACTCCTTGAAAACTACTCTTCTTGTTCCATCAATCAAGTACTGCAACAAGGCGCTACGTGTTCCAGGCACAAATATTTCTTGCTTTTGTGACAAGAATATTTGGTTGTTCTATTTTTTCAAAATGTCTGAAAGTCATAGACTCAACACTGTAGGCAAGTTCAACTATGTCCGTCGTTCTCTTTTATAAGACTCAATAAATTTTACTAACGGTAACTGTTCTAGAATATTGTGGCTTAATGTCCTACCTGATACCCATGATACCCATGGGGTTTTTTGATACATTTGGCAGAGTTGTCTCTTTTTGAATAAAAAGAGGACTTATTGTCACCTGTACATTCTTCGTCACTTAACATTTTCGCTTTCCGAATTTTGATCTGGGTACGAGATATTCCGGTTCTACTTTGCTTTCACCTTCACTATTCGACGATACTTGTGCCAAATCTTCATCAGATAGTATCCATTTTTGTTAGACATTCTGATTCAAAATATTAGCATATATTACATATTTTATGACATATCAATACAATTATACAAAGAGATATTCAATAATTGATTCTGTAAATACTATTGTAAAATAACAATAAAAATTAAACGTACTTTTGCAAATTTTACAAATTTACAAAAAAAAACTATTTCAACTTTAAATTTACTTATGTGAGGAAAGTCAGGGCGCAGCGGCAGGAGGTGTCACTGTAAAACCGACTGGTTGTGGGTTCGATCCCCACTCGAGGATATGAAATATTTACTTAAATTTATATTTCCATTTTTCCGCTCTGGTGTCGAGGTTACGGCGCTACGGCGCGCTTACGGCGTTACGAGGCGCGGCGTTGAGTTCTGTCACTCAACACGCAATGCCTCCAGTATTCGGCAGAAAGTGGGGAACGGAATGTCTTAACACTAGGTTCCCTCTGCTTACCCTGCTGTCTGCGGGTTACAGCGTGAAGCTGATAATTTACTTACGTAATTGGTGACGCTGGTCTCACGGACCAGGTTAGTGCCAAAAGTCTGGAACGTGTGTTCCAGGTGTTATTATGGAGAGAAATAATTGCGGGGAGCTTAAAATGTGCACGCATCGATGGCTGGTCGAAAAGATATACGATTTTTTGATCGACCCGGTCTCACAGACATAAACGTCACCAATGGCGGGTTAATACTTTTTAATTGAAGATTACATACAAATTATCATTAATACCACTTCAATATGTCAAAGGTAATTTAATTAACATAGATACATAATATGTGAAATATAATCAACACAAATTATCCGGTAACCGCAAACAATTGATAAATGTTGTTATTTTCAAATATCAATAATCTTAAACTATTTACACGGATTTAATTCATTTTTAAGGCATTCTTAATGACTTGTACGACGATAACAGGATTTTGTAATTGCTGAATTCATTTACTAGATTTGTGTTTTAAAGATTTATCAAACATTAACAGATTTAAGTTAATTATTTTTTTAAGAGGAGAAGCCGTCGTGGCGCAGTGGCGTAGTGTGTGACTGTAACCGCTAAGGACATTGGGGAATGGAAATGCCCTAATGAGAGCAGAGTGTCCTAACATATAAAAAATCGGACAAGCGCGAGTCTGGCTCGCCTACTGAGGGTTCCGTTCAAAAATTGGAGGTCTTGAGTTTTTCTGAAATTCAAACTTAGCTTAGCCAGAGCCCTTTCATCTGATATCTCACTTGAACTAGGAGCTCAACAAATTTTGTCCCTTCTGTTGCGGTTATAATTTTTTAGGATTTAACCACAAATATATAATTTTATTTTTTTTCCTGAGTTAGTACTATCTGCAGATGATAGCTGCCAAATTTCATAATTCTAGGTCAACCGGAAGTAGAATTAAACACCGTGTTTAAAAGAGATTTGCCAAAAAGTTGTAATCGAACTCACAATCGTCGAATTTATAGTCAAATGCTGTTTCAATGGGCCATGACCACCTCAATTTAAAAAAAAAATGAAACCTTTAAGCCTAATTACCTCACATCTTAAAACATAAAATATTCAAGCAGACATAACAAACACTTCACCCTGACATTTTAAAATATATAAATAAATACATATATATATATACATAAACTTTTGTAGGCGTAAATCCTTTTTATCGTTTCAGAGAAAGGCTCGATAAGAGCTAATAAACCGTCCCTCCAACGTTACACCTGTTACCCGCGCCATTGTAGAGCAGTGTACCAAACAAAAGGCCCAGAAATTGGTAAAGATAATATTCAAAGCAGTTATATTTTATTATTTTACAATATTAAAATTTCTAATTAAGAATTCTTTAGGTCTATCGGGATTTTGTAAATTGATAATTAGTATAAGCTTGGCGCAGTTGGTTGTAGATGTAAATGTAATTTTGTTTTTTTTTTTTGTAATTTTTTTTAACTGGGTGGTAAACGCTATGAGGTTCGTATACTACTTTGCCTCGTCTACTGTCGTCAGCCTTTTCATACATACCCTCCGGTGGGTCCTCGTACTTTTAACGTGAGCTTTAAATAATACAATTCAGTCTCGAATTTCCGTTTGTTTAGAAAGCTTACGTCCTATAATGCAAAACCAAACGCCACGCTTAGCCCACTAATGATCTTGACAGACAGACAGACGAACAAACAGACAGAGACTACAAAATGAAACTATAAAGTTTCGTTTTTTTTTTCTTTTATGATTCGGAATTAAAAAAACTAAAATATGATTAGAAATAAGCATTTGAATTGCCAAATGAGATTCACCCACGATCATCTTATAATCAGCCGTCTTCCAATTACCAAAATATCCAAGTTTTCGTATATACCTACTTGTATGTATGTATATTACAATATTTGACAGCCGTACCCCATGAACAATATTAACAGGGTAGTTATCGGCACTTGCATTATGGACATGGATAAATGACTTGCTAAAGGGGTCTCATCTCTTCAATAACCCTGAATTTATGGCGTCATAAAGTTCAATGTGAAGGACGTTAGGGACGTTACTACGTGATTATAACTTATATTATATCTACTATTTACTTTTAAAGCTTTTTTTCTTGTAGTTGTGCTTAATCGTGGATGGAATGGAGTTTACAATTAACAAAGGTCGAGGGTTGATAGATCAAAAAATACCAGTTAATATTTTGTTTATAAGTTTTGAGGCCCTCGTAGCCCGATAGCTTAAGAGAACGACTGTAAACGGGGGGGTTGTGGGTTCGATTCCCACTCGAGGAATTGAAACATTTAGTATTTTCAATGGAAAAGCGTGGCGTTGAGATTCGCCTCTTAACATGCAATGAAAAAAAATAAATTAAAAACTCTGCAAAAAGTGGGAAATGGCAACGGAGAGTTTGTAAACGGATATCTGTAACATTTTAAAAATGTTAAAAATATCATCTTCTTAATAAAAATGGGAGCTCTAAATGCATACTTTCAATTAAAAAATTGCTTCCCCAGTGGAATAAGGAAAAGAAGGCAGACCCAGGTGAATTATGCAAATTAACTTAGAAGACATTACTAAGGCTCCCACAGATCTTGTCTCATTTGGTAAAAATTTGATTTGCTAAATAGACCCTTGCAAGGAACGAGTGCGTCTAATTCAGTCAAGTTAACTGATTCAATTTGTACCAACGTCCGTATAAAGGTATCAGCCTAATGTAGTTTAGAGTATCTCGTGATAGGAGATGGTTTTACTATTTACTGTTGATAAGTAAAAATTGCTTTTTTAAAAAAATACTCCCTGATGTTTCTACTGACTGTAAACGCAACGTTTGTGGGTTCGATTTCCACTTGAGGGGTTATTTTCATGACTTTATTCTAGTAACAAGACAGCTGTTAATTTCGAAATCCAACACGCAATGTCTCGAAAATTAGGCGGGAAATGGCAGTCAGTTCCCTATGTTACTTAACATTTATTTCCCTCTGATTGCACTGCTAAAGAGAAGATATTTTTCATATTATGCATATATTTCAAAATCTTAAAATAAACCTAAAAATGTATTTACGTGCACATTTCTTCTTTTGTTTTAATATCAAATCATAGTGTATTATCACTTCTTCCATTTGCTTCTCTTTGCCTCTATTGTAGAAAAACAATAAAACAATAACAAAATTGCAGCCGCCAATATAATATTTTGTAAGAAACGATCCACATTCCTTCTCATTCCATTGAAAAATCTTTTATAACAGAATTTATTTTCGACGAATGTAGTTGAAAATGGTACAAATTACATTTCTTTTGGAGCAAATAATTAGCCTTCTATTTTACGACCCCCAGCGCTGGGAGCTGGGGCGGACCGGAAAGGTTTAAGTACCTTGTAATAAACTGTAACTATTAAAAGCTAGATATCGCCATCTTGGGAGCGATGCAATTTATTGAATTTGTTACTTTTATTGCTCTTTTCTATTTGAAAATACCTAAGAGATGAATATAAGAGTATATGTGTATACAGTATGGTGTAAATTGTGATATATTATTTCACGCTTTATCCCGTATATTGTTCCCATATTCCGAATTCGAATAGTGAAACTCAACACAATACTTTGAACCAAAGAGGGAAAATGGAAATAATTCATTTCCTATTAATTCAGTGAGGACGATAACCCTCCCAACCATCGGCCACGGGTGGCTTCTCTATATTTTTTTTATTAGCTGTATCGCGCATATAGCAGAGTAGGCAGAGGTAGGAACCTGGAAAGTTATTGTTAAGATACAATATATGTATCTATTAAGACACTTCCGTTCCTCCCTTTCCTCCAAATCCTATAGGCATTGTGTGTCCTCTGTTACTCTCCTTTATATTTTAAATAATCTAACTTCACTTCATTACATGCAAAAGAATTTTAACGGTTTTCTCATTTTTATAAGCTATAATTTTATCTCCATTCAAAGCAAAACAAAATAATGGTAAATTTAAAACATACTTCTGTAATAAGAGTAGTAAGTGCTTAAAGTTGTAGTTAAAATGTCTTCTGCACCAAAGAACTGAGCTAGACTTTTACGACCTCACAGTTCTGGGATCAGCTTTAACTGCCATATACAGTGTAGATGAAAGTTTATAGAATTTATTCTTTTATTAATCTGTATAATTTTTATAAGAAATTAATTTTATAAGGACTATTTGTATGATAAAAGCGTGTATTGAAATTTTTGGGTGGGAAGTAAGGATCGGAGATTTTAAATACAAGGTTCCATCTGCCTATATGATATAAGGGTAATGTTAAAAAAATCTTTTTTAAAAAAAGCTATTCCAGGAGTTTTTTTTTCTTCACGTTGTAGCCTGGCAACCTAATGTTAAGACACTCCCTTTCACCATTTTTCGCTAAACTCTAGAGACATTGCGTATTCAATGGCGGAACTTAACGCTGCGGTTTTCGTCGACACCAAAGAGAAATGAAAATATTAAATATTTAATTAATTCACCAAAAAACTAATAAACTGTCGCAATTACAGCCACCCGTTTGTACCCCTGCGCCACGACTGGCCCCTACTTATATTTTTTTGTAGGTTTTAAAATATTAATGAATTGTTTTAATTTTTTAATTCATGCACCTCCCGCATATAGCAAGCAGGCAGAGAGAATTTAATCTTAGCTTTATTTTAAATTTGCCGCCCACTTTAGACGCTATAAATTTAGTGAAAACATTTCACTAACGTCTTGTAAGAGCGAAAAATTAACAATAATATTACACAGAAGTGGGAATCGAACCCACAACCATAATTTAAATAGTCGTGGCAGCAATATAAATTCTTAAAATACATAATAATATATAGTATAATTGTACATAAACACCACACATCATCCCACGCTAAACAAAAGAATCACCAGAATCACCATTAAAACGAAATCAATTCAGTAAAACAAAAACATTTATAACTTCCCAACTGTCAATTTTTCATGAGACAGCGTACAATAATTCATAAGCAGAAGGTGTAATTTATCATATAGAAGACAGCCAGTAATGGAACTGGTGCACTCTACGGAACACCGCGCCGTGTACGTCAGCGTATATTGTCTGTCTACACATTGGTAAAAATGGAAAAATGTATGGCGCTGGATTCAGTCTGGTCTAACATGTCTTGGAAATGTAATTGGAAATATTCTTCAATCTTTTCTTATATTTTTGTTGGATTTAGTGCTGGTGTGGTAAATTTTATGTAGTAAAGTTTGCACGAGGAATCAATTGGGGGAATTAATTATTTTTAGTTTTGAAAATTGGTGGAGAGTTGAGAACGGAGTGTACTAATACTACCCAGTATTTCCTATGCATAATACAATGAAGCAATTTTTTATTTATATTTTCTTATAATGTTTCGCGACGTTGAGTTCCACCACTCAACATGCAATGATTCAAAAATTTGAAAGAAAGTGGGACAAACTGAGTGTCTTACCGCTAGGTTCCCAAGTTCCCTCTGAATACCCTGCTATGTGCGTGATACAGTGTGAGACTAAAAAAATATTATCACATTTTTTTTACGAGACAAGCAAAATATCCTCATCTTCATATCACATTCTCATATCAATTGTATCGATATATTTACGATTTTAATTAAAACAGGATATACTTTCGTTGCTTCTTAATAAAGCTTCTAAAGTGAAAAGAAAGGCTTACCAAACAATATAAAAGAAATGAAATAAAATTATACTTCACTTGATTCTTTAATACAATGGACATCAAACCTATAATCTCGAGAACAAGCAGTTGTAACAGTACACACTGTTAGAACTGCGCCATATGTCCTTCAATATCAATTTGTAAATTAAAAACGTGAATTTCTGTTTCACGTTTTTCCTTAGTCTGCGCCGTCGAAGTAGGTATACGAGAGGACTAGAATTTTGCAAGTATAAAATTCTTATTCCACATTGTCTTATGCAAAATTAATGTTTCTCGAGAATTTCACTTAGGATAATCAGTTCAATTTTTATATGAAGTAAACTAAATTTTAATTTAGTTAATTGGTTTTCTTTGAAAATATAAATGAGTGGAGAAATATCCCAGCACGCTGGTCCATTCCTGTCCAATCTAGACTGGATTATTAGTAGAATGTAAATAATAGAAGAATAGAAGATGTAATTTATCATAAAATTTTGTTTTGTAATATGTACATTCTCGGTTATCTTCGTTTTTTTAAATATTGCCATTACCCTATACTTGGCAAAAGGTTTTTTTAAAATATCTATTGTTTTTAAGTAGATTATGAATGTAACAGGCGTCAAAACCTAGAAAAAATATTTATAAAAATCTAACAGTTTTTTTTTTAAATATAGGACGTGTCCTTAAATACACATTGCTACTTTCATCGAGTTTTAACTATCAAAGTCATGTGTGTACTAATAGACAGATTGCCACATTCAGTCGTAATTTTTTTTTAATAAAACTAAAGTATTATTAGCTAAAAAACAAAAAGTTAAACTTAATAAAAACTCATATTTTAATTAAACATTGTTATAACAATTGTAAACCAAGTAACAAAGATATAAACGTGATCAAAATCAAATTGGACTTTTCAGGTCAAAGCTATCTTAAACAACGAACAGAATAAAGAAAAAAGAACATTTTTAAAAATGTATGGCTATATAAGAAAATATATAAAACTTAAATTTAATATGAATAAACGGCCTTTTATAATTATAAATCAATCAAAACTGAGATCGAAAATTATTAAACAGATCAACAATTATTGCTACTTTTACTAGTTATAATCAAAAACTATATTAAAATATAAAATTAAAACTAAAAAATCGTAAGTTTTTAAGCTATTCAGATTTAAGATTTGATCATTGAAACAATTGCGAATTTCCACTAGATATAGACTGACATTGTTAGATATATATTATTCTATATAAGCAGTTCTTCCATTGGCCTTTGGTTCTTAAGAAGGCAGGTTTCCAATTTGGTTAATTTAGGCATACCCAAATGATTGTAGAGTGACAAAATTCACACCTCAAGAAGTGTCATTTTTACCATTATTTAGTATTGTCGAAGCAGTACATAAATGTTGTTATCTTTTAACATAACTTAACTGAACTACACAGTTTATCTCTAGCGGCGTAGTCAGAGAGAACGGAGCGCCAAACCCTACGGTCTCTACATACCTCTTTCGCCTCGTCCACTGTCATGAACCTCTTCATACATGCCCTCCGGGGGGTCCTCATGCTTTTTCCTTCCTTCCTCCAGTATCTTTGATACTGTGTTTTCGAAGGTCAACCGAGGTCTCTCTTACCTCTCTCGCAGGTCACTTTTCCGTCATAAATCGTTTTTGCCATTCTTTCATCATTCATTCGTTCGACGTGCCCAAACCAGCTGAACACATTCTTCTTCATTCCCAATGTGACATCCTCGCTAGTACCTGCCATTCTGTGTATTCTGTGTATTTCTTCATAGCGGATTCGATCAGCTAAGCTGACTTATATTGACGCATATTTCATTCCCCTGATATACTAATGACTGTTGGTATGTTAACAATGTGCATTTAAAGACACATACAAAATAAGACGTAGAATAAACTAATATAACTTTTTAAAAAATAACTCATTTACGTACAACGTTGAATATAATTTTAGTATTGTAGAAAAATAATATGATTTCTATCGATTTTTACCATTTAACTCGTAGATGTATGCGCACGCTCCGCTATCCTGCGATCTACTAAATGTCCTTGTGTTCCCAGTGTTCATTAATAATTTTATTGTCAAAAAATATAAATATTTAGGCGAATACCAACCAAGTATAGAATTCCCAACAAATACTAAATATTAACAATTGTTACTGGAATTGACTCGTTTAACGACTTATTAAGTAAAAATCGCTTTAAATTACTAAAAATAAATTACTCTGTTACATAGTTATTAAAAATGTCATTAAAATAATCAATTGCTTAATTGAGGTACAGTCGGTAACGAAAATGAAAATAAAATAATTTGAGGAAGCTATTTTTAAAAGCAAATATTAAGTAAAATAAAATAAAACTGATAAAAAACTATTACAAGCTTTAACTAGATAATATGATGATTATTGCGTGTCAATGAGAACAAAGTCTGAAGCTATATCTGCACGATGAAATTTTGTACAGTGGCCTTGTTTACTTTGTTTTTTTTTTATTTTTATACTAGTCTTTCGCCCCAGTGGTCATATGGAAATAACTAAATTACATCTAAATGATTAACATTATGTAATAAATCCAATATTCTACCTCAATAAATGGTCTAAGCAACACATTTTTTGTTAATTCAAAAAAAAAAATAATAGTCCCACTATACAATTTTTGTTTTCAATTTCACAGATATTCAATATTTCAAACCCACCACCGTCGCATTTATCACCACGACGACCTCAATAAACTTTTCAGCTCAATATTTTATGTAGTATAATCTGTAGGACCTTATTCATAATTACAGAGAAAACGTAGTGTATTTTTACCCAGCTCATTTGTTTTTAAGGAGATATCCCACTAAATGCATGCACTCTCTAATTTATTTGAAAAGTACCTAAAGGGTTTCCCCTTTTCTAAATAAATAAAAATGTCTGTAACATAATATTTATAATATTCCATTGTACATTATATTAAACTGGCGCGCTAATATAGTTGGCCACATATTTATTACAGCAAATAAAAAAATATAATATATAAATTGTAAAAACGTTCAACACAAGTACACTTATATTCAGTATTTTTATACATTTTTAGAAACCCGACGTTTCGAACACTTTGCAGTAGTCCGTGGTCACGGGTGACCACGGGCTACGGACTACTGCAAAGTGATCGAAACGTCGGGTTTCCAAAAATGTATAAAAATACTAAATATACGCGATTAATCCAGTTAAAATAGTTTCATTTAAAATGTGTAATAATCGTGAAAATCAAAGAACTTATTACAAGTACTACTTTCCATATTAAATCCCTTATGTATTCTTCTTTTTCTTTTTCCTGGCATTAATCCTGCTTTTTGCTGGGTTTACCTTCCACTGAATCTACTCCACTTTGGACGGTATTTAGCGTCCTCGGTGAGTAGATCATTGGCTCTTATGTCCTACATCACGATATCCAACCAACGTTCGGGCGTCCGGGATGTCTCAATCCAGGGGCTGATGTAGCAAGATACTTGCACCCGACATAGTTCTTAGGCCAGCGCGTAACGTGGCCAAATTATCTCAGGCGATGCTCTTGGGGCCTATCCGCTAGGTCACAGATTTGAAGAACTCCTCGAATGAATATGTTACGTATGCGGTCAGACCACGTTACGCTGCATACTCCCCTCAGCATCTTCATTTCCGTGGCATGAAGGTCCTGAGTGTGAGATAGTGCTGGCTAGCATTCACTGACAAATAAAAGAACAGGCACACAGTTGTCAGTATTAAATCCCTTATGTATAGCTAGTTTATTATTTTTTGTCTTAAATATAAAAAAAATACACCTTATAAAAATAAACCTTCATGTAATTCATACAAAGTCTTCCAAAAACTTTACTAAAACGATAAATTTTCCGAAATTTTAATTTATTATTATTGTTTTGTTAAACATAATAATTAATAGGGCGTTGTTAGATTCTTGAAATATTATTTAGTAAATTTTCTTATCAATTCAAGTGGATTTTACCAGTTCGCTGTGCCCGTGTCGACCTCTCACCTAGATATCTGTCAGTCTATGCACTACTGATACTATGGATCATCATCTATTGCACATACATTCATATCTCTGGCCCTTTTATTTTGTTACGTAAATACATGACAGACAGTCCCAAGGCTAACAAAATTCCACTGTTCTATGAAATAATATGATCAAAGTAATTGCATTTTAAGAATATAAAAAGGATTCTTGATATAAGGATTCATGCATTTCCACGTTTACATTACGTACACACGGAGATCATTTTAATTTTTTAAAGAAGTTATAGACTCGAAGTGTCGAAAGTCTACTTAAGACGTAAGAAAACGAAATACTTTTTGCCAAATATTAATATTAAGCTAACATTTATCAAAAAATATTTAGTTTTCAATAATTTGATTTTCTAAAACAAATAATATATAATAGTAAACTATGGAATTTTACCTTGAGGTCCATTACCTGAAACCGTTTTATGAAGAGAAAGAATAAGGAGAGTTTTTTATATAATACTAAAAATTTTTTTTAAACATTTTTAAAGTGTTATTCCACACTTAGGAAAGAAAAATACTTGTTTAGAAAACGTATAAATATTTGAACGCAGCGGGACTCGAACCCGCGCCTCCTGGAAACAGACCAGGCGCTCTGCCTAACCTAACCTAACCACTAAGCCATGCGATTGAACGCAAATTTTTATACGTTTTCTAAATAAGTAATACTAAACATTTTTAAGATATAAGTCTTTAGTAAGAATTTAGATGATAGATCACCTATCTAGAGATAGACTCCATATCGCCCTTAGTACAACTTATAATTTCTTATTAAGGGTGCTCCATATAACGACGGTCCTATCAGCTACTTGAGAACTAACGGGATCGATTTCGGTCAAGGTTATAATTATGGACTATTATCTATTAAGAACAGAAGAAAAAATTCCACACTGTTATTTCTATTAAGAAAACAATATAATATATTATATTGTAGAAATAAATGTCAAGTGTTTGAGGCCAGTCGTGGCGCAGCGGCACGAGGTGTGACTGTAAAACCAACTAGTTGTGGGTTCGATCCCCACTCGAGGAGATGGAATATTTACTTAAATTTATATTTCCATTTCTTCGCTCTGGTGGTTAAGCGCGGCGTTGAGTTCTGCCTTCAACACGCAATGCCTCTAGAATTCGGCAGAAAGTGGTAAACGGAGTGTCTTAACACTAGGTTCCCTCTGCCTACCCTGCTGTGTGTGGGATACAGCGTGAAGCTGATTTATAATATATTATAATTTGTTTTGTTATTGTTTTTTTTGTAGTTGACTTTTTAAACCTAATCAATTCCTGCCTTTGTTGGGTATAACCTTAAAAACAATTTAGTATCGTCTATTATTAATAAATCTATTCACAGTAATGTAAAACTCCTTTCATTTTATTTTTATTACACTTTATAGATTTTTTATACTGTCAGTTTTTCACGAACTTTTTAAGGCTTCTTGCTATTTACATTTTTTATTGATGTGTTTTTTTAATATTAACCTTCCATTATGTAAGAAATTTAGTTCACTCGTAATTTTTTTGACTATTAAGAATTTTATTCTAGAAACACTAAGAATATAAAGTACTATCGAAAAGAAAAATCACGTTTAGCAACTTTTAAATTTATTTTTAAAATATTATATTAATACCCAATCTTTTATAAAGAATAATATTGTTTCTTTTTTTATTCAATTGTAAATATAATACAGTTAACTTTTTTACAATAAAAAAATCATTTTAAATCTATTGATTTATTATAATTTAGCGACTTTTGTGATAAAAATATAAATGAAAAATATTAGTTTCTTGCTATTTTCTTATCTAACTTTTATTCTAAGCTTACAAATCTTTACATAAAAAAATATCTACATACAACAACATTAAAAAACAAACAAGTTCAACTTAATAAAGTTAGTCTCTTATATTTAATATAATTTATTTAAAATTAAATTAAATTAAACAAGCTTCGCACTGTATCCCGCACACAACAGGGTAGGCAGAGGGAACCTAGTGTTAAGACTCTTCGTTCCCCACTGTCTGCCGAATTTTTGGAGGCATTACATGTTGAGTGGCAGAACTCAACGCCGCGCTTTGCCTCGACACCAGAGCGAAGAAATGGAATTATAAATTTAAGTAAATATTTAATGTCTTCGATCGAACCCACAACCGGTCGGTTTTACAGTCACACTTTGTGCCACTGCGCCACGACTAGCCATAATTTATTTAAATATTTAATTTATAAAATTAATTTTGTTATTTTTGTGAGACTTGTCACATCGACTGTACGTGCAACAAAACTAAATCGATCATTGAATTTGTATAGATAACGATTAATGCACGTACTTGCTCCAATAATAACTATATATATAGCTGACTTCATAGATCGGCAGTCAGTATTGTCATTTGACTCGAGAAAACTCGATTTCTAAATTTGATCCCTACTTAATAATTTCATAAAAATGATCGAAAAAGACAATAACGTTCCCGCTTTTGCTGAAATGAGTGAATTTGCCAGCTTGAGTGTGAGTATTTTTTTTATTTATATTTAAAGTATAATTTAATTTATATTTATTTATATTTAAATATATACCTTTTTAAGTTGATGTACATAGTGCTGAAACACTCCGTTTTCGATTTTGAGTTCTTTTTTTATTTTAATATTTTTTATTTATTATATTTATCCTTTATTTTTAGTCTAGTTTAGTATTTCAGTGTCATAATAAATATTATGGATATATTTTTAAGTTTTGTTTTGATTCTACCAGAATAGGTAGCTTCTTTATAACTACAATAAAATAAAGTTAAATAAGAATATTAAAGACAATAACGAGGCTTATTAGGTAAAAGAATATTTACTAATGTAAATATTTCCCTAATTTTTATTTAAGAAGATTTTATTTTAATTGAGAACAATAATACATGACACCTAAACTATCAGCTTTACATCGAGAATAAAGCAAAATAATAATAAAAAAATAATAATAAATAATAAAAACAATAATAGAAGTTTTATTAATTTTAGGCTGGCGGCAAAGTTCTGTTTTCAACGGACGATTTCTTCGCAACATGTGAGAACATGTTATTAGACACGGAACCAGTGTTTGTAGCTGACAAGTACACAGAATTTGGGAAGTGGATGGATGGGTGGGAGACACGCCGGAAGAGGATAGCTGGACACGATTGGTGCATATTGAAGTTAGCTACGAAATGTGTTATACGAGGTATGGAAGAAAAGTACATATTTTTTGTAAAGGAGCTTGTGTTATTTTTTGAGATGATAGTAGCAGGTTCAATTTATCGAAGTAAAATTACTTATAGAAGCCATCGGGTAATAGCACAGCATATGACTGTAATTGAGCAGTGAATCTAACAAAAAATATATACTTATTGAAATATATAGAAGAATAATATAAACCTAAAAAATATTATGTTCAAATTTCTCTTTGTAAAATTAAGTTACAATAACAAAAAAATCATATAAATATATTTTATTATTCACTTTATTTAAAATATTACTTTAAAATAAGTTTTAATGCTGAAATTTCCGAACCAACAAAGTTTCCTGGCATTAATAAATCACTTTGCTTTACTTTAGATTACAAAGATTACATGCCGCAGAATTTCTTCTTGTAAACACGAACTCATTTTGCGGTATCTAGATAGAGAAAGATATATTATATAATTCGTGTTTTTTCTTTGTTTCTAATATGTTTTGTTTTATATTATTATTATAAAAACAATATTTTTTAAATAATTATATTACTTGATACGATGGTTGTAGGTTTGATTTCAAATTCAGGGAATTATTTATTTTCGTTGTTTTTTTTTATTTAGTTCACCAGTCAATACTCAATGCAATGAATCCAAAATTCGTTGGAACGTGTAGATCGGAAGTGTCTTAGTGGGAACGGATGTCTTAACTCTTAACACTAGATTCTCTCCCTCCAAGGTGTATTTGTTTTTAGCTTCACAATATAAAAATAAATATAGCTTGGAGAGAATAATGCACCTTAACACATCTCATTGCCTCCTCACCAGAGCGACGAAAACATCAAATATTTAATTTCCTCGAGTGGGAATCGAACCCACAATCTGTCGCGTTTACAGTCACACTTTGTGACCCTGCGCCACGGCTTACCTCTATTATTCTATTCAGCTTCACGCTGCATCCCGCACACAGCAGGGTAGGCAGAGGGAACTTAGTGTACGACACTCCGTTCCCCACTTTCTGCGCAATTCTGGAGGCATTGCGTGTTGTGAGTGACAGGACTCAACGCCGCGCTTTACCTCGGCACTAGAGCGAAGAAATGTAAATGTAAATATAAATTTAAGTAAATATTTCATCTCCTCGAGTGGGGGTCGAACCCACAACCAGTCGGTTTTACAGTCACACTTTGTCACCTCTATTAATTGCTTGTAATTTATGTAAATAATTAAATAAGAAAATTTTAAAATAATGGTTGTTGTTTCAGGTTTGCTCGTCGACACCGCGTTTTTCACGGGGAACTATGCACCCAAGTACTCTATACAGGCCGCTTGCTTGACACCTGAAGGTAAGTTCTATATAATTAACATAAGATATATAATATCATTCTTAAAAATAGTTTTCTAATCACAGTTAGAAATAAGACTTATAAATAGTAATTAATATACGTTTTCTTAAAAATATATTTCTATCTCCAGTTTTAAATGGCGCTTAAAAATCATGAAAATACTATATACATACTATCAATACGATAGATCAATATAAATGACATCGATATTACAATTCATAATAATTAGGCGATTCCCTTGATACGTATATAACGTACAAAGGAAGGCCAACCCTCTTTTCTGCATTAGATATTGTATAATATATTATATAGCGAAGCCCAATTCTTATTTTGGGCATGATAATGCCGAAAAAATATCCCTAATATTTTTTATATTTGGTCTACAGTTATCACATTCAAAATACTTACAGAATAGGTATTTAAAGTAGTGCTACGGTAGACAAAGCGCGGCGCTCAGTTAAGTTGTATAACATACAATGTCTAGAAAATTTGGCGGCAAATGAAAAACGGAGTGTTTTAAATATTGAATATCTTCTGCCTATCATGTTAGACAGGAAAATGCGTTAAGTTCCTCTATATATTTATTTTTTTCGCTTCACGCTTTATCCCGCGTGTATCAAGATAAACAGAGGGACTTTAGAGTTATGACACTCCGCTCTTCACTTTCCGTAAATTTTAGGAGGCATTGCGTGTTAAAAAAAGCGAGAACGAAGAAATAAAAATATTAAATATTATATTTCCTCGAGTGGGAATCGTACCTATAATCTATCCTGTTTACAGTCACACGCTTGTACTCCTGCACCATGGCTTTATTATTTTCTAGTATTCAAAATATAAATATTTCAAAATAGAAAACCATTTTGCTCTTTATCTATAAAATATTAAGTATGTCAGCAGTTATGTAGTCAGCAGTAGCTTAGATCGAAAACTTTCAAGATATAATGAATTAGGTCCACTTACGACTTGGATAATGGTATCAAATACTGTCGACGCGTAACTAAAGTAGCAATGCAGCAGCACGCGACACTTTATTATTTTTATTAAAATAGTCCAATTTTATTTAATTTTCTATGATTTTATAATTTTTATTATGAAGCCTAGTTTTTTATGTTAGAAAAGATATGAAGGATATAAGATGTTTTTTGTCTTCTAATACATAATAATAATAAATATTATTTTATTTAGAATATTTTATAATTCATTTATTCGGTATGAAATCAGAAAACAAAGTATCTTAACGCTAAGTCAGACTCGTCCACTCAGACTTTCGTACCAATTTCATAGTGCATGTGCAACAGAAACTACAACTTATAAAAATTACAAAATTAAGTTTGCGGGCCAATGCACTCATTTTGTACGAAATGAACTACAAGTCTAAGTTTGTAATTATATTTTTCTATCCTATAAAAGTTCCCTTTTTTTGAGGTACAGAACCATAAAAATAAAACAAAGACAACAACAAAATCTAAAATCTTTCCTCCATACATATATAATTAAACAAAACCATTTATATAGAACATATCTGGGTAAAACCGACATTAGAGGTCTACACCACTAATTATTTACCGTAATTATAGAAGAAGCGTTATTGCCGGAAAGGGACACAGAAATAGGTTCGGCGTGCACCAAATGCGACTTGAAACGGGTGGAACAGCTTAACTCTGACAAATGGGAAGAGATCGTCCCCGTAACGGCGCTGCGACCCGGCTACGATGACTCCAGAATGAACTATCAGAAGGTTAGTTTTTTTCTTTTGGTTGTATTGGATATACGTTTCAGATTAGTAGTTTTAGGATTGAATCAGCTTTTACCCGTGGGTTTGGCGATAGTCAAAGGGAAATAGCACATACTAAAAGTTTTTTTCAATTCGAGCAGTAGTTCTTAAATTTGGCGAGTTCAACCATACAAAATTTTCAGCTAAATAATATAAGTAAGCTTCACACTGTACCCTGAATAAAGTAGGGTGGGCAGGGAAAAGTTAGTGCTAAGACACTCCGTCTCGACATTCCGCGAAATTATCGAGTCCGAATTATCGAGTGTTGAATTTCGGAACTCAACGCTTCGCTTGGTCTCGTTACCAGGAAATTTATATATTTAATATTTCATTCCCCAAATAGGAATAGAACCCACAACCGTTGCGTTTACAGTCATATGCCCATCTGCTACTATGTCCACATACAAGCATTTAATCACTTTACTAAATAAGTTATTGCTTAGGTTCTCTGCGACGAAGCATGGACTCACATCCGAGTAAACATCTACCCCGACGGTGGTATCGCCAGGTTGCGAGTGTATGGTGAAGCAAAACCAGAACTGCCACCCAGTGATGAAATAGTTGACCTGGCATCTATGCTGGCTGGGACTACTTGTATAGGTAAGAAATATTTATTTTTCGCTAGTAAATAACTAAGGGTTATATTATTTATAATATATGACACCTTCTGAGTACCCGATAACCCATTACTACAGATACAATGATTTACATTGAAATGATTAATATGTAAAGCCTACCTTAATATTCAACAAATAAAATCAATTCGGACCAACAGTTCCTGAGATTAGTGGCTTTAACCAAACAAGCATTATATAGCTTTATAATATCAGTGTAGATTTAGCTTCTCGCAGGGTATGTAAAAAAAAGTAGCTAAGAATTCTGAGGCAAATGATAATTCAAGTTGTTTAGGCTGCTGACTTTAAGAAATGTTTTTAAATGAGACTAAAAATTTTAATAGTGTTAAATATTTTCAAGCTTCTAGGGACAATTCCTATTGCTCACGTAGATGTTATTTGAAATATTGTAAATTATATCTTATCCATTTCAATCCAGAAAAAAANCGAATTCTGGAGGCATTGCGTGTTGAGTGGCAGAACTCAACGCCGCGCTTAACCTCGACACCAGAGCGAAGAAATGGAAATATAAATTTAAGTAAATATTTCATCTTCTCGAGTGGGGATCGAACCCACAACCAGTCGGTTTTGCAGTCACACCTCATGCCGCTGCACCACGACTGGCCTCAAATCCTCAATCCAGAAAAATATTATATTTAAAAATATTATATGCATGCTTAACGTTCTTAGAACAATTTTTATTGTTAGTCTTACTAGCAAGTATGAGTCCATAATATAACATCAATTTCCGTGAAATAGCTTCCTTCTTTATTTATGTTTATAAATTTTAATATTATACTTATAAAATCTGCCCCACTTTTTAAAAATACAATTTAACAACATACTACAATAACATTTAAACTCAAGATAATTAAATAATTAATATATTAATATCCCCTAGCTCAGTTAACGATGTAAAGCGCGGCGTTGATTTTCGCCACTTAGCACGCAATTCCTCCAGAATTCAGCAGAAAATGAGGAATGAAAGTGTCTTAATGGGAACGCAGCCTCTCAATACTCGGTTCCCAGGTTCTCTCTACCTACCCGGGATGCAACGTGAAGCTAAAACAAAAAAAAACCACACTTCGTGAGCAGCTTTCAGCGATATGCCAGAATTAATAGTATCGCGTCCACAAATTCTATCCCGAGACGATCCGAATAAATTGCAGCCATTTCGCAAGCTGCACACTTAAGACGCTTCTTTGTCACGATACCATTCATGCATCTAAATTGTCCTTTGAATTTGTACGTCCGAGCACGTTCGGCGTTAAGTTACGTAATTAATTATAGCACTGTATGTTCTGTTATTTAATTTAGGTATTTGTGAGGATTGAAATTGATATTTTATGTTAAATTTTGTTATGTTAAATAGTGTTTGGTGTATGTAATATTGAAATGTTTGACATTTAACATAGTAAATGGATATAATTAACAAACGGTTTTGGGTTCGATTCTCGTTGGGGGAAACGAATTATTTTCATTTCATCGCTCAGGTAACTAGATAAAGCGAATCTTTAAATGCCGGAACCAAATATAGTAAATCTCGAAAATAATAATATATATAAGGAGATAACTTAAAAGGAAAGTAACTCCAATATGCGATACTTATTAAGTATCGCATATTGGAGCTTACATCGATTTTTTTTGTTAATAGGCTATTCAAACGCGCACTACGGTCATCCACGCAACATAATAAAACCTAATAAAAGTGAAGCAATGGCCGACGGATGGGAGACAGCGAGACGCTTAGACAGGCCCGAAGTACTCGAAACCGAAGAGGATGGCACTTTAAAAGTAACAGGTAAATAATTTTTTTTTTATTATTTCATTGATATTTTGTTTTTGTTCATTTATACCTTTGTTCTAGTTAATTTCTAATATTTTTAAATTATACATTACTATGTTTTAAACATGAAACTAATCGTTTAATCTGTTTAAGATCGAAGAAAACGAGAACTATTTTTTTATAAGTAATATTACGTAAATAAATCAATATTATAGTTAAATCTTTTATATTCATTTGTTTCGCCATCCAATGTGTTATTTCCCATTGAAAAAAACTTGAACTTGAAAAAAAAAATTGATAGATTTTTTTTTAATGAAATCGTAAATTGACAATTCATTTATATAATTTAAATTAATAAATTTAATATTTTTTTAATAAACAGAAAAATAAATCACTATTATTTCTTAACTAGATAGAAATAAAAATATATAATAAAATCTGTTATAGGTCAAGAATGGGCAGTATTTAAACTAGGATCGAGTGGTCGTATAAAGCAAATATGTGTGGACACAACACATTTCAAAGGCAACTTCCCAGATTCAATCAAAGTAGAAGGCGCTCTATTAGAAAAGGAATGGTCACTCTCAAAACCTACAATTTGGTACAACATTCTGAAACCTAGCAAGGTAAAATATATATAAAATATTTCCACATTATAGACACAACAAGTCACTCAACACAAAATGTCACGAAAAAATTGGCACTATGTGGGGAACGGAATGTCTTAACAGTAGGTTCTCTCTGACTTAGCTCTGACTCTGATATAGCGTTCTTTAGTTTGATTACCAGTAAATTCTCTCTACTGACGCCTATTTCCATAAAGTTCAATATGTATATTCTCTATATTTTAATACATAAGCCAACAGAACGGAGTGGCTTAACACTACGTGGCTTTTCATTATATGAAAATATATTATGTAATACGTGAAATACAGTATTTAGACAATATCCAATTTGTTGTTGAATTAATTTATTTATAAATTAAAACGAATTGATTTAAATTCAAACTCATTCGTATGGCTTTAACAAATTGTAAACAATACATATGATTAATATTTATCTACAATATAATTACAAATATGTAAATTATAGTATTTTGATTGAAAACTTCAATTACTAAAAATAAATATTTTATGCATACGTAACAAACAGTTTTACGAATTTTGTCACTAAATTAAATGAAATGAAATGTGTATATTTTATATTAATTAGTCGACCTGATTATACATATTTTTATATATTTCATTGACGTTAACGTTATATTTAAATATTATGACTTTAATGTTATATATACATATATATTTATTAGCACGCATTAACACTTTTTATTTTGAATAGTTATGGAAAAAAATAATATCGCGTCAATCCGTTATTTTTTTTAATTTATTGAGATTGAGGCCAGTGGCGCAGCGGCACGAAGTGCGACTGTAAAACCGACTCCCCACTCGAGGAGCTNTATATATATATATATTAGTTATAAAATGACCGTCAGTCTCTGTTACTAAGACTAAGTGCTAATTTGATATTTGTGAATTAACACGCAATAACTTACAAATTTAGCGGCAAAATAAAGGTATCCTGCTAAAAGCGGGATACAGCGTGAAAAACATCAACATTAAAAACTAACAGTATCGTATTTTTTACAGTTGTCAGCACACAAGGAGCATTGGTTCTCTTGCAACTCAGACCTAATATCTCATATAAGGGTAACCATCGCACCAGATGGCGGTTTGAGTAGAATAAGGACGTTTGGACACGTGGAACCAACCATTATTTGATAGATATATGAGAATATATATATTATACGGAAAAAAATCCGCTTTTTGCATTGCTGGACTAAGCTAATAAATGCAATTATTGTAATAATTAATATTTTAGAAAACATCTAAAAGTTTCAACGGAGGGAATTCGACTGCGTGCCTCTTGGAACGCATCATTGGACAGTTTGCAAGAGGTGGGAGTTTAAATCCCACTACGTTAAAATTTTAATATGTTCACTTTATTTGCGGCTATAGTTACCGTATTTAGATTAAGACTTTTAATGTAGAAATTTCAATCCATAAAATGACAATTTCCAACTTTAAAATACCACCACGCCACGATAACTACATTTGATTGAAATCTTGAATTCTTTTCTATATTAGTGTACAAAATAATAAGATTTTTTTTATTTTTATAGTAAATATGGGGAGATATCGTCTCAATGACTATTGTACCTGTTGTATAGTTTATAATAGTAATATACCTACTAGATATATTATAGTGAAGCCAGTCGTGGCGCAGGGGCACAAAGTGTGACTGTAAAACCGACTGGTTGTGGGTTCCATCCCCATTCGAGGAGACGAATTATTTATTTAAATTTATATTTCCATTTCTTCGCTCTGGTGTCGAGGCAAAGCGCGGCGTTGTGTTATGCCACTCAACACGCAATGCTTCCAGAATTGGGCAGAATATGGGGAACGGAGTATCTTAACACTAGGTTCCCTCTGCCTACCCTGCTGCGGGATACAGCATCAAATTATATATGTTAATAATGTATGTCGGTAATAAAGATAAGGCTTTTTGTAATTATTTAACTTTAGCTATTATGTAAACGTCGAAAATATGTTTTTTGACAATTTTAAAAAGTATTATTAATGATAAATAAATTGTTAAAAATTAATGTGATTTTAATTGTCTCATATTTAAATTATGTAATGTTAGCCGATATAACTATTAATAATTAGAACATTATTAGTTATTAATGAGTAACCTAACAAAGTGACGCTATCGTGGCGCAACGTCTATCATCAGGCTCTAAGCGCGATAGTTGCTGGTTCAATTTTTATTCGAGCGAACGATTACATATAAATTGCTTTCATTTACCCATGAGGCCAGTCCTGGCGCAGGGGCACAAAGTGTGCCTGTAAATCGACTGGTTGTGGGTTCGATCCCCACTCGAGGAGATGAAATATTTATTTATATTTACATTTTCATTTTTTCGCTCTGGTGTCGAGGGGAAAGTGCGGCGTTGATTTCCGCCACTCAACACGCAATGCCTCCAGAAATTGGCGGAAAGTGGGAAACGGAGTGTCTTAACACTAGGTTCCCTTTGCCTACCCTGCTGTGTGCGGGATACAGCGTGAAGCTGAAAAAAAAATACCCACTTTAGTCTCCGAATTTAAAACATATAAACTTCCTTTCAATAAACATTCCGGGACCATCTTTCGTGAAAAGCGGATGACTCGAACGGCAAAAAAGATCTTATTTGATTATTTGAGTTTTATTTATTCAAGTGATTTTATTACCTTAAACGAAACGATTTTGGGTTCGATTCCCACTCGGGGGAATTAATTATTTTAATTTCCTCGCTCTGATAACAATACAAAGCAAGGTGTTGTGTTCCATCATTCAACAAGCGATGTCTCGTTCGGAGTGGAAAACAGAGAAAGAGAATTTTAACACTAGGTTTTCTCTGAGTAGACAGTGGATGTGGAAAAAAAACTATGGAGCTATAAAAAATTCAAGTTCATATTTAACACTACAATGATGGTGTCGATGTTTTGATTTATCAATATAAAATATCTAGTGATAAATTAAATTAGATTTATGTAATATTATTTTCAGGTCATTTAGATTACTAAACTAAGTATGTACAGCAAGTAAGGCAAATAAACGAAGTCAGCGTGAGGCGAAGTCGTCTTTTTATTTACCTGTATATAATTAAAAAAAATATTTTACATTTTCTCCAGAAACTAAAAAAAAAATTAAACGGCTTGTCGGTTAAAAAATCGATTTAAAACGAGTCAATATCAGATAATTTGATATCAAAACAAAATCAACAATATGTTAAGGGCCGTCGTAGCTCAGAGACACAAGGTATGACTGCTGATGGTTGTCGGTTCGATTCCCACTCGGAGAATTATTTTCATTTCCTCACTCTAATTACAAGATAAATCGTGACATTGAGTCCAGTCACTCTACATGCAATGTCTCGAAAATTCTCGCGGTAAGCGGTGAGTCTTAAAACTGAATTCCGTTTGCTTAAGAGTAATATAATATAGAGATATGCGACATACAACATGAGAAAATCTTCATGATGTATCCCGCAAACAGTAAAGTATGCAGAGAGAACCTAGTGTTACGACACTTCGTCCCCCATTTCCCTGGGAATTCTGGACGCATTTCGTTTGGAGCTCCAAATCGCGCTTTGAAGAAAAGAAAATATAAATAAATATTTCATTTCCTCGAGTGGAGATCGAACCCACAACCAGTCACGTTTACAGTCACACATCCCGCCTGCGCCACGACTGGAATCAGATATTAAAAACAAAGTCAACAAATATAAAATATCCAAAGAATAAAACAGCGTTGCCTGTCAATTTTTCTTTTACTCGAGAAAACCCAAGTATTTTTTGCCTTTCCGCATATCATCCTCGCTGTTACAAAAAGTACTCGCCGACCATAGCCTCGTGATGGATTATTCGAATAACCGGAGTAAATGGTAATTAGTTTTTATGCATCTATACTAACTTAGAATGTAAAAAGAGTGTTAAAACTTTATTTTATTTTAAAAAGAAAAAATATAGTGAAGAATTATTAAATTTCCCTAATTACCTAATTAACTATAGTTACCTATAGTGAATATTTATTTAATTATTAGGCCGTTGTGACGCAGTGGCACAACGTCTGACTGCTGATTGTGAATTCCATTCCCATTCGGGAGTTAGTTAGTAGTATTAGTATATTAATTTCTGATTAATTATATTATTTTCATTTCTCTTCTCTGTTAAAAAGACCAATTGCGGTGTTGAATTCCGTCACATATTAAACACTGTCTCAATATTTGGCGTAAACATTATTTAAAAATAAAAAAAAAAGAATATTGATCTTATCAAGTCAAAACAAGCATTGGATACTTATATACTTGCGCAATAAAAAAATAACTTAAATAAAGTAATTGGACCAAGATTTTCCCTTTTATCTCAATTATTTGTAAACAAAAAACAAACGACTTAGTAAACGGCACGAGTACCTACAGAAGTTCCAGACTCACATCCAGTTGAAGCTGGTTCAATGCTGATAATTTGATTGATATGGCAAAGGTTAGTACTTGATAAGAGCCACGAGTACTGCCGTTCACTTAAATTTTAATGTCGTCTTAATAATTTGCTGTATGAATCAGCTTCACGCGCTACCCTGCACGCAATAGGCTAGAAACCGGGTATGTAGTGTTAAGACACTCCGTTCACCACACTTTCCGCTGATTTTTCTAGTCAATGCGTGTTAGGTGGCGGAAATCGCCGCAGCGCTTTGCCTTGTTACTAGAGCAGACAAATGAAGAATGAAGTTTACAGTCACAAGTTTGTGCCACTACGCCCCGAGTATTATTCTTAAAGAATTTTGATTTTAACACTGTGGTACGTGGTATCTGGACTTCGGACGCAAAGCAGAGAAAGGAAACACTAGATTCTCTCTACCTAACTTGCTATATGCGGGACAACGCTAAAACTATTATATATATTATAGAAAAACACCATCCAATTACGCTACGAAGATGTCAGTCAATACGAAAATTTTATGAAAAAAATATCATAAATCAAATAATGATGGTTCTAACAACTTGTCTAAATAATAAATATATTATATTATATTACGTACGATTATGAACGACGCCCGAACGTACATTTTAATGAGACACCAACGATTTCTTATATAGAAACGGGAGTGGATACATAAAGAAGTGCGCTCTCATTTGTCGTATAATTCCGTAATTGGATGGAAATGAATTTATAATATAATATATAATTTATGATATTTATTTTTATTACTAATGTTATGAATGTTTGAACGTTGGTTTATTCAGCTATATTACCTATTATAGAATAACTATTTATATTTTATTTTACGTGTTTTGGCTTTGAGCAGTATCCCGCCTATAGGTAAAGTGAATGCGGTACTGCTAAGACACTCCGTTCCCTATTTGCAGCGCAATTTTCGATACCGTTGCCTGTTGAGTGGCGGAACTCAACGTCGATGTTTTACATATCAGCAGATTTCATTTTTCGAAGTTTTTCATACCACTACGAACTATCCGTCTTATCTGTCTAGTCTAGTAGGAACCTGTACTGTTCATAGCTGTAAGTCCACAGGAAGTACCCTATAGAGATTGGTTGCGTAGTAAGTTTATATAAAATGCATCAAACATGATGCATAAATGCTTTACCTATTGTTTTGCGTTGACTTATTTGCTTGATTTTTGTTTTTTTTTCTGTGTTCCAAAGAACTATAGATCTGAATATTTGATATTAATACCATTCTTTACGCAAAGGATTTGATGAAATATTTACTTAAATTTATATTACCATTTCTTCGCTCTGGTGTCGAGGCAAAGCGCGGCGTTGAGTTCTGCCACTCAACACGCAATGCCTCCAGAATTCGGCAGTAAGTGGAGAACGGAGTGCCTTAATACTAGGTTCTCTCTGCTTACCCTGCTGTGTGCGGGATACAGCGTGAAGCTGATTTATTTATTTTAATTCCATTCTTGATAGCTTGATTTACAGCCACGCGATGTTACGATAAATGATCTTGACAAACGGACACACGGACAACAAAGTGATTTTATAAGAATTCTGGATTATTTTTGGGGTACGTAACCCTAAATATATAACAACTTCTTTTATATTTTGTAATGGGCTAAGATTATAGTGATTAAAAGATTAATTGCGAAATCTAATATATTTTTAATAGTATTATAATACTTTAAGCTCAATGCTTTTATATCTTCATTACTTCGTTATTATCGTTGAAAAAGTAGCAAAGCTTTTATAACTTAATATTTTGTATAATCATTAAAAATATAAATATAACAATATCGAAAGTTTTTAATAAAATATCAAAATAGGCTTATAAAAAATGCCAAAAAAAAATATTTTCTGAACCGATGCTTCACGCTGTATCCCGTATGTGGCCGGGTAGAGGAAGGTAAGAAGAGGAAGTTGGTGGCATTGGTTAGTTGAGAGGACTTGCTGCCAAAGCAAGAAAATGAAATAATTACATATTTAATTTTCTCGAGTGGGTATCGAACCCACAACCCGTCAAACCCGCTCGAGCCCCTCCACCACGACTGGCCTCAATCAACTAATCATTTTAATTATAATTAATTTCCTAATTTCTATATACAATGTTACATATTATGTATAATATATGTTATACAAACATGTTTGTAACGTATTATACATAAGTCACACACTAACTGAGAATAAGCTTCAAACACATTCCAGCCTTGACATGGATTCGGTGTTTCAAATGGGGCGAAAATCAATGGACAGGTGGGAACCTCGCTAGCTATTTGATTGGAAAATTGAACATGACAGGGTTTTGACTCGAGCTGACGTTCGCTAATTGCTGTTGGTGTAAGGAATGAGAGTAAGAAAATGTGACATGTTTTTTTATTAGATATATACTGATATTTATATATGGGTTTTATGTAGAGTGTCAATTTATATATCATTTTGCTTTTCAAATGGAAATAAAATTGATGATTGATGTTGATGATACAATTTTTTTTATGTAATCAGAAGCATTTTAATTATTTAGTTATGTTTTAACAGGCATGCATAGCAGGGTGGGCAGAGGGAACCTAGTGTTAAAATATTCTGTTCCAATTAAAAGACTTATGTTTCCCACTTTCCGAAGAATTCTGGAGGCGTTGCGTGTTGAATGGCAGAAGTCGACGCTGCGCGCTTTGTCTCGTTACCAGAACGAGGAAATTAAAGTATTAAAGATTATATAATTTTTTTCTGGCAGAAACTTAAGGATAGTATTATACGAAAATTATTAGAATATTTTACACAACTCTATGGCCCAGTGACATTAATGGAAATAGCATTTTATACAGTAATATGAAGAGTGTGCATTCAATTTGTTAATATTTCTTTAAAACAGCTATGCGACTGATATATTTATGCAAAAGTTGTCATACGAGGTTTCAATCAGTGCCCAAGAAACTACCAAGCAATCAACTCGTCTTTTATTCAAGTAAAAAAAAAATAAGCTTCACGCTGTATCCTGCACACAGCAGGGTAGGCAGAGAAAACCTAGTGTTAAGACACTCCGTTCCCCACTTTCTGCCGAATTCTGGAGGCATTGCGTGTTGAGTGGCAGAACTCAACCCCGCGCTTAACCTCGACACCAGAGCGAAGAAATGTAAATATAAATTTAAGTAAATATTTCATTTCCTCGAGTGGGGTTCGAACCCACAACCAGTCGATTTACAGTCACACTTTGTGCCACTGAGCCACGACTGGCCTCAGTCCTAGTTATAAATTTCAAAATATTCCCCCAAATACAAAACGAACCCACAACCACACATCGCAACCAGCCAAACCAACCAATACAAATCAAAAATCATTGAATGCATAATTCTATAGAAATAAACCCACACTGCCTTCAGTAAATCTTATTGGCGGCCACGCGGCATCAGAAAGGCAATTTCTCGCGAATATTTCATACAGAACCATCTGTTTGACGAGGGTGTGACGCGGGTAGCGCCAATTACAACTGGAAGTGCCTGGAATCAGTATAGTTATGGAAATCTAAGTGGAATGTGATTTGAACGCGATTTTTAAGTTATTTCTTATAGTTAAACTACTTTGAAAAAAGTTGTGGGTAGTTTTTTTTTGTATTTTTTGGTCAGTTATGGCGTATAACGTGTTTTGTATGTCGATTTTTTAATATCAAATTCTCGTGATGGAATTTCAGAATTATTGCGTGTGGAAATGAATAAAAAATAGGTAAAAAAATACTCTCAGTATATTCTTAATAAGCTTGATAGAAGCGTGTACAAAATTCTAATACTCGTATTACATATTAAACTTATTATTAAGTAGTGAGTGCCAGCAACTCCGTTCACGTGGATTTTATTATATTTTTTTTCATTTAAAACGTCCAGTAATTCAGAAGATGTCATATATTATTAAATATACAGACACGCGTTTTTACTTTACTATAATATAGTTCTTGTACTAAGCAACGGTTGACGCGCTTTGTCTATATTGATATTTAAAATTATTTTTTATGTGTTTTAGTTAAAACAAGACCTTCAGCCAGATTAATACCTAATAACTTAACTTTGGTAATTAACCTACTTTTCAGACACTCCCTTATCCATTAAGACACTCTGTTCCCCACTTTCTGCCGAGTTCTTGAGATATTGCATATTGACGGGCGAAACTTAGCTCCGCGCTTTATCTAGTTACCAGAGCAAAAAAATGAAAATAGTCAATATTTTATTGCCCTCAGTAAGAATCGAACCCATAACCGCCACGTTCACAGTCCCACACTTATGAGATGCCACGACGACAAGTAAAACAATAAAGTATAGTAAGTCATATAGTAGTAAAATTTTATTTATATAGAAATTCTGTCGTATTCTAAATATATTACATTTTGTGACAAGAATTTGAAGCATATTTCCTTTTAAAAAACGTTCTGCGTCCATCCCTTGAGAGCAGGGGTGTCTCGAACAGCGGAAAATATCTTATTCAATTATTATTATAAGTTTTTATATATTCAATTTGTTTAACAGCGCTATATTGTAGTATGTTGATGTTATTCTTTTTATAATTTCTAATATATATATTTATATTTTTTTGTTTTACGCTGTATTTCGCATATATTAAGGTAGACAGAGAGAAGTTATGATCTAGACACTCTGTTCTCCACTTTCTGAGCGAAATGGAGATATTGCATGTTGAGTGACGAAACTTAACACCAAGTTCTGTCTTTATAATATTATTATTATTTTTCAGCTTCACGGTGTGTACGGTACATAGCAGGATAGCCAGAAGTACTCGGAAATCTAGTGTTAAGACACTTTGTTCCTATTAATACATTTCATTCAGCAGCAATTCAACAGTTTTCTGCCGAATTCTAGAAACATTGCGTGTTGATTGGCGAAACTCAACGCTACGGTTTGCCCCTCTAGCTGAGCGATAAAATGAAAATACTAAAATATATTATTTTCTCGGGTGGGAATCAAACCAACGGCCAGTCTTGCTTACAGTCGCACGCCTGTGTCCCTGCGCCACTATGGTCTCACCTAGAGATCATATTTGTTTATTGATATTATTATTTTCGTAATTTGTAAATTACATTGTTGTCATCATGGAACAGTCAAAACGGCATGCGGATTGATTGGTGAGTTAAACTTCTACTGAAATATATACTCTTATATATTTCAGTAGAAGTATTATATATAAAATATTCGTTCTCTCGGTCTGCTTATGACGTTAAATGTAGCGTTAGGTTCCGCCATCCAATCAACAAAATTTTTTAAAGTATACGGAATTGGAGATATAAAAGGGTTTTATCACAATTTTTTTTATCTAGGCTGCTATATTATATTGAATTTTCCATACAAAAAGATACCTTAAAATATGTCAAAGATCTTATTCATAATCTTTCACTGTCATTTTCATTCATTTATTGAATCTAAAGCATCTGTTTAAGGTTAAA
This sequence comes from Heliconius hermathena, assembly GCA_013403705.1. Classification (NCBI taxonomy): domain Eukaryota; kingdom Metazoa; phylum Arthropoda; class Insecta; order Lepidoptera; family Nymphalidae; genus Heliconius; species Heliconius hermathena. The sequence continues at coordinate 175,875 of JAAIXJ010000390.1, read as the reverse complement.
ATAAGAACTTTTATCATTATAGATAAAGGAAAAATATAAAAAGATTTTCCCTCGTTATCAATTCCTTTCATAAAAAATCTTATACATTTCCTTGAACATTTTCAATAAACAGCGCGTCAGTTTGCTTTGTAAAAAGATTTTAAATATTAATGTGTTTCATGTGTACACTGTATGTGATTAATAATTCCCAAAAGTATTTAGCTGAGCTTGGCTTGAGGCCAGGCGAGGTGCACGGGCACAATCGTGCGGCTGTGAACGCGATTTGTAGTGGGTTCAATTCCCATTTGAGGAATTGAAATATTTAATATTTTCAATTTCTCAATCTGATAACGAGACAAGCGCGGCGGAACCGGAACTGGGTCGATTTATAAGACAAAATATTTTATCTAATAAATTGAAGAAGACAAAATCAGATCAGATATTCACATATAGTGTATTTTGGGGTTAAATTAGCGTGGAATTCATGTCCAATCAAGAGCATTGTGACTCACCCCCTCGATCCGCTCGACGTTTGAATGCGAACACTTCATTTGAGCTGCCAAATACGTGTCACGTTGTTCCCTATTTGTGAGTGTGAGATCGTTATCGAAACTGACTATATTTCTTACATGTTTAAGTAAAATTTAGTTTTTATTTTATTTTTGTTTTATATGTAGCATCGTGCAGTTTTCGTGAACAGTACAGTCAAGTAAATATAGTGCTTCGTACCTGAAAAAAAATCTTTATAGGATCACTTTGTTGTTGGATCCTTGTGAGCTTAAAAAAATCAAGCCTTTAAGTTGACACAATAAAAAGATATGAATATTTGTGTATCGTTTTTGCATTTTGTATGAAAATTGCCGCGTAATTTAGCCCATAGAGTAGGGGTACTCTATGGGCTAAATTACGCGGCAATTAGGCGCGGCGGTAGGGGTACCGTCCATGGACCTGCAACTATAAAATATGGAGCGCTAAGTGAGAACTTACAATAAAAATAAAGGGAAAATCCGGAAAACGTATATTTATAGACATATCATAGAAGAAAATTATTACAAATTTATATTTGTATAATAATTTTCATACAAAATAATTGTATAGGCTGGCCAATTAAAATTTTTCAAATTTCCGTTTGACCTACTATCCATATATATGGAACCCTTGATAGGTTATTCCGTTTCGCAGTTAACTGGTTTTTATTCTCCTAACGAAATTACGCAGTTCAGATGTGCTCGACTATAGAATTGTTTTTTTTAATCTTAATTTTCCCAGACACAGGTTACATTGATATTACCAACCTTTATAAACTTTGATAAGTTTACTACTAATTATATATAAGATGGATCTTAAAAAGTAGAAAAAAGTACTCCTTATTTTACGATTCACATTCAGCATTAAATACAAACAAGAAATATTTATACGACTTATTTAACATTGAAGCACATGTATGTTATATTACTTCGTTAAGGATTTTGGGGAAATTAGAAAAGGCAATTAGATGTTGCGGTAAGGGATATCCCTCGGCTGCGGACGCAATTTATATTCTACTTACTTTGTTTATTATTTATTATTTTTATATATAGGCACTGAAGTATTGTATTTTTTAATCTATTCATAGGGCCAGTCACAAAGTAAAACCGACTGGTTGTGGGTTCGATGCCTCCAGAATTCGGAAGAAAGTGGGGAACGGAGTGTCTTACACTAAGTTCCCTCTGCCTACTCTGCTGTGTGCGGGATACAGCGTGAAGATTATTATTTTTAATTTTGAAAAAATTTTTATTTTTATGTCACATTTCGTTACATATTCAATCACGGGAAAGGAATTTGTTACACCTACATTTTTCCTTTGTATTAAGAATGATTTCCAGGTGGAAACTTAAATGATAGGCCCTTCTTAAATGAAATAGGTTTACATTTCCACCAACAAAGAGTTTTGTATTTTGTAATTACTTTACTCCGTTTCCTAAAACTGAGCGAGTTCATTTTAACTCTTTCCGTTCCGCTCGACGATTTAGTGGTGAAATTACAAGTATGCAGTTCACTCTAGTGAGTTCAACGTAGTCCTTAATGGGTCCGCTCCGCTCGTGGTGGAAATCAGGCTTTAAATATTCCAGTATTTTTATATTTTACTCGTTTTCAATTTAAAATTTCAATTTGACAACACCTCTGTGTAGATTGAATGCGCAAATTTGAAGAATTACTGTTTAAATTGAATTATTTTTGCGTCAATTTATTCATGTATCGATGTAAGCTATATACTTTAGCGTCACGCTGTATCCCGCACACAGCAGTACAGGCAGAGAGAACCTAGTGCTAAGACCTCCATATTCCAGCAAATTCTGGAGGCATTGCTGGTTGAGTGCGGAACTCAACACCGCGCTTTGATTTTTACATCCCATTGCTGGTTTCAATGTAACTCACTATACATGCGGCCAGAGTTACTTCAGGCACTTAATATATCATACAAAATAAATATTACCATTTGACTGCGTGGGCGTAGTCGTAGGTTTAAGATAAAACATTAACACAATTGTGGAACAGTAAAGCTAGTTTAAGCCCTGTGGAATTGAAATGGATTCAAATGTCACTCAGAGTAATATACATATTTTATGTAGAAGGAATCTCGGAAACCCATCGTTAAGACATTAAGACACTCCCGTTCTTAATTTCCACCGAAGACTTGCAAGATTTCCTGGTTACCAGAGGGAAGAAATAAAAAAATATGGTTCATTTCTCCGGTTAGGAATCGAATCCACATTTGTCACGTTTACAGTCACATCCTTGTGCCACCGGGCCCCGACGGCCTCATTCAAATGACACTCAGAGATATGTACATAATTATATTATATCATTTATCGAGACCCATGGTCTACTATGTTAATAGTATGGTTGAGATGTGTTGGTAACCAATAAAACGCCTAACTTCTTTAAAATTAATAATTATGTCGAGTCGAGTATGTGTAAATGTAAATTTGGTCTATAATATCTGGTAAATATAAATTGGGTCTAGAAATATAATATATCTTATATTATATTTCTTAATTTATGATTAAAATTCAAAATTAATTCGATTTTTTTTCTTGAATCACTCTTATGAGACTATTAGTAGAGAGTTCTTTAGATTTGAGGTAGGAAACAGAGGCTTTGTGGGATAACATATTAGGGAAATAAATAATAATCCAAAATAATTTAATCTGAACTAAAATTTTACAGCAACACTACCCAAAATATTTAAAAACAAAAGAATTTAAAGCCAAAAATATTTAAAGACAAAAGAAATAAACAATTCTCTTTACTAATGATTAGATATAAATGAGACATACAAGTCTATCCGATCTGGCACCGCGCCGAACGCCGACCAACACACGCTCGCATTGTCCGCTCTAATGATTGTTTATAGCTTTTATTGTTACATACAGAGCTTTTGCTACGAAATAACTTTTAATTTAACTTAAGTTAACGTTTGGCTGATAGAAAGTTAAAAGTTACTAAGTAGAATAAGTGGAAAAAATAAAAATTGTGGAGTGACTTTGTTTTTTTCGTTTTAATAATCAAATTGGTTGAAGTCAGTCGTGGCGCAGGAGCACAAAGTGTGCCTGTAAATCGACTGGTTGTGGGTTCCATCTCCACTCGAGGAGATGAAATATTTATTTACATTTATATTTTCATTTCTTCGCCACTCAACACGCAGTGCCTTCTCAACACGCAATGCCTGCTGAACTCGGCGGGAAGTGGACACACGGAGTGCCTTAACACTAGGTTCCCCCGGCCTACCCTGCGGGATACAGCGTGAAGCTGAAAATAAAATGGTTGAATAAAGTAATAAAAATACCTGTATTAGTTTGATATGGTGAAACAGTGTCTCACTGCAAGCGCAATGGTCGCGGATTTAATTTCGACTAAGAGAAAATAATTATTATCATTTTCCTACTCTGGCAGACATAGTTTGGTGTGTTCCGCTACTGAACGTGCAGTGTCTCGAAATGTCTACTAGGTTATCTTTTCCTACTCTGCTTTATATGGAATACACAGTGAATTACCTAACATAAATTATTAAGCTATTATAGTTTTTATATATAAGTTATTTTTAACGTAGAGAAGAGAGATATTAAATATTGTCAGTATATTAAATATTTTTCCACGCTAACTTATAGACATACTTCTTTTCAATAATTATTTATTATTTTAAATCAGCTTCACTCTTTATTTACATTATATTTTTGTTAATGTCTTGATAACTCCATTTTAATTTATATATTTAATAAAGAATATAAACTGACGAAACAAAAATATAGACACCTAATGTTCATTTAAAGAAATTCCAATTAAATTTAACAACGTTTGTCATAAATGGCAGAATATTTGTCGAAATACTTGCAGAATATTGTTATATAATGGTGTACTGACATAATTGAATAAAGCCACTTTCACGGTGTTACGGCATCCCTCTTCCCTACGGACGAACACAATCTCGTAAAGAAAATGTAGTTAGTATTCTATTTCTTATTTGTTTTACCTTCTCGCTGTATCCCGTACATAATAAAGTAGGTAGAAGGAACTTAATGTTAAGATACTTCAATCCCAACGCACAAATAAATTTTCAAGGCAATAGCAATCGAACCCACTACCGTCACGTTTAGAATCATACACTTGTGTGTACCAATGCCCCATGACGACCTCAAATTGAAATAATAATAATGTAATATTAAAATAAAAACATGAGCACAAACTTACACGAAATAAATTATTACTTTTACTATGAAAAAGTTGATATACAACAAACTAACTACATAGGAAATAAATGACTGCCTTAAAGGTCCCTCCTATACCGCAGATTATAATTGCTTTTCCTCGTTTCATCCCGAAATTCTTTAATAACTATTGCATTCACAAGATTTCATGCATAAAATAAAAGTGATAGCTTCACGCTGTATCCCGCACACAGCAGGGTAGGCAGAGGGAAATCCATAATACTACGCCGTACTTTGTTTTATAGTCTTTACATTGCAATAATATTAAAACGTTATACCATATTCTAATGAATATTTTTAAAGTGTTATTTCACACTTAATACTTAATGAAAATACTTTTATGGAAACGTATATAAAATTGAACGTAGCTGGATTTGAACCTGCGCCTCTTGGAAACTGTACGAGCGCTCTGACCACTAAGCCATACGTTCTCATGAAGCTACGTCTAAATTCTTATACGCTTTTTACAACGTATTTATGTCGTTAGCATCTCAGTAGGGAGATTTTTATAAACTTCCGCCATTTTTACAAATTTACCCAAAGATAAAATTACTTATAATTATCATTTGGAAAAGGGAGAATGGTATTTATTAAATCGAAAATGATATTTTTATTATATTTTTAATTTTGATAATATATTACCTGAATTATAGTAATTGATTTAAGGTGGTCGTGATGCATTAGCACAAGCGTATGGCTTAAGACACTATAATATTTACATTTTCGTCGCTCTAGTAGTTGCAGCGTTGAGTTGCGAACGAAAAGTAGGCTAACGGAGTGTCAAACACTATTTTTCCTTTGTCTACCCTGCGATGTGTGGGATACAGCGTGAAGCTAATAAAAAAAATAATAAAATAGTATGTAATTGGTGCATTTTTCATAATATATACAGAAGTTGTTTTCACGAGACTCTTTGTACATATTTTACATATAAGTGACATAAGGGGTGTTAATGCATACATACCCTTTGACGGTGACGTTACAAAGGAAACTAGCGTTTCATAATATATCAAAAGTATGTGAAAATCATATTATTAACATACTCTTCTTTTTTTACCGCTTTTCGCTGCTATATGGGTAGGCAGTGACAGAAATGACTGCCGCGCTTTTTTTTGTTACGAAAGCGGAGAATTGAACATAATTCCTTCTCCCCATGGAGTCAAATATTTAACAGCCGCATTTACAGCCATGCGCTGTGCCACGTGTTTTACTCTTTAGTCCCTATTATGTTATTATTGATAGAGTTATTTTTTTATACCAAACGAGCATACGAGTTATCTGGTGGTAAGTGATCACCGCCTCAACGATTCCGTGTAACACCAGAGGAGCTGTCGTACTGACCTGCAAAAACTTCCGTAGGTAGGCCATTCCACAGGGGCCACTGTTGTGTGTCGCATTGAAGGAAGTACTGTGCAGTTAGAAAAAAAACAAGTGAAACATTTCCCCAGAACACTCCCCATGATAAATATGGTAGAGAAGTCATTGAACACAATGACGTAGGTTCCTTTCACCACATAAGTAGATAATAAAATCCCGAGGGATGCCTCAACAGATGACACAAGTTAATTTTGGCACTGGACGACGTTTTCCCGAGGATGACTTCCATGGCCGGCGGGGTGAGCCTGCAGCCTTGGGGGACGACAAGGTGCACTTGCATATAATCAGAACGGATACCATCGACATCATCAGGTTCCTCACTCAACAATCTGTGAAAAGCTTGACACTTTGGCTTTGCGTATAGACGTCTCCACGCTGTGCTTTCTCTACCGTATTTATTATGTGGAGTGTTAGGGGGAACTGTTGGCCTGTTACCTGCTGCTGATTTTTTTTAACCGCACAGTACATCATAAGCTAAAAAAAAACCATCAACACCACGTGAATAGATACACTCCACTACTGTGCGGTTTAGTAGGAACTTCTTTCCACGCGCCACGCAATTGTGGATGTCGATGGGTACCTACAAAAAGCACGTCTATCTCTACTTTAAAGGGCGGCAACGCAGCTGTAGCTCCTCTGGGGTTGGACGATAATTTATGAATAGTTCACTATTAGAATGAAATAAGTAT
>JAAIXJ010000390.1:80347-168402 GCA_013403705.1 Heliconius hermathena | reverse complement strand
AGCTTCACGCTGTATCCCGCACACAGCAGGGTAGGCAGAGGGAACCTAGTGTTAAGACACTCCGTTCCCCACTTTCTGCCGAATTCTGGAGGCATTGCGTGTTGAGTGGCAGAACTCAACGCCGCGCTTAGCCTCGACACCAGAGCGAAGAAATGGAAATATAAATTTAAGTAAATATTTTATCTCATCGAGTGGGGATCGAACCCACAACCAGTCGGTTTTACAGTCACACTTCGTGCCGCTGCGCCACGACTAAAAAATATATATAAAATAATATTATAATATTTTTATAATACAAATCTTTATTTGACTTTCTATGTATAATATGCAGTAGGTAATATTATATGTGTTAGTGTATGTGAAATCTTGCAAGTTTAATTTGACCCACTTCCCAGTGACCGATTGAGCTAAAATTTAAATTACGCCTTCAGTTCTAATGACAAAGAGATTGCATATTAACAATATTGTTGATAATCCGAAAATGGCTGACGCAACAAAAAGGTGGAATGCCAAGTTTAGCTTATTTTCTCAAGTGGGGATCGAACCCACAATTATGTCTGACTATACTGACTCAACGTTGTTGAGTCAAGATGTGTACCTCTTCATTGCGGATTCGATCAGCTAAGCTGACTCCGCATATTCTACGAAGAGATCGCATCTGCACAGCATTTATCTTTCTTACATCTTTCTTTCTTCTTCTGTAATACCCACGTTTCGCTGCCGTATAACAGAGGCGGTACCAACACTGCATTGTGTACGGCCAAACGCGCAACTGTGCTGACGTTTCGCCGTCTCATCAATGCAGCTAAGGCTCCGTTAACTCTGTTACCGGCAGCAATACGCCTTTCCACGTCCATCTCGTATCTTCCATCTCTACTGAACATAAAAATTTAAAACAAATGCCATTTATTTAAAACTCTAACCCAATATCAAATAGTCATTAATAAATAGTATATTTATATATACATATAATATAAAACACAAAATATATATAAATATTCATGCTACTATACAACCAACGTACTGTTATATGGGTCCGTTTGGAGTTCTTTTTAAAAAAAGATTTTATTAGTTTTCACTATATTTATTTCGTAGAAATTAAAACACGCAATAATTGAAGTCACAATTTAAGACATAGTATAAAATAGAATCGAGTCACAATGGATACAGCGGAGAGAGGAGAATGTGTGGCTGTAATGAGAGTTCCGGGTAGACTGGCCGCGCGTCGTAAAAGTGTACTTTTATTTTAATGATATAATGGCGTTAAAGGAATGCAATACTGCGTGTTAGGGTGCAAACCCTGTATATAACAGTACGTATGTGCCGTACAATATGTATATTTATAGTAAACGTACCCGTAAGTAAATTACAAAGGTGAAACGAAGGTAGGAAGACAGGCGTAAATAATAACCACCATTGCCAATTATCTCACAGCGGAAGTTATAATTGAATACTGTGAGGCTAGCCTGAGTTCTAATCTTGTAGTATAGTAATTAACGAATTTGCATTGTGATAATATGTTTAGTTGAAAGGTTACTGTCTATTATTTTCTAAGTTAAAAGTCAGTAGAAACCAATAGAGGTCAGTCGTGGGCACTAGGATGTGAGTGTAAGCGCGACAGGTTTTGGATTCGATCGCCTAATTTTCATTTTTTCGCTTTGGTGTCGAAGTAACGCGCGGCGTTTAGCTCCGGCACTCAACACGCGATGCCTCCAGAATTGGGCGGAAAATGGGGAACGGAGTGTCTTTATACTAGACTTCCTCTGCCTACCCTGCTGCATGCGGGATAGAGCGTAAACCTGAAAAAAAAAGTCAGTTTAGTTCAGAATAGTAGTTCCATCGGTAAAAATAGATTCCATTTCAAGTACTTTATGTCATTATATCAAAAATAATAGAACAATAATAAAATGGCAAGCTAAGAATTAGAAATATTATCTAATAATAATAATAAACATCAAATAAATCAGCTTCACGCTGTATACCGCTAAAGAGTAGTCAGAGGGAACTTAGTGTCAATATACTCCATTCTCCATTTTTTGCCTTGAATAACCTTGAAAGACAATAATTGTGGCCTCTGTGCCACGACAGCCTAAAATATGAATCATATCTAAATATAAATCGTGAAATGATTCCATCATATTGCTGATATAGTCAAATCACTTCCTTTTTTATTTTCGAACTTATAATTTGAATATTATACAAACATATCTACATATATACAGTGACTACGATGACGCACATCATTCACCGTAACTCAAATCAATACTCTGATGGTCTCGATAAAAATATATTTTATGGGTTAAATTTTTCTTTTCTGGGGTTATTAGAGCGTTTGGTAGGAAAGCGGAAAAAGGAAACATTATAAAGGGTCCACCTGTCGGTCATTTCTATTGTGAAAAGAAATTCTGGCTGACACACCTTGTTTCTTTATACTTATGTGACTCGGATATTATATCAATAACGGAATAAATGTTAACCCAAAATTGGAGCGGTTTTTTTTTAATAATATTTAAGTGGAAAAAAAGTCATGTTTCTTACTTTTGTCTAATTTCTTTTACAATTAACATACACTAGTTTCATGTAGTGTACGTTCTCCGCGTGTTTAGTAAAATTGTCACTAGAGAGAGGAGATGAACATAATTCATTCCCCACAATAGAATCGAACCCACTATCATCGCTTTTACAGTTACTCTTTTATCTGTAAAATATAAAAAAACTCATTTCACTTATAAATCGCCACACAGGAGAATAAAACTTATATTCGAGCAGTCTTTTAATTAAAATGTATTGAGAAGAAAATTAAATACGTTAAATTTTATAAATTGTTATATTGTATAAAATTACTGCAATTATTAAAATAATTTTAATCGTATCATATCAAATTATCATATTGTATATGCCTTCAATATAAAATAACATTAAGGTATTTATTTTACGAAATATATGACTGAAAAGAACGCCTTTATAGCAAATTTTACAGAGGCTTTGATGAATTTGATGATCGTGGCTTCAAATTTATTTTAAAATAGTTTATCTGTTTATTAGATATTGTCACGTTTTATACTAGTTCGTTATAGAGCATTAAATTAGATCAAAAACAGGATTAGATCAATCAGGATTACATCAAGCAACAGGCAGGATTTTAAGTTTTCAGTTTTATATAATAGTTCGAATTTATTTTTATTTTTAATTTAATTAACAAAATATACGTGATAAAAATAAATGAAAAAATATATAATTTTAAACCTCTACATTTATTTTTAGATTTAAACGAGCGCAAATACATCGTGAAATATGAAAAAAACTGGAACATTAATTCATCTCTAGCTATTAAATTTTACAGACAATTGTAGAGCTTGCTTGTCAACCGTCACTCCTCATTGAAATTTTCAGTCAGCACCTCCATTGTGAAATGATCAGATTTAAATATCCGGAGACTCAATGGTAGCGGTCTATCACTTTTATGCTATAGTCAACAGTTCAAAGTTATAAAAATTAACTTTTATTTGCAGCTTTAAATGTACAGTGGGTTAGTATAGGAAACCTTCCTAAATAAATAGAATATCGAACAGAAGATATGAACGTATGGCTTAGCGGTCAGAGCGCCTGGTCGGTTTCTAGGAGGCGCGGGTTCGAGTCCCGCTACGTTCAAATTTTTATACGTTTTCTAAATAAGTATTTTTCTTTCCTAAGTGTGGAATAACACTTTAAAAATGTTTAAAAACAGAAGATATTTTTTTTATTTCGAACCAGTAGTTCCTGAGATTACCGCGTTCAAGTAAATGAAAATTTCAACTTTATAATATTAGGTATAGATTTCCATTTGAATTAATCAGTGTAATTAATCTATTAGATACATTCCTTTATTAAACGTTGTATGAGGACCACTTATATATTCTGGTGGACCACCTACATAACTTTATATATTCTGGTTCATGTATAAAAGTGATAAGAGTTCATCACCTTCCTAGATACATAGATTTACTCAACGATGACGACTACTCATTACAGTCGTTACGTAGACAATACTCCTATTTCTTAAAAGTCGGTTCAAAATTTCTTATACTAGAAAAATATTACTTAATATAGGCTCTTTTAAGACCGCAAAAATTAAAATCATAGGGGAATCGAGGTTCAATAACGCAAGAGAACGGCAACCACAAAAAAGGCTTCGGTGGTAATAATTGTGAACAATACGAGGGGCAATAGGAATGCAAACCGCTTTTTTTCAAGTGCTTTAATATCGCGAATAGCGTTCAAGAGAGCAGTTTTAATTAATTGTTGGCAAGTCGTGTAGATATATCTGTAAACGGGGCAAGAACGGTCGTGCCCAACGACTTATTACTTATTTTAAGATCAGAGTATGTAGTAATTATTAAATTTATCGATAAATTATGAGCCATAGTAGTGCAACGGCATATCTAGCTGTAACCGCAGCAGTTGTGGATTTGATTCCCATTCGAAGATTTAGAGAAGAGACAGGTAAGAAGTATTTATTCACTGTGGTAATAACTATAAAGCACGGAGTTGAGTTCCGCCACTCAACACACAAAGAAAAATTGAGTGGAAAGTCGGAAGCGCAGTTTCTTAACACTATGTTCACTATGCTACTATGTGGTAAAATGCGTTAAGTTGACATTGTTGAAACCTTTTTAGGCAATTATATAAATGTAATAAAAAAACGGTGAGCTAGAGCCAGAGCTTAAGTTTGCGGGAGTATGAAATGAACTTATATTAAGTATAAATGATTTATATTTATTTAGAAAACGTATAAAAAATTGAACGTAGCGGGACTCGAACCCGCGCCTCCTGGAACCGAGGAGGTTTCCTGGAGGCGCGAAACCCTAAAATTGTGTAAACTGTAATTTACTACTATTATTTTTATACCAATCCAGGCGCATGGGCGCAAAATTTGACTCTGTCTGTATGTGTGAGATGTGTAAAATTAACTGATTGTAAGTTCGATCCCCACTCAAAGAAATGAAATATTTATTCACATTTATATTTTCATTTCTTCGCTCTGGTGTCGAGGCAAAGCGCGGCGTTGATTTCCGCCACTCAAAGCGCAATGCCTCCAGAACTCAGTGGAAAGGGAAAGGGAGGGCAAGTCTTAACACTAGGTTCCCTCTAGCCCTGCCGTGTGCGGGATACAGCGTGAACCTGATTTTTTGATAATATGGATAATAAAAATATATCTTATGCTTATTTTAACCTAAAATTATATAACAGGGAAACTGACTTAACTTACATAATATTCTAGCTGCAACACGCCTTGTTTCATCAAACGACCAAATATCGGCTCTCGCGCTTTGCATAAATTTGCATTGAAGATGCTGTGTGCTCGCCGCGACGAACATGATATCGCCTTTAAGGTAATGTACTCCACTTATCCTTCCTGAGATATAAATAAATATATTGACTTTCTATATAAAAAAATGTATGTAGCGGGATATGAACCCACGCTTTTCAAATAGCGTTCATACTTTATTAATACGACTTCAAAGCTGTATAATATCACCAGAAGTGTCTCCACGCTATGATATTGAAATTTTTTAGGGGCGGTTCCTCTGGTACTGCCGATATTCTTCAGCAGAGCAGCGGTAGTTACTTAACATCAAGTAACTCGCTAGCTCGTTTGTCTGGTTTTAAGATACTATATAAAAAAATAAAGATTAACGCTATATCTCGCATATAACATTGTACTCACAGAGAACCTAGTGTATAGACACTTCGCTCTCCGCCTTCCTCTCGAATTCGAGACATTATGTGTTAGGTGGCAGAACTCAAAGCCGCCGCTTGTATTATAAGCGCGAGAAAATCAAAATAATTTACCCCCATATACAGTCAATCGAATTGACAGTCTGACATTGACTTACGGTGTCACTTATACTTAATTAATAAAATTTATATTTTCTCTCCTCTTTCTATATATTACTTTTATAAAATATTTTATTAATTTTGAAAAATGTAATACAATACATTGTTGTTTAACATTTTCTTATTAAAATTCAAACAACATTTTAAATTAAGTCCAAGACAATAGAAAAATAAATTTATTTCGTGCGCGCCATTTTTTAATTTAAAAATCTTAACCTTTTTAGGGTTGCCTCTTTGAACAAGATTGATGGTTACAAGGCTTATCGTTCTCTTTATATTTTAAATTTGCTTAAGACTGACTTAAAATTATGATTTTCTATATAACTTGACAAAGAGATTTTTTAAACGACACGTTTAGCTTTTTACACTTTTTCGACATTTATGAATAATAAATACACTCTATTTTGTACTCTCCACCTATTTTTAAAAAACTAAATAAATCAAGATCTACATACTAATACTAACATTCTGCCCACTCATATATATGTGTGTTAAATAAATCAAATCAGCTTCACGCTGTATCCCGCACACTGCAGGGTAGGCAGAGGGAACCTAGTGTTAAGACACTCCGTTCCCCACTTTTCGTCGAGTTCTGGAGACATTGCATGTTGAGTGCCGGGACTCAACGCCGCGCTTTGCCTCGGATCTTAAAATCTTCAAATGTTCATAAGAACTTCTAGAGGCCGTCGTGGCACAGGGGCGTACGAGTATAATGCGTCGGTTGTGGGTTCGATTGCCAATCATTTATATATTATTTATTAATATTTTCGCTCTAGTACCAAGGCAAAAACGCGGCGGTTAATTCCGCTACTCAACACGCGACTCAAAAATTCGGCGGAAAGTGGAGAAAGGCGTCTTAACACTAGATTCTCTTCCTGTTTTACGGGAAAAAGCGTGAACCGGAAAAAAATTCCCTTTTCCCTTAAGAAATTATAATCAACATTTAATTTAATACGGTAGCAAAATACTAAAACACATAATAGCACAATATAAATTCTAATAATTTTAGTTCTTATGGTTACTGCGAGCAATATTACTTCAGTAATAATAACCGTTACAAACGTTTCCTATAGGCTGTAATCAAACTCTATTATAAAGATTATTATTGTGGGGCCCTAAAGTGACTATTAACTTCCCAAAACAAGAGTAAGAGTAAGTGTAAGGTTTTTAGTAATTTTAATTCATATCTGTATTATGATTAAGCATAGAAAATAGAGGCCAGTGGCGCACGGGCACGTGGACTGCAAATGGGACAGGTTGTGGATTCGATTCCCACTTGAAGAAATGAAATATTGATATTTTTACTACTTCCTTCTGGTGTCTGATGTTGGTGGTGGTTTGATTTGTTTCTTCGTATATACGTATATAAAATGTATATATGTATCTAAAACAAATATTACCACCATTATGTTATTCTTGATGAGATTTTTAACTGACTTCAAAAAGGAGGAGGTTCTCAATTCGACCAAAATATATTTTCGTAGAAATTCTCATTTACAAAGTAAAATGTAACTGAGCTACCCTAATACACTTAAAAATGTTATTTTTCAAATTTCAACTGTCACCAATACCCAAAGTCACAAAGTAAAATGACTGTAACATACGGACGGATATGACGCAATTATAAGAGTTCCGTTTTTTGCCATTTGGCTACGAAACCCTAAAAATCAATAAATTATCTCTATTTTTTCTATTTTTTTCAATGAACATTTTGTACGATCACACTAATACCAAAATAGAGAAAATAATCAATTATTTACTCAATAAAGCACATAAACAGCTACTAAGGACGTACTTTGTTTCATTTCACAGTAAATCTCTTGGGATATGAATGTGTCACGTTCAATATTTCACGTGTCCACAGTGGTAGGTTAGCTGTGGCTTGGCTGTTATAATACTAATCTGTTCGCATTAGGTTAAATGTTTGAACAGGAAGCTTGGTTCACGTTGGGAATGTAGAGTGGCTATATGCTTACGATTTATTAGAACATTCTGATTGATTGTTTACGTTTTGGCTATGGCTTAAATAAATAAATAAATCAGCTTCACGCTGTATCTCACACTCAGCAGGGTAGGCAGAGGAAACCTAGTGTTAAGGCACTCCGTTCTCCACTTTCTGCCAATTTCTGGAGGCATTGCGTGTTGAGTGGCGGAACTGAACGCCGCGCTTTGCCTCTACACCAGAGCGAAGAAACCACGCCACGACCGGCCTCAATATTACTAAATAATGATGAGAAAAAGAGTGCGGACCAACTTATAAAAGATGGCAATTTTTACTTTACGAGCGTATACACTACTCATTTTGATCAAATGAACTACAAAAATAAATTTGTAACTTTTCTTTTCTATGAAATACTTGTAAAATTTTCAGTTTTCGGACTTTTTTTATTTGTATTGTAAGTTCTCAATTCGTGCCAAATTTCATACCTTCGACGAGGCGAATTTCATAAAAATGCAGCAAAAACTATGTGAAAATGTTCATATCTTTTGATTACATTGACATAGACGCTTGATTTATTCTGTTTTTCAAGGTACAATATTTTTGGGTTTGGTTCGGTTTTTCGATTATGGCGTTCCGAACGTGCCAGTAGAGTACATATCACTTCGCACATGTCACGTTGTGTGGAGAAAACACGAAGGAGGTTGTACGGTAAAAAAGAGAAAATGTTACACAATAGGACATTCTCCTATGTTAAAAAAAAGATCCAGTTAAAAATTGCCTTCACCTACAAAAAAGTTAAATTAATATATACATTATATACATAACACAGAGGGTCAGTAATAAGAAATATTGGTGTTATCTTACAATATAGAAATAATTTTTAAGTTAAGAAATATAGGTAGCTTACAATTTAATTTTCAAAATATTTTTGGGTCTATTACGTTTATAAATACTTCCAGTAATTTTTTACCTGTTTGTGCATTTGTGCACTTTAATCTCTGAAACGATTCAAATTAGGTTTTCATTTTGTATTGTATTTTGGCAATCTTTGACACAAAAATAAGTCAGATGAGAAGAAACCTCGAGTAGGTAGCTAGTGACAAATAAAACACACAAAATACTTTCGATTCTTTATTAAAATTAATTTGAAACATTCAATTTAATATACAGTTACGTTAATAATGAAATAAAACACATTTATTACATAAGTAAGTCGTTACGAAACGGAATATTTACAAGAATAGTCTGTTAGACAAATGAAAGTGGACGCTTCATGCCAAAATGTACCAACTCTTATTTTGTATAATTTTGAGAAAATATTATTATTTATAAATCAATTCTGATCATAGAAACATATATTATATTTTGTAGGCCCACGAACTTGTTGTGTATTATTAAAATCAGTTTCACACTGTATCCCGCACACAGCAGGGTAGGCAGAGGGAACCTAGTGTTAAGACACTCCGTTCTACACTTTCTGCCGAATTCTGGAGGCATTGCGTGTTGAGTGGCAGAACTCAATGCCGCGCCTTAACCTCGACACCAGAGCGAAGAAATGGAAATATAAATTTAAGTAAATATTTCATCTCCTCGAGTGGAGATCGAACCCACAACCAGTCGGTTTTAAAGTCACACCTCGTGCCGCTGCGCCACGACTGGCCTCATGTATATTATTAATAATTTAAATTTCGTTGAACATCATTCAAAGGGCCATTACAAGTAAAAATACAGTTTAATTGTTTACAAATATATATTCTGCATCTTATTTGTATCTATTCAATGTATAAGGAGAAGGTAATCATTTATAATCAACTCTAAATTAAAAAAATATAGAAATAGTACGGTATAAGTAAATAAATAGAAATAATTCCGGATCCGCTCCGTCGAGTACCGAAAATGAAGAACGGAGTGTCTTGAGTTTTTTTTTAGAATCACGCACCAACACTCTGTTCCCATTAGGACTCTTTCTTTCTCGACTTTCCGCCGAATTCTAAAGGTATTGAATGTCAGAGCTCTACGTTGCGCCTTGTCTCGTTACCAAAGCGAAGAATTAAAAATATTTCATTCCTCCGAGTGGATATCGAACCCACAACCATCGTGTTTACAATTACACTATTGTATACGCCACGCCGGCCTTAGTTATCTTGCTGCTTATATTTTATAAGTTAAATTAAAAAAACATACTTTCAATAATATTCCTATTATAATGGAATAAGTTACAAGTTTCAAAGTCTATCTAAAATTTCAATACACAACAATTTAATAATAAGATACTGTAAGTAAAATAATTAAAGACAAACTGAACAAGCACAAATCGGACTCGCCCACAGAGGGTTCCGTACAAAAATTGGACGTCTCGAGCTTTTATCTGAAACCTCACTTGAAGTAGCGGCTTTAATACCAATTTTTGCCCCTCTTTTAAGGCTATTATTTTTTATTAGGTTTTAACCAAAAATGTGTACTTTTCAAGATTTTTTCCTGAACTAGTACTACCTGTAGATACTAGCTACTAAATTTCATGTTATAAACAACCATATCTTTTTCTTAACCAAATGTAGAAATACGATTTTTACAGGAAATCTTGGGGCCGTGGTTTTGTATATGATTTGAATTCAACTCGATATATGCAAGCGTTGCCGAGATAAAGGATTCTTGACAGACAGAGAGACAAACGCTTATAAGACAACAAAGTGATCTTTCCTTTTTTCCGTAAAACGTACCGAACTCTAAAATGTATAATATTACCTTCTATAGAAGATAATAATATATTAATTGAACTTATACAAGGTAATAGTAGATTTACAAATGGTAATTACAATGTCTAACATACTTCAATAAACAAAATATATTATACATGTTTTATCTCATTGTAGCCAGTCGTAAAGCAGGGGCACTAAGTGTGACTGTAAACGCGACTGGTTGTGTGAATGAAATATATATTTCTTTAAATGTATATTTTAATTTTTTGAGGCAAAGCGCGGCGTTGAGTCCCGCCACTCAACACGCAAAGCTTGCATCACTCGGTGGAAAGTGGGGAACGGAGTGTCTTAACACTAGGTTTCTCTGCTGTGTCTGCTTGTGTATGTCTGCATACTCTGCTGTGTGCGGGACACAGCGAATGAAGCTGATTTAATTTTTCATTTTTTCGCTCTGGTATCGAAGCGCAATCTTAACAACAGGTTCCCTCTGATTTTCTTATCTCAATGTATGAGAGCAAAAAAAGTCATATAAGAAAATGATATAATATGTTTTATATCTATTTCTACATACACAAATATGTTCTACATAAAATGTTGGTCACGGCAAACAAAAATTCAAACAAGCTAACTTACACTAAGCTTACCATCTAATTGCTCCTCCTTTATAAAGTTGAGATCTAAATTACTATTTACATTTTTTTTTTTAATTTTTTTTTCGTGCTTTCGAGCATTTACAAAATATACGTTATAAGGCAACTATGAATATTTACCTTATAGTAGAGCATTTTAAAGATTTCAAATTAGATTGCCAACGCAAGTATTCATATTTAATTATTTGTATTGGTTATAACCATTTAGCAACGTATCATCACGTATTTTATTTTATGAAATAAAAGCTTTTATTATATGTTTTATTGAATAATTTCAAGTACTATAAATGAAATTATTTGTATATATGAAGAAAGATTTCCACAACATTTTTTTGATATTGCAGAATCTACTTTTATTTTTAATTGTTGTGATTTTTCATTTAATTATTTGCCTTTTTTAATATTCTTGGACCAAAAAAAAACATTTTTATTCCATAACTTAAAAAAACAACAATTCTTAGCTCACCAATACACTCTAAGGTAACACTAATATAATATGTACACGAAACCAGCGTATCTTAAATATCAAATGACGTTGACGCCGAATACTGCAGTATAAAAATTCGATTACCTAATAATAGCTACAAATAGTTACATACGCTACGTTTTACATATGACATATATAGTGAAACCTAACTAAACAAAGCTATTAGCTAACACCATGTTGAAACATAAATTGAATATTCAATTAAATTTGACACAATTTATTCTAAGCTAGAACTTTTAGACTAATAAAGGTAACAAAAGTGGACTAAAGGTAAAAAAAGGGTAAAAAATAATAGGTAAGCGCAACGAATCGTTTAATAGTAACAGTAACGTTTCGTATCACAAATAGCCTGAGCATAACCACAATACCTGTTATTTATAACTTACAAAACCCAATGAAAAATCATATATCGTCATAATAATCAGAATTCGTAGTTGATGTTAAATTTCAGTTTATTAGGTATTCAATTTCTCTTTTATATAGTAAGATGATTTAAACATAGCTCTAGCATTTATCGAGTGAATTTCCTAGAACTAAATTAAAATAATGTTATTGAAGCCATCCTTATATAATAATCCATCCATAGTCCACCATAGTCCATACAAACTTAAGATACCAATAATGAAATTCAAAATTTATTCAGAATTACGAATTCTTATCAAAAATGACGTATTTCAACCGATTTAACCAAACAGAAGGAGAATAACGCAAACAAAAAGAAATATAATATTAAGAACTGGTATATTTTGAGCTGATCGCGAAGCAGCCAGCGCACTAGCGGCCGCCTCGACGCATTGCGTGTAACCGCGGTGCTCGAGACACGTGATAGCGCAGAAGTGTTGGTGCGCACACGCACCGTCGCAGTTGTCTGACGTGTCGAGTTTCACGTTGTACGCTCGTAGGTATCTAGAAGAGGGTTGTTATTAGTTGTATAGACATGTGTGGCGTTAAGTTCCGCCAGTCTGCGTAAAGCTTTTAGAATTTGGCGGAAAATGGCAAACAGAAATATCTTAATGGGGGGAGTGTCTTAATACTAGGTTCCTCTGCTAGTATAACTTTTAAAAAAAAATGTATGTCAATATTATTTCCAAGATTTATAAACCGTTAATTTTAAAAATTTATATGATACAAAAGGCCTATTATTGAGCTATATTGAGGAAAAAAAATACGAGTGCAGACTATTGCGCGCTAAAGTCAGGCTGTATGTGTATTTGTCAATATTCTTAAAGAATCCAACTTTTTCCAAAAAAAATCAAATTCCCTAATATCTGATGAAGCACTGGAAATCACTGAACCTACATAAGGAGTGAAATTAATAGGTAGTAAGGTTCCCTACCCATAGACAAATACATAAACAAATTACACGAAAGAGATTTGATCTTATATTAAATTCAAATATAGAAAAAAATATCTCACTTATTAAACATCACCGTATCTTGAAGCTTATCAGCCAAATGGTGTAAAGATTCAGCAGATACGTCTCTTAACACGTAATATTGTGTCAAGTTGTACTCCGCCGTCCATTCCGCCCCCGCTACTGCGCCCGCTCCCGCTCCCGCTGCCGCTCGGTTAGCTAGGGCTAGGTCAAGGTAGAATTGTGTGTAGTCTAGTACCTGTTAAATAAGTAAATAATATTAAAAATGATGTTATACATAGAGTAGGGTAGGCAGAGAGAACCTCGTGTTAAGACACTCCATTCCCCACTTTCTGCCTAATTCTGGAGGCATTGCGTGTTGAGTGGCAGAACTCAACGCCGCGCTTTGCCTCAACACCAGAGCGAAGAAATGGAAATATAAATTTAAGTAGATATTTCATTTCCTCGAATGGGGATCGAACCCACAACCAGTCGGTTTTACAGTCACGCTTTGTGGCCCTACGCCACGTCTGGCCTCTAGATAAGAGATAAGTGAATTATTTAAAGTATTTTTATGTATTTTGTATATAAAGCAATAGAAGTCAAGACTAAAACTTAAAAATAATGACAATCTTATTATAATTCGTATAAAATTTGTATATTTGACAAATTTTATTCATATTTAATAGTATGTTAGATAAATTAATTAACATGAATGAGCTCGAATACTATAGAAAAAATATGACAAAACAAAACAATAACTATGCAAGTTCCTAAGTAATTTAAGCATAACATCATTGTTTATATTTGTTTTTTTTTTAACTTCACACTTTATCCCGCACATAAAAGAGTTGGCAAAAGGAACCTATTCTTAAGACACTCCGTTCCCCATTTCTCACTCAATTCGAGATATTGCGTGTTGAGTAACGAAATTCATGCTTCGTTTTACATTATTACCAGAGAATCGAAGTAACGACCCTCGCGTTTTACATCGAAACTATGTGCCGCTGTTCCACGACCGCCTTATTACATTACTACATTAAATTATTTTCTTTACCAATATGATATACACGTACGTTCCCTAAAATATAGATGTAATATGCACATAAAATATACATAAATATATAGTTATATCCATATTTCATATAAGACCCATTTCTGGTACCAACATAGCTCTTTGATTTGTTATCGATTCGCCGTACACCGACCACTTTATTTTATTATGGGCTTGACGCAAAGCAATTTTGATGGAATATCTTTTGATGGTGTATCTATTCGCAATCTAATAAAGCATTGCTATTTCGAGAATAACTTGTATAGAAACAAAATAATATAAGATTCTATATTATAGTTTCTTTTGATTTTGCTTATCAAGATATTTTTTATAGAGAATAAGCTTAGCAATACAGCCACTCTCTCCTTCAAAACATTTTCTTTAATAATATATATTTAATTTTTATAGTGCAACAGAAATATAAAAATATTTTGTATAATAAATTTAATAGAGGCCAGTCGTGGCGCAGCGCCACGAAGTGTGACTGTAAAACCGACTGGTTGTGGGTTCGATCCCCACTCGAGAAGATGAAATATTTACTTAAATTTATATTTCCATTTCTTAGCTCTGGTGTCGAGGCTAAGCGCGGCGTTGAATTCTGCCACTCAACACGCAACGCCTCCAGAATTCGGCAGAAAGTAGGGAACGGAGTGTCTTAACACTATGTTCCCTCTGCCTACCCTGCTATATACGGGATACAGCGTGAAGCTGATTTAATTTATTTTTTAAAATTTTTAGAAAATTCATGGTAAATATTTGTTATACATTACCTTGCCGGTATCTGAATCGAACTTGTATAACCTCAGCCCTGGATTCGATGACCCTGAGGAACCATGATACGGACTCACAGACGGCGCTAAAAACGCCCACGACACTGGTTGATCTAAACAAAAAGTGATTTTAAATAATTACAATATTTAATATGAATTACAGTAATGAAGAGCACAAGCGTGCTACTAAAAACGTGATAGGTTGTGGGTTCGGTGAACACTCGAGGAAATTAAATATTTATTATTTTCATTTTCACGTTCTGGTAACGAGGCATAGCGCAGGAAGTGTCTTAACACTAGGTTCCCAGGTTCAGGAACCTAAAAAAATATAGTAATAATAAAAGTAAACATACCCTAATTAATTAATTTCCATATTACCTGACGTCATTTTTTGCTGTTCGTAAGAAACAACTCATAAAAATATTATTGTAATTAATAATTATTACAAGACTTAAAAAGTTGAAATTACAAAGTACCCACGTAGGTTGGGGTATGGATGACTACCCCTAACCACTGATTCCTACAGGAACGGAGTCAATCGACATTTTACATTTTAAATAAAACTAATTTAACCGGATTAATCGCGTATATTTAAGATTTTACATTTTGGAAACCCGACGTTTCGAACACTTTGCGTTTGTCCGTGATCGCGGGGTTTTTACACCTTAAACCATTCATATTAAGTAGCGACAACTAGATTTAAATTTAAAAAACTCTGTATCCCCACACATAACAGGGTAGGCAGAAGGGTCCTAGTGTTAGACACACCGTTCACTACTTTCCGCCGAGTTCTAAAGGCATCGAGTGACGGAACTCAACGCTGCGCTTTACCTCAACACCAGAGCTAAGAAATGAAAATATAAAAGTGAGTAAATATTTCATTTCCTAATGGGGATCGAACCCACAACTAGTCGATCTTACAGTCACACTTTGCGCCCCTACGCCACGACTGGCCTCTAGCTCTAATTTAACTATACTTAACAAACCGTACAATCACCATCAATCACATAAACATTGTACTCCAACCACAACCGTTTTTTAAAATGCGATATTTCTAAAGTTTCCCACTTATCATCAAACGATATCGATTTAAATGTTTTTTTCTGTAAAATTGTAGGCTGTGTTCAACATGCGACGTTTTGGTTCACGGCATCATTAAAATGGTACGAAAAAAGTTAGTTCGTGTTTAAACACACACGCAATTATTAGCTTCGAACATTTTGAGCGTCGCAAAGTAGCGTGAAAAACGAAATATTAATTCAATGGATGTTTATTATATATTTTAACTTTTTGTTTTTACTTTGACTTGATTCCAGTAGTAGAATTGTGAAGTATTTTTCAAAGAAATTCATTTATGTTTTTAGTTGGTCATTTATAATCACAATAATATTTTGTTAATTATGCCATAAAAACTCTAGTAGCTCGAGCTTTTTGATTTCGGCACAAGTTTCAGTTTGGGGCCAGTCGTGGCGCAAGGACACAAGTTGTTAACGTGAAACGTTGTGGGTTCGGTCCTCACTCGAGGAATTAAATATTTAAGATTTTCCTTTCTTCGCTCTCGTGTAGAAACAAAGCGTGACATTGAGTTCCGTCGGAGTGTCGTAACACTATGTTCCCTTTGACTACCCCACTGAAAGCGGGATACAGCGTCAAGCTATAAAAAAGTTTCAATTTAACAGCCTAAAATAAAATCGGTTCCCATATTTCATAATAAAACTATCAACTTTATCAATATTTCGGCGTATGACAAAGAAAACGCCGAAATTGAACAGCTTTAAGCCTTACAGCACAATATGGCTACGTGTGGCGCTAATCCGAGCGTGCCGCCGCATCATCCGCAGGTATTTGGGTGTGTGTTAAATACTCTGTCTTGAATTTTAAGTGGCCTGATCGATGTGAGACCAGTCGTGGCGCAGGGGCACGGAGTGTGACTGTAAGCGCGACTGGTTGTGGGTTCGATCGTAACTCGAGGAAATTAAATATTTATTTAAATGTATATTTTCGTCTCTTCACTTTGGCATCGAGGTAAAGCGCGGCTGATTCGCTGTTGATTTCCGCCACCCAACACACAATGCCTCCGGAATTCGGTGGAAAGTGGGGAACAGAGTGTCTTAAAACTGAGTTCCCTATGCTTACCCTCTGTACGGCATACAGCGTGAAGCTGATTTGACTTTATTTAATTTTTGATTGATGTATGACTAATAGCTATATCGTTTCATATGAAATCATATCATTAATTGTCGTGTCGTCGTGTTGCTGAAACAAACTAATCAGGCTTGGTTAAATAGCAACACGAAACAATTTAATGAAGGTCCTTATGTCTCTTGAAGGAATTTTTAGTTATTTTTTTTCTATTGGGTAATTAAATTAAACTAGGAAAGTCTTGGTTACATTTTCAATATTTTTTAAGCTTCACACTTTATTCTGCACATAGTAGGATAGGCAGACGGGACCAGGGAACCTAGCGTTAAGACATTCCGTTCGCTATTAACACTTCCGTTTCCCACTTTCTGCCTAATTCTTTACGCATTGCGTGTGGATTGCAGCACTTTGCTTTGTTACCATAGTACGGAAGTGAAAATATTAAATATTCCATTTTCTCTAGTGGGAATAGAAACCACAACCTATCACGCTTACAGCCGTACGTTTGTATCCCTGAGCCACGACTGGCCTCATTTTCTATTTAAGTTATTAAATAGAAAAACCACCTAGTATATTTTTTATTTAATTAGTCTAGTTAAAAAGTGCCATGTTATATTTTACCATATAATTACAAGTAAAGAAACCAAACTAAAAATCTTAAGAGTCTTCTCTGTGAACTCACAAACACCCTCTACAATAAAAAATGAACAAGCAAGATAAATAATTTTATACATACCATCGTCGTATATAACCCTGAAGGTATCAACATGTAGGTGCCCAAAGAACTGTCCAGCGATGATCCGTGCGTGGCGACGTACCAGCCCCAAATATTTGTTATTAGCATCAACTGTGTACCCGGAGTCGGAGCCAGGAGCCGCATGACCTACTATGTATACCTGTTGAGATAACATTAAAATTAGCTTTCAAATTATATGAGACAAGTCTTTTTTCACGCTGTATCCCGCACATTGCAGGATAGACAGAGGATTACATGAATTCTGGAGGCATGAGTGGAACTCAAAGACGCGCGTAAAATATAAATTTTTTAATAATTAATAATTCTAAAATATAAAAATATCCTAAAACTTATTTACCAAATAATAAATATATTGTATACTTTATACTTCTTTAAAAGTCACTCAACAACGCTATGCAATGTTACGCCAACGTATTTCTCTAAAAGATTCGGGAAACGACTCATAATGTATTCGATTTATTTGAACAAACAACGTTCTAGAAGTATTTTTTGTTGAAATTTACCCAAATCCCAGGCTTCGTGAGGCGACAAAATCAAGCATAAATTGATTTCGCATACCCTTTGAAGGAAGAACGTATGCTGGGAACACTTCCTCCTATTAATATATCGGAAATTACGTTACTGTGCTTCTTTGTAACGTTTTTCCTTACCGTATAATTTAATATGCTTTCATTTCCATTTTTTTATCAATTAAAAGTTTAGTCTTTTACTTCAAATAAGTCTAATGAAGAGAGACTTATAATTTTTAATAATATTTTATTTTTTGTCATTTGTGTGTAGAAATAATATTTTAGGAGACCCTTAAAAAAAATTTAATAAGTTTTCTAAAAAAATATTATTCCTTCCTAATGCACACTTGAATATTTTAAAAATGTTCAATATTTATTACATCCAAAACGATTAAAACATTCTTTTAATTGCAAAAAAACAAAATGTACAAATTAAAATATATAGAAATATTATTTTGCACTATAAAAACAAAAAGTCAAATTCACGTCATACTGTATCACAATAGACGTCGTCAAAATCCATATAAAATTACTAAATGTTGTTTCCATCACCTGTATTTGTTCGAGGCAATATTTGCTGGGAAACAGGCGCACAGCGTCTGGTTACATTAAATATTAATTCTGTGCTCTATATGTGCCAAATTTTTCCAACGCCGACGCTCAGCTTTAGGACGCCGATTGATCCACAGTATGTAAATAACGAATAATATATTATACTGTGAGGCCAGTCGTGGCGCAGGGGCACAAAGTGTGACTGTAAAACCGACTGGCTGTGGGTTTGATCCCCACTTGAGGAGATGAAATATTTACTTAAATTTATATTTCCATTTCTTCGCTCTGGTGTCGAGGACAAGCGCGGCGTTGAGTTCTGCCACTCAACACGCAATGCCTCCAGAATTCTGCAAAAAGTGGGGAAGGGAGTGTCTTAACACTAGGTTCCCTCTGCCTACCCTGCAGTATGCGGGATACAGCGTGGAACTTATAAAAAATATATTATACTGTATAAATTATAGGTTATACTGTATAAATTATAAATTATAGGTAGTATATGTAGAAATCCACGACGGGCTCAAAAATATTTTTGAGTTGGACAGTGTCAGACTGTAAAGGACGACAGTTGTGGATCTGATTCCTACTCAAAAGAATGATTATATGAAAACTATTTAATTTTCCACTCTGACTAAGCGCAGCGTTGAGCTTCGCCACAATTACCTCGCTTCATTTCTTTGCTTTGGTTACGAGGCAAAACGCGACATCGAGTTCCGAAAAGAGAATTTGGCGGAAAGTGATGAATAGAAGTATCTTAATGGAATGGAGTGACCTAACACTTGGTTCCCAGGTATGTTGGGTAGATAAAAAGACACCACACTAATCTAAAAGAACAATTAAGAAAAATCTTAAGAGCATATAATGTGATATAAACAACGCATATGTAAACGTATTTACATAAATTCTGTTAAGTTAGGTTTGTCACGGTGATATATTACAGCGTTTCGTAATGACTCATAATTGTGAGTGCGGAAATATTCTCGGGCATACCTCGCCTACAACAAGGCTTGCGAGGATTGCGTCTCAAATTATATTTAAACGGTTTCCTTGTAAAATTGTTTGAAATAAAGCCTTAAGTTTCCACTAAACTTTGGTTACTTTAGTAATTTTCCTTTGGTACAAATGTTCATATGTTAAAATTGAATCATTTTAACTTAGTTCATCGATATGGATAATAAATATGGAAAATAAATAAAAATAATCACTGTATTATGTAGTTAGGACCTGATGATTGTAGGTTCAAATCCCACTTGGGACTAATATAAACTGTTTAAAATATGTCGTTCATACACCTTATCAAAATGCAGGGTTGAATTAAGCTGATCAAAGATAAAAAAATTAAAATACATACAGTCAATCAGGGTAACTTTAATTCTTCAGGTAGCATTGATAGTGGGACCTCGGAACTAGTTTCGATAATTTTTGCGTATGATACAATACTACTCACAATTTTTATTTAATAAGTTTATTTTAATTAATAATTGTGTTAAAAATCGGAAGCGGGTAACGTTTTTAAAGAAACACATTTAAAACACACATCGTCTATATGATTCTAAACTATTTTGAAAGAGATAGTATGTAATTGCAATAAGTGATATGAATCACCTACTAACAATACTTCACACTAGTTTCCTTCCAACAGGGGCCGTCACTTACAAGCGAGTCCCCCGATTGACACAATTCCACTGCTTTTATAGTTATTTTCTACCTAAATCTACCTTCTTTTACACGAGTACGCTAACAATTGTTAATTTTAAAAAGGGAAAGAAGATTCAGAACAAGGAAAACACAAATGTAAATGAAGATAATGTTACTTAGCACAAAACGTGCTAAATAAATTGCCTGAAATTGAAAAAAATAAATATGATGACGTTGTATCTACATTAGATAAGAGTTCAAATTAGTATAAAAGAGCAAGGGTTCTATGTAATTGATGACGATTTTGGGGGGATTATGGGGGAGGGGGGAGAGGGTTTAATTTGCCGTTGCAGTTTTTTATTAAATGTAATTTGATTATTGTTTATACTATTTTTAGAGTTCCATACCTTGTAGGGAACCCTTATAAGATCACTATATTGTCCGTCTGTCTGTTTGTCTATCTGTCCATCTGTCAAGAGCCTTTACCTCAGAACCGCTTAGAGAAATTTGAACCCTATACTCATATTTACAGTCGCTTGATTTCCTGAAAAAAATCGTATTTATACATTTACTTAGAAGATATGGCCGTTTATGACATATAAACGGCCATATCGCGTATATATCGGCAAAAAACGCGTATTTCGACAATATAAAGGGAATCACAATTAGTAGGGTACTTCCGGTTGACCTAGAATTATGTAATTTTGCAGCCAGCATCTACAGGTAATACTAGTTTAGAAAAAAATCTGAAAACTTTACATTTGTGTTTAAATTATAATAAAAAATAATAGCCAAAAAATGTGGTACCAAAGTCGCTAGTTTCAATGAAGTATCAGATGAAAGGGCCTAGTTGCATATTCCAACATATATTTTATAATTATTTTGTCTAATTATTTGAGCGTAGGGGTAATAGTGCGGAATCCGCCTACCGTCGGTCCCGACACGCGCTTGTCCGGTTTTTTTTTAATATAAGACAAAACTGCGAAATTATTATTTTCTTATATCAATTATTATTTGATAAAAAATGGAACCAATGTCCCCTAGATTAATAATAAGAATAATTATGACTGACTATATTTTTATGAATAATTTTTTCTGTGTCAAGGTTTTCACTTGATGGGGGTATCTGTAGCGGACTACAAAATTCAGATTTTCAGTATAGAAATGCTGATGAATTTTAAAAGGTTTATGTGAATGATTATGGGTGAGAAGTATTATGAGAGCACTAATAAAATAAATCAGCTTCACGCTGTATCCCGCACACAGCAGGGTAGGCAGAGGGAACCTAGTGTTAAGACACTCCGTTCCCCACTTTCTGCCGAATTCTGGAGGCATTGCGTGTTGAGTGGCAGAACTCAACGCCGCGCTTAACCTCGACACCAGAGCGAAGAAATGGAAATATAAATTTAAGTAAATATTTCATCTCCTCGAGTGGGGATCGAACCCACAACCAGTCGGTTTTGCAGTCACACCTCGTGCCGCTGCGCCACGACCGGCCTCACTAATCAAATAAAAACACTATTGCTAATGTGCTTTAATTATTAACACATAGTGTAAAATATTACTCGTATGTGTCAAAATTATCCAAATTGACTGCGTATTTGCGTTTTATGTTCTGCATAATGTGTAAAATTTTGTAAATAATTCTAAATTCTATTTTTTATAAATCGATTATCTCGTGTTAGCAAATTCGTGTAAAAAGGGTAGATATATGTAGGTGAAAAAGACTATAAAAGCAGTGGAATTGTGTCAAACGGGAGCAGTTGCTTGTAGCCAACTTATTGGAATGAAACTCGCTTGAAGTATTATTATTGGCTGATACATATCACTTATTGCAATTACGTAGAATATATTTCCAAATAATTTAGAAACATATATTTTTTTCCATATATTTTTTTTAAACGTTAACCACTCCCGATTTCTATCACTTGTATAATAATTGTATACTACCTTTTGCACTAGTTGAGCATAATCGATCGATTATCCGTGACTTAAGCCTATAGTTATAATATCTTAACATTTTTTTAGCTTCACGCTGAATCCCGCATTGCGTGTTGAATGGCGGAACTCAACGCCGCGCTTTGCCTTTTAACTAAAATGAGGAAATGAAAATATATTAAATACTTCATTCTCCCGAGCGAATATTGAACCTACAAAAAAAAGCAAATTAAATAAAAAAAAGTTGCCAAAGCTCAGTGATGACAGTGTATAACAAAAAATACCATAGTTGTTAGCTCGATCACCACAACGTAATAAATTATTGCTATTCTCTTTTTTTGTTAAAGCACAAATCGGATCTCAAACCTGTAACCCAACATGGAACGTCGCAAAATTTGGTCGATAAGATATCAACTTGAAGGATTTTTTTTCTTTTCATTTTGAATAAAATTCAATCACTTACTGATAAAAAAAATAACTTTAAAAAGAAAATAAAAACATTTGTAAAGGCACCTTAAATACTAGTTGTTAGCGGTCGGTATCATAACTACCCCGCAGCCGGAACCACACGGGGAAGTCCGGCGCTGCTTTCATAAATTACAAGATTAGAAACTCATTCACGTAATCACTACTGAAATTATATGAAATTGTTGATGTTTTCTAAAATTATATTTGACTTCAAAATTCTATTTAGAAGTTATATTCGTTTAATTTGATATACCTTATGCTGATTTAAAAGAATTAGAAGGATTTTTTTAAAATTGAAATCTAAAAAAATAAATATACGAGGATAAAACTAATAATATTAATATCACGAAAATCTCTGAGGCCAGTCGTGGCGCAGAGGCACAAAGTGTAACTGCAAAATCGAATGGTTGTGGGTTCGATCCCCACTCGAGAAAATGAAATATTTTTTTAAATTTATATTTCCATTTCCTCGCTCTGGTCTCGAGGCAAAGCACGGCGTTGAATTCCGCCACTCAACACGCAATGCTTCCAGATTTCGGC
Organism: Heliconius hermathena; assembly: GCA_013403705.1. Taxonomy (NCBI): domain Eukaryota; kingdom Metazoa; phylum Arthropoda; class Insecta; order Lepidoptera; family Nymphalidae; genus Heliconius; species Heliconius hermathena. The sequence continues at coordinate 145,028 of JAAIXJ010000390.1, read as the reverse complement.
GGAAAGTGGGGAATGGAGTGTCTCAACATTAGGTTTCCTCTCATCGTATCCCGTTAAACGGCTTCAAACCCACAACCACCACATTACAGTCAGACAATAACATCAACATAAATCAACGCAAGGCAAACATCATTAGAAACCAATCTATTATTGCCACAATATCTCCTTTTACTTCACAGTGAACTGGTTAATTTCATACAAATGAAATAACAATATGTGATCCAGAGACAATGCGAAATTGCATCATTAAAATAGAAACAAAAGGCTAACTTTTAATTGCATTGGAATTTCACATAATAAATACATTCAGATTTTTTTTTTATACGATTCATTATTTGCACTGGAGTATAAAATAGGTTGATCTTATTAAGCATTCGTTTTCAATTATTATATTAATTTATTTATATAAATAATAGTAGTGTGATTATTTTTAAAGTGCTTTTTATAAATCTTCATGCATATTCTTTTATATAGTAAATATTCTTTAGAAAAATATTATCTAATTTAGGTCGTCGTAGCGCAGCGCAGGTTGCTATACTCGGAAGACAGTTTCTAGTTATTTTAGGTTATTAAGTAAATTAAATCTCGACAGCCTTGTATTGTAGTAACTCCGAGCTCTTCCAATAAAAAGCCACCTTTTCTCTCTACTATGACTGTTCACTATCGTAAGTTATAAAAAAAGGAAGAAACAGTATGTGGCGTTCCTATTTTTTTTTCATTATAAGAAATGTATTATATTTATATTATTTGGTATTTGGTACTGTTCTTTCAGTGCATAATATTTATAAGTATTGTAGTACTTAACATAGGATTGTCAATACATGAACGACTCCCGTTCAATTCCATATTATTTTTAATAACAATATTTTATTTTTAGAGGCCAGTCGTAGCGCAGCGGCACGAAGTGTGACTGCAAAACCGACTGGTTGTGGGTTCGATCCCCACTTGAGGAGATGAAATATTTACTTAAATGTATATTTTCATTTCTTCGCTCTGGTGTCGAGGCTAATGGCAATGCCTCCAGAATTCGGCAGAAAGTGGGGAACGGAGTGTCTCAACACTAAGTTCGCTCTGCCTACCCTGCTGTGTGCGGGATACAGCGTGAAGCTGATGTTGTAAAACAATGTTTTATGTGAATTGCAACAAAAACCTTATATAAAAACATAAAACGTTCACAACGTCTTTCCCAAACATTTTAATAATAATTTCAAAAAAACTTACAAAAAAAACTCCAAATCCACCCACAACATTTCAGACAGGCGATTGATAAACTAATTAGCACTTACCATTTCACTATTAGCCGTGGCTTTCTCCAGCACGCCGTCTAACCAATCCCACTGACGTTTCGCGTGCGCGTTCTTAGCCTCGCTGACGGTGAAGAGGTTCGTGTTGAGGGCCACGATCCTTAATTTGCTATGTGATTGCTCTATCGTGTAATAACCACCTGGATGGAAAAATTTGGCGTGATTACTTTGGTACGCGAAAAATTAAAAGAATATATATAAAGCAAAGCGCGGCGTTAAGTTACGCCACTCAAAATACAATGTTTACAGAATTTGGAGGAAAGTGGGAAATGTGCGTGTCTTAATGGGAACGGAATGTCTTAACACTCTAATAAGTTCTCAGAAAGCCTTTCCTGCTACAGCATGAAGCTAAACAGAATAAAAAATAGTGGAAAAAATTACGTATATGTATAAATGAGGCCATCGTAGCGTGGTGATACAGCGTGTGACTATAAATGATCGATTGTGGGTTCGATTCAATGTCAGGGGAATGACCTATTTACGTTTCCACGCTCTGGTAACAAAACAAAGCGTCTGTAAAATTATAACGAAAGTGCAGGACGGAGTGCCTTAGCACTTGGTTCTCTCTGCTTACTTTGCTACATAAGGAATGAAGCTAAAGAAATCTTGAAATGCGAGCTAACTAAACTTGTTTTTAGCTTTACGCTGTATCCCACATATAGCAATAGAAGCAAAGAGAATCTGGGAACATAGTACCTATCACGACTTTCTTTTCTCCATTAAGATTATTCCGTTTCCCACTTTCCACCAAATCCTTGAGGCATTGCGTGTTGATTAGCAGAACTCAACGCCACGCTCTGCCTCGTTATCAAAGCGAAGAATCGTACTCGAAGCTTCAAAAATCAAACCCACAACCGTCGCGTCTACAGTCCCAGTGTGTTCTGCGCTACTACGGCTTTCATAATTTATAATCGTTTCAAAGGTCGAAAAGTTACAAGGAAACATGATATACCACTATATATAAGGGTACAGAGAAATATATTATGTACATTGCTCCACTTCCAGCTTCCCGCATTTAATGGCATTAGGTGTTGAGTGGTGAAATCCAACACCGCAAAATGTCAAATGTCAGAATTATTATTTGTTGAAATTATTTTTAAAGAAATGAAATGTACATATTTTCTTCGAAGTTTTCTTACATTTTACACATTAATAAAAGACAGAAGCTAGTTTAAGAAAATATTTTTTTCATTATTTCTCTAGTAATCAACAGCGTTGAGTTACGTACATGTTAAGCATGTAATATCTCCAAAATTAATCAATTCAATTTGGAAAATGGGAGGCAGTGTCTTGCCCACTAGGTTCCCACTGTCTACCCTGCAATGTGCTGAAAAAAAAACATCCAAAAACAACAATTTACTTAGCAAAATCAAAAACAATACAAAAAACTAGAACGAAAAAAAGAACAAAGAAGAAACAAAACAAAACAAAACTAAAAAAAACAGTCAGGAACTGCTGATACTAAAATCGAATTTAACGAAACTTGGGCACAGAAAAACTTTATCTTTATCCGATTAGCAAAAAGTGAGGATAGCCGGGCGTCAAAGTGGAATGCAGTGCATCCTACAGTGCTATTCAATTTACTAAGGTTTTTCTAGATATTCCTTTGAGAGGCGTATCGACGGGATTTGTGCTGACACTGTTTGTATCTCGTAAGGATTTTAACGCAAATTTTTCAACTTTAATTTAGAAAAATATTATATTTGTTGGTTGTTTTGGTTTTATTTAATTTTTTTTATGTCATAAAATTAAAAGGGTATTTTATATAATTTTTAAGCTGATATTCCAGACAAAGGATTTAATATTAGACAACGTATAAATTCAACCCTTTCCACCTAATTCTGGAGGTATCGCGTGTTGAGTGGTATAACTCAACAGTGTTTTGCTTCATTACTAGAGAGATGAAATGAAAACATTAAATATTTAATTTCCTCAAGTAGCAATCAAACCCACATGCTGTCGCTTTTACATTCGTATGCTAGTGCCGTTGCGCCGCGCCCGGTCTCAGTTAAAAAAAGAAAAAAAAGAATATATCAAATAACATTTATAATTCAATTCACATAAATAATCTATATATATAAAAGGACTTGTGCTGACTGACTGAGGTAAGACGCACGCAGAGCCGTAACCACTGATGGTAGAAACGTGAAATTTGGGCAGATGTTTATTTTCATATTCTGGACATCCACTAAGAAGGGAATTTGAAAGATTTTAACCCTAAAGGGATGAAATAGGGGTTAAAAGTTTGTATGGAAAAAAATTTTAATCTGCACCGATTTTAATAAAATTTGAAATTCAGACTCTTGAAAATATTTCATTGAACACGTGTTTCATGGTTTTTGAGAATTCACCCCCTAAGGGTCCAAATAAGGGGTTGAAAGTTTATATGGAAAAATCTTTAAATTGCCACCGATTTTTATAAAAAATTAAATTCAGACTGTTAAAAATATTTTATTGAACACGTGTTTCGTGGGTTTTTTACAATTCACTGCTAATAAGCGAGCGAAGCCGCGCGCGCCCTCTAGTATAATATTTATGTATAGCTTCTAAAGTTCAAAATAACACCTTTATTTAAGTACTTATCTACTCTCTCCCTTTACTTCTTTGGTAATCTATTTCGACTTTTCAATTAAAACGGAGTGCCTTGTTTACGCCAGCAATTAATACTCATTGTTTTAAGAATTATTAAAAGGGGGAGCTTACTAATTTAGCTATAATCAAATTACTTTAGGAAATTTCCGTAACATTTTTTCTATAAACTTATATAAAATGTATATTTTTCCTTTTGTTTACATTGTTTTTGGGTTTCGTACTACAAAAAGAAAACGGAACACTTTGTTCTAAGGCTGTTACTTTATCAAGACTATTAATCTCAAGACTGCTGGAGGGGTCAAGTTAAAATTATAATAAAATATTTAGGTCTACGGTGCTTTGTTAGATCACATATAAAAATCTATTTTCTAAAACAAAATATACAAGTATTTATGCATCGTTTTTTTTGCTTTTTGTATAAAATTTACCGCGGAATCAAAATCTACATAATATTTCCTGTTGATCTACAGTTATGAAAATTGCCAGATTGCAGAATAAATAAAGAAAACTAAAAATGGAATTTATACAACAGACAAAAATGTTGCTGTTGTTCTTATATAAAACACATAATTTGAAATCAAAAAATGAAAACAAACTATATATATATATATATATATATATATATATATGACTCCCAACGCTGCGTCTGTATGACTAGAACGGGGAAATGAAAATAATAAATTAACTTGAAGTAGGAATTGGGCCCTAATTTAATAAAATCAGAAAGTTAAAACAGAAGCCTAGCCTAGCATAAAGACACCTCATTCTTTATTATCTTCATAATTGCCGAGGTGCGATCTCCACTACGGAAGCTTATGACATATATGCTTTAGACAGGTTCCTTTATAAAAAAATACATAGTTATATACATAACCTACCATTTTTCAAAGTCTGCAAAGCTTCCATGGGCAGCCAGTGACTCCACAAGTTCGTCAACGTCTCGGACGGCGCGGGGTCCGTATGCCCGAGGACAGGGAATACGAAGTGCGAGCTGAACGTCATACGGAGTAGCTCTGTTACGTTCCTGATCGCCTGGTACCTGTTGTCCTCGTTGCTGGAGTACTGTGTGGCTACTATATCCCTATAGGAAGAACACAAATGGTATGTATGTATATATTTACTATATTTTTTAGCTTCACGCTGCATGTTGCATATAGCAGGATAGGGAGAAGGAACCTAGTGTTAAGACACTTAGTTTCTCTTTGTTACACTTTCCGCCGGATTTTCGAGACATTGTGTGTTGAGTGGCGGAAGTCAATGCCGCGCTTTGCCTTGTTGCCAGAAGCGAATAATGAAAATATTATTAATTTTAATGTATTACCTCAATGAAATCGAACCCACACATACATAGAGTATGTTTAAATTATTTTAAATATTATCTCAACAAAAATAAAAAGAAGACAAATCTGACTACCACCTGGTTGTACCAGCTATAATAATACAAGATTTTCTGAATGGTTTGGCCTATATTTGGCAGGGTCTTTTTACATACTGATTATTGATAAGTATAATGCAAAATCTGATCCTTCTTACCCTGACCCTGACTGACTATAATATGGATTAAGGATTATTTTTATGTTGCATTTAAAATTGCATTTATTTAATCTCAATGTTTATCAACGACTGGTCTCCTAGAACGGGAATATGAAAATAATTTATAAATATTCCCCTTATTGGGAATCAAACCCACAATCATAGACACTTACAGGCGTTTCAGGCGCTGTACCACTCCACCTCAACTGCCTCTTTTAATACGTTTTCAAAAATACAAAACAAAACATTTATACAACTTACCCAGTCCAAAGTACAAATTCTACGTTTTCCGAGTGACGCGTGCGCATATATCTTAACGCAGAATTAATTAGTTCTAAGGAACTGTCACATGAATAGTCCCCCAAGCGGCCCAGCGCTCGGTGGTGACCTGAACTCCCACGTTCGTCAGCTCTTCTACAATCTAGAAAAAATATAATATAAAATTGTATTTTTTTAAGCCTTTACACCGTATCCCGTTTTTACAGTACGGTACGGTTAGGAGTACTAAATCGTGTTAAGGCACGTCTTCTATTCTCTATTTTCTTCCTTAAAGGAAAGATCTTGAATATTGATTGACGAAATTCAACTTTTGTTTTTTTTTTAATTTTTGACAGCTGGCTCACTTCACACGGAGAATGCAGTGACGTAGGGGTAAAATTATTTTGAAAATTTACAGCTATATCGCTATATAGCTGCTTCTCACTTCGGCAAAATGCTACTGAAATGTATGTATATATAACCAGCTACACGATGTATCCCGCACCCAGCAGGGTAGGCAGAGGAAACTTTCCGCCGAATTCTGGAGGCATTGCGTGTTGAGTGGCGGTACTCAATGCCGCGTTTTGCCTCGCGACACCAGAGCGAAGAAATGAAAATATAAATTTAAATAAACATTTCGTTTTCTCGAATGAGGATCGAACCCACAACCAGTCGATTTTACAGTCACACCTTGTGCCCCTGCGCCACCACTGGCCTCAATGTATGTATATATAGTATGCTGTAAAATTTAATTATATACATAGATATTAATACGCAGACTTATGGGAATCGAACCCGAGAACCCGATCTTAACTAAATAATATGGCAACATTTACTTATATGGTTACAATATTTTTATTTTTACAATTTTATACCTACGTCTTCTAGTGTCGCCTTGAGCTGTGTAAAGTGGGTCGTAGTGGAAATCTGTAATATGCCAGAAATAACCTGAAACAAAGAATTTCTATATTCATAAAATTAAATTAAATTATAACAGAAGAATACTTCAATAGTTGACCTGACATTTGGTATTCAAACGACTGCAATTGCTATGAATGTGAATTGAAAATTCTTTTACAGATATTTCTACTTATAACCTACACACGTATTTCTATGGGCGTAGGAGGGGGGGGGAGCCGTGTGGCCCGTGCCTTCCAAAACAGTCTGGTGTCCATCCCAGAAATTTCACTTACAACAAAATTTGACCCGAAAAATTAAAAAAAACAACATTTACAAGAACATATCTCCTCTTTCTAGTCAATATCTAGGTCCTAGAACCTGATACTACTATTATTTTGATATATAACATAACAATTTAAAAGTGTCAAATCAGTCAGACAGAACAATATAAATGCCCACACAAATAAAGGAATATTGAGACCGTCATGGCGCAGCAGTACGTGACCGTTGTGGGTTTTATTTCAACTGAGGGGAATAAATTATTTCTAAATTACTCACTCTGATAAACAATATCTCTCAATATCTCGAAAATTGGGCGAAAAGTAAGAAACTGGGTGTCTTGACATTAGATTCCCTCAGCATATCCGATTTACGCGTAATACAGTACAAAGTTAAAAAAATCAAGTCAAATCAGCTTCAGGCTGTATCCCGCACACAGAAGGGTAGGCAGAGGGAATCTAGTGTTAAGACACTCCGTTCCCCACTTTCTGCCGAATTCTGGAGGCATTGCGTGTTGAGTGGCAGAACTCAACGCCACAAAACAAAATCAAAGAAAGCAAAAAAAATTACAACAATAAAAACCGACAACAACTTTAGTGTAAAGTTGTCACATCGGAACAAATACATCATTCTACAGTACGGTCAACATAAACACAACTTTCACAGCAAAAACAAAAAAAAATATTCTTTACACAGGCAATAAGAGAAAAAAAAGTATCTCTGCAGATATCTTTTAAATGCTAAATAAAAATAGCTCGCGACCCCAATGAGAGTGGGTACACAAGTAAAAATGGGACTCGAAACACTCGGCACAGTAGGTCGGGCCACTTACCATTCTTGACATAGAATTAGCTGGCACATTACTTCACAATACAAAGTTGGAAGCCGCGGGTTAGATATTGGGTTTTGTATTTTTTTTTTTTTTTTGCAGTTTAAGTGGTGTTCGTGTATTGTGTTGCAATTCGGATAGGAAATTTATTTTACTATTAAATTTGTAATAATTTATATGGTATTTTTGGAAGCCAGTGCGACATTAAGCGCGACAGATTATGGGTTTGATTCCCATTCGAGGAAATTATAATAAATATTTAATATTTTCATTTCTTTGCTCTGGTAACGAAGCCAACGGTAGCATTGAGTTCCGCCAATCAGCACGAATGTCTCCTTAATTCGGCGAAAAATGGGTAATAGGAGTGTCATAATTGGAACTGAGTATCTTACCACTCCCATGTTTCCTCTGCCTACCCTGGTATGTGTGCAGGATTGGTTGAAAGCGCTAATCTCAGGATATATTAGTTTAAATGTTTTCCTTTTGGTGGCCAATATATTATTTCCGTTAGCTCACGCAGGTGAAACCGCAGGAAAAGCTAGTAACTAACACAATGAATTCTGTATTGTATTTCTTACTTTTAAATGTTTAGGTATTTTTCAACAACAACATAAATGTTACAGAGCTGTCAAATTATACAGACACACAAATCACACTGTAGTTTTAGATTATGTTCAATATTTACTTTCCGCAAAATATAAATAAATTTAGTCCATTTTTTATTTTATCTGTGACCACAGAATATTTTATATCCATATATTTTTATAGCGTAATCCTCAACAAGTAAAAAGGAAGTATAACAAAAATAAATTGCGCAGCGTCCGCTGCGTTCATAAGAAAAGCGTGTCGCTGTAATTCGAACTATCTGCAGAGGGTAGCAAAAAAACTGATTAATGGCCATTAGGGGTAAATTCATGTTGAAAGTGGTAAAAGGGGTTCTTAATACGAATCTTTTATACAATAAAAATGGAATAGACTGTTAATTTAAGCCTCACATAAAGTTTATGTTATTAAATGCATGCAATGTTCTTGCAAACAAATATATGAAATGCAAAACATAATAAATGTAATGTTTGTATCAAAGCGAGGAAATGGAAATATTAAATATTTCATGTCGTCGAGTGGAAATCGAACCCAGAACCTGTCGTTTACAGTCGACTTTTGCCCCTACGCCACGACCGGCATTGACGTAACATAATATATAGGATAATTAGGTACATATGCGTTCACTGTACTTAATGAAGCAAGTAAATCTAAATTCAAATCTGAGCAACATGGCATAAAAAGTTCTTGAACACCACAAAAAATATTTTAAAATTCAATTTAAGATTAATAAATCATATAATTGTTTTTATGTGTTTTTGGCATCACAATAAAAATACCACAGAAAAATAAATCTATAATAAATTAGTTTTATGCTTTCCTTTTGTTTCCAGAGTCCCGCTAGGTTTAATTTTTTATAGGTTTTCTAAATAAGTAGTTTTACGTTTTACGCTGTATCCCGCACACAGCAGGGTAGGCAGAGGGGACCTAATGTTAAGACACTCCGTTCCCTACTTTTCGCCGAATTCTGGACGATTCTACAACCAATCGCGTTTAATTCACACTCTGTAATCCTGCGCCACGAGTGGCCTCGGACTAAAAAATATACTCCGTTTTAATCAGTTCAAAATGTAAGCTCTAACACAACTTTGCCTCGTACTGGACCATTAAAAAGGTGTAGGTGTGCTAGTTACAAACTAAATGAAATGAACGTAACTTTAATTTAGGTAACAACCAACTATTTTATATACTAAAAGTTTAAGTTCAAAAAGTTTTTAATTGTAATAGATTTTTATGTTTGTATTTATATTTTGACAGAATTTATTTTATTCCCGACTGCTAAGGAAGGGTTATGTTTTTCGAGCGTATCTTGTACGTATGTATGTATGTAATATTCTTTATTACCTCATATCTCCAGAACCGCTGAACGGATTTACATAATTGAGGTATCCTTAGATTCGTATTAGCAGCCCAAGTGTTTTTAGATAGGCGACGTTAAAAAAAACAATGATGGCGGCTGTGGGACGCCATTGGACTTAGTGAAAAAATAATTTTTCGTTTCGAATACCACAATATGGGTATCAAATTTAAGAGCTCAATACGAGGATTTCAAAAAGGTATATCATGATTATCATTACCATAATGAATCCTAACAAAAAAGTTAAAAATTAAAAAATATTTATAATAACAAAAACCCCGACTGCATAAAACTAAAAAGAAAATAAACAAGCCCAATAGTTTATACGGATTAACAGTAAATCTTTACCAGGAACCCCGCATAATTTAAAGAGCTCCCGACTGTTAATCCTAATAAATTATGGGCTTGTTTATTTTCTTTTTAGTTTTATGCAGTCGGGGTTTTTGTTTTTATAAATACTTTTTAATTTTAAAACATAACCTATTAAATATATGACTATAAAGTTAAGACACTGCGTCCACTCTTCACTTTCAGCCCGGTTTTAAAGCTATCATTTTGAATGGCAGAATTTAATAACGCGGAAGGTAGGGAGCATGAAGTAAGTCTACTTGATAGAGGAAATAAAAAAACATAATTCTCTTGAGTTGGAATCAAACTCAAGATCATCGCAGTAGAACAATTTAAATTGCAAATTGGTTAAAAATATCTTATATTATGATTTACCTACACAATTAATAATATATAAATTTTTGAAAACAAGATTTATTTTCTAAATTTTTTATTGTGGTAAGGTATTTTACAAATGAGGCTCTTTCATTTGATACTCATATTAAATGGGTTGTGGACAAATTGGTAATCCGCCATTTTGTTCCAGCGGCCGTTTGAGATTGTTATTAGATATGATTCTTGTTAACAATATTTATTAGACATAATGTGTATAAAAAAGTAAAACAAATTTAAATATCACAAAATTTATTTGTAATCAGAACTGAAGTTGTCTCAACACATTGAGAAGAAGGTCGGTCATATAGAGCATTGCTTTCACATACATACATTCTAATACAACAAGTCAAATGTTCTAAAACTGAGAACAGTAAGAATTCCCACTAAATTCTCTTCTTAACTAGAAACAGAAGCTAAAATTAATTAATTTTCTCCCAGCATTCCAAGATATACGTAAAACTTTATTAGGCTCATTATCTTATAATAATTAGTATCTCGTCGGGTCTAATTGAGTGGGATAGTACACTTCAGCCTCTACGGATATTTTCTTAACGCACATAATAATTACCGCCATTTCTTTTTGCCCTTAGCCAGGCGTATCATCTTACCCATGGATTCATTAATTATAGAGATTATTATTATAAAAAGCAGATCATGCTTTTTCTTCTATAGCATAGAAGACAGGGTAGATAGGGAAGTGTTAAGACGTTCTGTTTCCCCTAATTTTCGAGATATTGTTTGTGGAGTGGCGGAGCTCAACATCGCTTTTTTACGGTGTTTTTTTTTTATATAGACATTTCTGTGAATGAGGATTGAATCCTTTTATCGATACTGAAATATGTTTACTGGAGGACCCGCTGACGTGTATTATAATGATACGCGTTGCCATGGCAACGTGTATGTCACTTTATTAACACAAATGTTGTACATTTTGTCAAACGCATGGTAGTAAGTGTAATGTTCTATTTATTAATTAAATGTACTTTATAACCATTACTATTGTATTATATTAATACATTTTTTTAGATGAGCATATTAAAATGTTATTTGGTTAATTTTCTTTTAGCTTCGCGTTATATCCCGAACATAACATGGTTGGCAGAGGGAACTGGGATCCTAGTGATGAGATCTATTATATCTCCGTTCTCTATTAAGAAATCTCCGTTTCCCTGTTTCCGCCGAATTCTTGAGGCATTGCGTGTTGTGTGACGAAACTCAACGATGCACTTGGCCTCGTTACTAGTGCAAAGAAATGAAATTATTGAACATTTCATTCCCTCTTCATCTTTATTGAATTCGTAAGAAACTCAATCTCTTCTTACATGAGGTTGATTGTTAAAAGTCGACATGTTTTTTTTAAGGCCTTAGAGAGGTCACTTTCAATGCTGTTAACTCAACGCCAGGTATTCTGTTTTACTTTCAAGTTTTATTCCGAATGTAGCATGATAGAAAGAGGGAACCTATTGTTAAGATAGTCTTTATCCTGATTTCCCAACAATTTTCAAGACTTTGCATATTGAATATCAACGCCACGCACCGTCTTGTTACCATAGTTAGGAAATTAAAATAAATCATTCATCCGAATAGGAATCGTATCCACAACCGTCGCGATTACAGTTACATACTAAATATACCGCTGCGCAATCAATGTCTTTTACTTTTAATCAAGCCATCATGAGGTAGTTAAAATAATTAAATAAAAGTAATGACGAGTAATGGTGGACAGATGACTAAAAGATAGCGGTGGACGATGGGTGACAGTTGTCGGATGACGGATAACGGCTGAATAAAAATTTTGCATATTTACAAATTCTCTGAATACATATATACGAGGAATTTGATCTAGTGAGGATTAAAATAAATGACGAAAACTTGAGAACATAGTGACTTCTCTCAGGTAATTTTTTGCCTAGCCTGTATAATGCGAGAAATGGATAAAAATAAAATAAATCCACTGATACATAAAGGTGTTCAAGTATTTAAAAATAAATCTTGGAGCGTCTCATGAAAGTATAAGGCAGAAAAAATTAAATAAAAGCGGAAATTGTGATTTATATCGCACGTGAAATCTCCGAAAATGCGTGAGCAGAAGTACCCCAATTGAATAATATACAAGGCCTTGTACGCGACCTGAATAATGATATATTAAAATTACGCTTGGTGACAGAGATTGAACATATTTATGATCTACGAAAAGATATTGTTCCAGCGAAATGATATTTGTCTTTTTGATACTTTTATGAAGAATAGTGTGAGGAATATGTAATGAAAGATTTTCACGACAATATCTGAAATTTATTTCCTTTATACTTTAATATCATTTGGTTTTCCACTAACAGCTTCGCGGGTGCTATCGCATTGCAGGGTTGGCAGAGGGAACCTAGTGTTAAGACACTGCTTATAGCTTTCATCCCCACATTTTTAGAGACATTACGTGTCGAGTGACGGAACTGAATGCTGTGCTTGTTTGCTAATTCAGATGGTCTACCAGAAATAACTCTCCCAAGAGAGATCGATCTCTCTCCAATCATCGTGTGTACAGTCGAACGATGTCCCACGACTCCACTATAATTTGAGACTAATTACTAGATTTTATGCCATCGTGTAAGTATCTTATGCCATCAAAAACATCCTGCAAAAAAACCCAAGTCTCGCAGCTCAGTCTTTCTACCGGAAAAAGTTGTGAGATCCATGTAATACCAAGTCGGTTAATCTATTTAGTCTCTACTTAAAGGACCTTCTGTCTTAAGTTATTACATAAGTTATTATCATACCAATATTAAAAATAGATTACGTTTTAAACAAATAGATCGACTTGGACATCGCATGAAAACACAACCTATCGAAAGACATAATTGACATCATATTCAGAGGGACTCTGGTGAGGAATTCGGTTGCTGGCCCGTCGTGCTGTGTAATCTGATACATACTAATAATCAAATCATGCGATGTCCAACACTCTCACTCTACACTGTAATGTATTGCTCACAATATAACATCAACATAACAGACGTCCTACTAATATAAGTATTAGTACTAGTACTATAACACCGACCTTCCGAAACTTCCTTTACGCGAATTATAAAATGTAAAATCCTGGATTTTTTTTTGGAATTACACATCCTTAGTGCACTCCCCAAATCACCTACTTGCCAAATCTCAGAATTTTACGCTGCGTTATTCCGGATGTATGTTTGTTATAATTAATTACTCATTAAGTGATAGAAGAGTACCAAGTTTCAATTTATTCCGAATGTAGCATGATAGGAAGATGGAACCTATTGTTAAGATAGTCTTTATTCCGATTTCCTACCAATTTTCGAGACCTTGCATATTGAATATCAACGCCACGCACCGTCTTGTTACCATAGTTAGGAAATGAAAATAAATCATTCATCCGAATAGGAATCGTATCCACAACCGTCGCGTTTACACTCCCCAAATCATCTACTTTCTAAATCTCAGAATTTTACGCTGNTATATATATATATATATATATATATATATATATATATATATATATATATATATAGAAAAGTACCAATTACTCTTAGTATTGGCAATTTAAACATGATTTGCATATAAATTTATTATAAGACAAACTAATGACGCACCAATAACTCTTCGAAAATGAACATGTCTTCATGTAATCAATTTTCATTGCCTAATAGCAAGTATATCAACTTTATATATAACACTAGTGGTCCCTGCGCGGCTTCGCCCGCTTATATTTCATTCAATGTTATTTAAGTGCGTATAGGAAAAATTGGTTGGTATGTATGTATAGTATTAACATTAAAAGTAGTATGAAGTATTGTAAATTAAAACTTTATTAAGTTATTTTATGCCTTTTAGTTCTTTAAGTCGGTTCTTTCAACTACTGATTATATAGAAAACTGCGTGTATGTGTGTAAAGCGTTTGATTAGACAACACGAGCATTGAGCGGTAAATCCTGCTAAAGATTTTGACTATTTAAAAAAACCTTATTATATAAGACTCTTAAAAATTATTTGTATGATATAACTTGACAACTTGATTCAAACGTGCTTGTAATAATTTAATTAAATAAAGAATATTCTGATTTCATTTCAGATATCGATTTTGACTCGAATTGAAATTAAACCACGTATACAATCAACAACTATCCAATTGCTCTAATATAGTGTAAAAATAAAACATACATACGTCTACATATACCAGTTAAAGTTTTCAAGAGTTAGCGATCGCCTTTAAAATGTTAGCTAAAATAGGTTGCCGTCTTCACTCGAGTTCCTATCTATAGACAAACTTCGTTAAGCTTTAGACTTAATTAGTTTTCACCGCTGAAAGGCAGCGCCTTCCATTTTTAATGTAAACAGAAACAAAATAATTGGATTAAATAATTGTTATTAGCTACTAGAATTTTAGGAACCTCAAAGGATAAATATAAGAATCTTTAAAACTCATTGTTAAGATTACTTATTTAGATTACTAACACAAGCGTGGCGGTTGTGAGTTGGATTCTCGGTAAGGCGGTGTAGCACGGCGTTGAGTTCCGCCACTCAACGGAAAGTCATAACATTAGGATATCCTACAATTAAGATTGTATCACACATTCAATGAACACAAATAAGAGATGCAAATACAAATAAGCCTATTTTCAACACGAAGGTACTCAACAATCGGAGTCTCCAGAAAGTTAGAAATTCCGAACCGTTTCACTCGATTAGTCCTTCTTTAAAAATCTATGAATAATTCAAACGTACTGCATCTCATTTCATTCAATGCCGTTTTGAAGTCGCCGTTGCATCTCAAGCGCCCTACCTTAGTACCAACTAAGGATTACATACAACACTCGAAAATCTATATATAGAATCGACTTTATGAATTGTTTATTAGAATACGTTAAGCTATTTGTTTATTATCATGATCTATTAAGATATATTTAATATTTTCGTTTTCTCGTTCTGGTAACGAAACTATGTGGTAAATTACGCCATTTAATATGTGTTAACGAGAACGGAGTGTTGTGACACTGGGTTCCCAGGATTTCCATCTGCCTATCCTGCTATGTGACTGTAATCTCGGTGGTTATATGTGTGGGTATACTCATTTAGGGGAATGTATTTTTCTTTTTTCCCTGCTCTGATAAGATTTAGCGCGGGGTTAAGAACCGCCACTCAACACACAATATCTAAAATTTGAGCGGTAACTGGAGAACAAAGTGTTTTAACATTAATTTGTCCGTGTACTTTGCTATTTTATACAGAATGCTAGTTCTTGAACAACTTTCAAAGTCCTAGATTTTGTTTAAAAGATCGTTTGTTACAATATTTCACTTTATCGTTGTTTTTTTCTGAAGTGTTCAAAATGTCCGTCACTTTAAAAAATTAACTATTACAACCAAATAACAAGAATATTACTATTATAAATATCGCATACTACTGTTTTGCTCACAGTTTCGCACGCGTGGATAATACTAATATAAAACGCTTCTGTCTGTCTATTTGTAAAAACCATATTGAAATCTATTGCGCAGTTTAAAAGGTCTGAACAACATCTACCGTTTTCTGCCAATGTACACTCAGATTTTTGAAACTGAAACTAAACTCATTTCTTTATATTAAAACTATGTAAACATTACAGATTAATAAAATTAATAAAATAAATCAGCTTCACGCTGTATCCCGCACACAGCAGGGTAGGCAGAGGGAACCTAGAGTTAAAACACTCCGTTCTCCACTTTCCGCCAATTTCTGGAGGCATTGCGTGTTGAGTGGCGGAACTCAACGCCCCGCTTTCCCCTCGACACCAGAGCGAAGAAATCAAAATATAAATGTAAATAAAAATTTCATCTCCTCGAGTGAGAATCGAACCCACAACCAGTCGATTTACAGTCACACTTTGTGCCCCTGCGCCACGACTGGTCTCAATTAGGCCTTAAAGTATTTTTATACAGGTACTCAATTCAAAGATCTGTTCACAATATTAATATTGACTGCGACCAACGAGTGAATTTCCAGCATTGCAAACTAGTATTTTATGTTCCCAATTTTCGCTTTAGTTCTGCGAACTGTAGTTCACTATAGAACTATGTAAAAATATTTGAAAACATGAATACATGGAATAGTTTCAAAAAAACTAAAGACAAATATACACGTACATTGTACACGACAAATATAAAAAGCGTTATATATGTATGTATATATTTACTATATAAAAATCAGCTTCACGCTGTATCCCGAACACAGGGATGCAGGGTAGGCAGAGGGAACCTAGCGTTAAGACACTCCGTTCCCCACCTTCTGCTGAATTCTGGAGGCATTGCGTGTTAAGTGGCAGAGCTCAACGCCGCGCCCTGCCTCGACCACAGAGCGAAGAAATGGAAATATAAATTTAAGTAAATATTTCATTTCTTCGAGTAGAGATCGAACCCACAACCAGTCGATTTTACAGTCACACTTTGTGCGCCTACGCCACGACTGGCCTCTATATATCTACTATATAACGTTTCATATTCAATTAAATATTTGATTTATTGAATTTCGCTGGCGTTGCCTATTATTTTAAGGGTATATTTTCAATGAATTTATCTTGAAGCATCTTAAATAACGGTAAGTACTGTCTGGATTCTCTGGAGGATATAAATCACGTTGAATATTAATGTTTAGGCCCTGGGTGTTCCTTACAAAGGAATAGATGAGCCAAGAGATTAATGTGATCCGTGAAAAACATTTAAACATAGACGCTCATGGCGTATAGGGGCGTATGCTTTTGTGTGCTTCGCAGGGAATTTTCCATGGTATATTTACTATTACTATGGGATTATTTTTGTCTATTTTCAGCATTTAGGATGAGAAGATATAGTGATCTAACTCTCTGTATTTGCTGTCGTGGCGCGTTGGTAGGTTAGTGTAATTTTAAATCCGAAGGTAGTGGGTTCGGTCACTATTCGTGGGAATAATTATATGTAAATTATTTTCTTTCTCCGCTCTGGTAGAGATAGTGCTGCATCTAACTTTGCCACTCATCAAAGAATATCTCGAAACTTGAGGAAATTTAGGAAAATGAAATCTCAATATCTAGTGATGTAATTTAACAACACATCACAAACTACTGTATAACAAGAACGACGATATAAAAATTAACTTATAACATTCTACACGTTGAATTTGAACCCATAGTCATCGCATTTACTGTCAAACACAAAAATAGTCTTTCAATAAAAATGTAAAATATAATTTTACTATTATTTAAAAAAAATCTAGATTTGTATTTTTCATTTACATATATATCTCAACCAAAAGAAAAAGAAAAAAAATTAATTTAAAATTATATTATAGAAAACTATAAAAACCTAATATTGTCATAGTAAAACCGAGCTCTAACAAATAGCCACAAATTATACTGTACCCAATGGCATAAAGGAAATTGTTTAATAGTTTCATACAAACAGGATGCGGTGTGTTCATGAAGATATACATATGTTGATATACTGATCAGGCAAATATATATATTGTTACCTAATATAATATAGCTACATTCTTTGGATGTACGACAATATATGTAATTGCTACATACATCGATATGAATCTCTTCTTTTTTTCTTTTTTCAAATTCACGCTGTATCCCGCAGGTAGCGGGATAAACAAAGGCCTAGTGTTACGACACTGCACTCCCCACTTTTTACGGAATTGTGGTTGTATTGTGCGTTGAGTGGCGGAACTCATTACTGTTTTATTACTTCAAGTGGGACTCGAATCCACAACCTGTGACGTTTACATACAGTCACACGCGTATGCCCCTACGCCACGGCTGACCTCAGAACTTTTATTTACACTTTGGTGAAAGTTTCTATGAATATTGTTTTCAGTCTTTCGCTTTTCTTCGTATAACAGCGTAAGTACAGGAAACGTAGTGTCTTGATACTCTATTCTATGTTTTAGTCCAAAATTAAAAACATTGTATAGTGACCGAACCCAACGCTGGCCTTTGTCTATATGAACATTATTTTCGTTTTCTCATCTGGCCAGACCACGTACAGTTGAGTTCTATTTAGCATTAAAAACATCTATAAAGTTGTTGAAAGGTTTAAAATACTCTGCCCTTTCGTTCAAAAATAAAAGAAAATACACAATTTAAAAAAATGCTTACTTCCATACAGTATATTTAACATATCTATATCTACAAGTAGATAAACATATGGAAGTCATACAATTCCTGCCTACTAATCGGGGTTAGAGGAAGTCTCTGGCAGCCTCAGTCAGGGTTCATCGCACAAACGCGAAGGGATGTATTCATCAATCAAGGGGTTATTATGTGGTTACAGGCGGTAGGGGTGCGTGGCCCCTATCTACAGTCGATCACGCTACCATCGCGTGATCCATTCCAGGCCTTTCGATACGGCTTATTTAAGCATAATATATTTAGGTATTTAACAAACAAAAATATTCTAGCTAAATTGTAGTGGTCAAATTATGTTTTAATGCAATTTTGTGCACGCTATATATTTTATATGTAAATTGATCGTGTTTTTTGATGTCGTCGTGGCGTAGGGGTGTGTGAATGTATTGCGACGGTTGTGGGTTCGATACCCACTCGAGGGAATTCATTATTATTCATTAATATTTTCATTTATTCGCTCTGGCAACAAGGCAAAAAGTCCGGCGTTGAGTTCCGCCACTCAACACGCAAATAAGAAAAGCGAAAAATAATTTAATCTTCTAAGTGCGAATCGAACCCAAAAACACTTGCCCATGACGCCCTTTATTATACAATTTAGTAGTTCTCACTTCTCAATAATTTAAGCCCAAAATTGACTTACAGCCGACACTCGACTGCACTATAGTGCTGAAAATATTTTATTATATCGGTAAATTATATTCTATATATTGAAAGTCAATAACTGTTTGTTTGCTTAATTTCTCTGAAATATTGAAATACGAAAGTATACAATAGGAGAGAGCCACACTCCGCATGTAGGTTAAGAGCTTTTCTCTTTCAATCTTTCATTAATTTCCAAAAATATATATAAAATTTATATTTGTTGTTTATAAATATTTCCATGTGACACATTAACTTATTATTTCTGTTCCTATTGTATACGTTTGATTTTCATACTCAGAAACTATAAGTGCTAGGAATCTCAGATTTTGCACGGGTGTTATTTATACGACGTAAATGCTCACTAAGACTTTTTGGCAGTTGTTTGTATTTATTATTTTTACAAAATGCAAATATCTATTCAATTCTGCACATGAAAGATATAAAAACATATGATTTTTTTTTTCAGCTTCACGCTGTACCCCGCACATACCAGGGTAGGCAGAGGGAATTTAGGTTCCCTCTTAAGACACTCCGTTCCCCACTTTCTGCCGAATTCTGGAGGCATTGCGTGTTGATTGGCAGAATTCAACGCCGCGCTTTCCCTCGACACCAGAGCGAACAAATGGAAATATAAATTTAAATAAATATTTCATCTCCTCGAGTGGGGATCGAACCCACAACCAGTCGGTTTTACAGTCACACTTTGTGACCCTGCGCCACGACTGGTCTCTCTGTCGCGCTCACGACTGGTCTGGACATATGAATTTGATCCGTTAATATATCTATAAAACAGACTAAAAATCACTCCAACAGTATTTACAGGACAAGAGCATTTAACAATAATCATTAATTTTAAAAATTTCAAAATTGCTTAAAATAGTCTATTTGAATAAAGAATATTTTGAATTTAAATTTAACATCGTAACATCAACACAATCGTGTAACAACGGGAGTGTCAGTTTAACCTAATCTTAATATTAATACTGAACATGTCACATATCAGATGGAAATTCATAATTCATATCTATTGTTATACGGCGTAGGTATGCGCAACCTAGAGTTCATAATTGATATCAGAGCTAGTACTAATACTGTTTGTGTTCTGGCTTGTCTCAGTTTAATTATGCCTTTTGGCATTTCGTGTACGGGCATTTATCGTAATTTAATCGTACTAACCGACATTAGATGGTATTTTGACTATTTTTTTTACTAAACGTTAGGGGTGGGGGATTTGATTCTCTCTCGAAATGGAATACTTAGTATATTTATTCGCTCAGTGTCACTTAACACGGGATGCCTTAAGATTTCGACGGAAAGTAGGAAACGGAAGTGTCTTAACACTAAGTTTCCAGGTTCCCTAAGCCTACCGTACTATGTGCAGGATAAAGCGAGAAGCTTAACAAAATGTCGTCTCATTGGAATAGCGCTTGTCTACTAACACGATGATTGTGGGTTAAACCCCCACTCGCGATTGGAAATTAAAATCAAATTATTTTAATTTCGCTAATAATCGCTCATAAGCGATCGGGCTCAAATTTGGTACGAGAGACGAAAACGGTGTGTCTTAACAGTAAGTTTTCTCTGCTGTGAGCGGTTGCAGCGTGAAACGGAAAAAAATATTCTGTACTAAATATTATAGTAGCGCAGCTAATAAATATTTAACTATGATGGTAATGAGTTCTATTTCAATTAGAGTAAATGTTTATTTTAAAATGATTACTCAATCTCATTTCTCCGACTATCGTAGTGTCAGTGAAAAGTATTGAACTAAGTGTCTGATCACTATATCTAATATCTGCCTGCCTTTCTGACTGACGATCCCTTTAATGTATTATATAAAATAGATGATTTATGTTATTTTAAAATAAGTTATGGTTATTAAATAACATTTTTTATGAAATCACACAAAGATGTATTTTTAAGTTTACCTTATTAATTGTTATTATAAATGAAACTTAAACTATACCATTAAACGTATAAAGTTACTATCTACGCCAATATTATCTCAATAACTTCTTATACCAGGCCAGTCGTGGCGCAGTGGCAGAAAGTGTGACAGTAAAATCGACTGGATGTGGGTTCGATCCCCACTCGAGGAGATGAAATATTTACTTAAATTTTTATTTTTTCGCTCTGGTGTCGAGGCAAAGCACGGCGTTGAGTTCTACCACTCAACACGCAATGCCTCCAGAATTCGGCAGAAAGTGGGCAACGGAGTGTCTTAACACTAGGTTCCGTCTGCCTACCCAGCTGTGTGCGGGATACAGCGTGAAGCTGATTTTTTATTTTTTATTTAACTTCATATAAAACGATATATTTCAAAGATAAACGGTCATGAACCTTTCGATACCGTCTGCAACCCACAAATTATAACAGTTAATTAACACTACTGACGTGATAATGGAGTTAAGAAATATAAATTCCAAGAAAGCAGTAGCTAAATAACATAAATTATACAGTCTAGGTTTTAGTTCAGAATACTTAAGTCACCGCTTATAATAAATATTTCACCTAAAATATTCGGTTGTTTAGAATTCTTGATGTCGCCTCGCAATGAGGCCAGCATCGCTAAAGATAGCTTATCTGTCATTCAAAAAGCTTATAAAAGCTTATTTGAATAAAACATATCATTTGAGTTCTAGTTACTTTACTTACCTACAAGGCAAATATCGCAGCTGGAGAACAAAATGACAAGGATTTACAGCATTTTAAAATTTTAACGTTTCCGACGTCACTTCAAACGTCATTTTGAGGAATTTTAGTCTGTTCCTTTAAATGTATTGTGCTTACATAATGTGAACACTAGTTTATTTTATAAATTCTATAATAACCTGCTGTGTGCGGGATACAGCGTGAAGCTGATTTATTTTTTATAATAGCGTTTGTATATATGTTTCTGCTTCACGCTGTATCGCGCATGTAGCAGGGTAAGCAGAGGGAGCCTAGTGTTAAGACTTTCCGCTCTCCACTTTCAGCCGAATTCTGGAGGCATTGCGTATTAAGTGGTGGAACTCAACGCATTTTTTCTTCGAAACCTGAACAAAGAAATGAAAATATTAAATATTTTACTTCCTCGAGTGGGAATCTAATCCACAACTTGTCGCTTTTACAGAAAGTAACACACTGACGGATCCCTGCGCCACGACAAGCCTCAACATTAAAAAGTATACATATCTACCCCCAAAATTTGAAATGTCATTAAAATACTACTAAAAAAATCACTCCATTCAATTCGTTGAATATTTTAATGTTCGTTTATCTGAAAATATTAATACACAAAATAAAAATTATTAACATTCTTTATCCGAAATTTAAACGTTTTCTTTAAACTGATATTCCAGAATTACTGATATTGACAGAATGCGCCTGTGTGTGTATTCACAAACAGTGAATATAAAAGAATGTATTTTTGCAACAAAAACTAAGATAAATTCATAAAAGTATATATTCATTTGATATTTTATGTATAGAGATATACATAACATGTATTTTCAAAAAATATATCTACTAGATATATTTATATACGATGAATAAAGAAACGTAACTTTATCAAAAGCACTGATGTTATTCGATATTGCAAAGGAACTCTCAAACGAAATGTAAATTACAAACAAAAACAAAGAAAAAGATAGATAGGTAGATTGTAAAAGAGAAATGGGTAAAAAATATGAAAATGGGCCAGATTTCAATTTCCAGCAAAAAACGAAAATTGTCTCACTCTGTTCACTTTATTTCATTTATAAGCGAACTACGACTATAGTGGAATCAATCGGAAACCTCTTAAAAAGAAATGTTTGTTTTCTTTAATTAAAAATCCAATGAATATTTCTATTCCTTATTTTGGTTCCTTATTTCCTCGTTTTGTAATATTTTTTGCTGGAAAGATCACAAATAAATTCAAATTCAAAGTATTCTTTATTCAAATAGACTACTGTAAGCACTTTTGAAACTTCGAATGAACATACACAAAAAGCTATCGGTTCGGACAACAGTTCTACTGAGAAGAACCGGCAAGAAACTCAACAGTTGTTCTTTTCAAAGTCAATGGTATAATTTAATTATTACATAAACTGGCTACTACAGCTATCCTGCATAACATTTCATAGATATTGACTCTATACATCTTTATCATGTAAATATTCTTGAACAGCTAAGAACAGTAAAGCTTATTAAGCTTTACTTGTTAGTATTTTGTTACAAATATTTTAAATTATTGTAGTAGCAAATTTAGAATACACTGCGGAATTTTATTATGTAGATGTATACTTAGACCCATAAAAGATTAATTAACTTTTTGGAGGCGAAAACGTATAATCTGCGAAAAGGACAATATCGCATAGGTTCTTCACATAAAATGTATTTTATGATAATTAATATAAAGAAGAAATAAAGAGAGACCAAGAATAAATCCTTGTGGAGCGCCCATCTTTAGAAGAGATCCAGATGATTTTACATTATTTATACTAACCTTCTCGATTAGTTGGTTAAAATATGAGGCAATAAGATCAAAGGGACTATCTTGTATAACATAATCATATCGTTTTAATAACAGAGTTTCATGATCTACACAATCAAAAGCTTTGAGTAACTCACAAAACACTCATGCGTCATAAATGTGCTTTAGGAGTGCAGCACCCGCATCTTTAGTGCACTTTGGTGAAATCATATTGCTCGTTATGACAACAATTGTTAATATTTCAGAAAATTGTGAAATGATTAAATAAAAAATAATTTAAAATATTTTACTTATTTAATATTAGTTTTATTAAAAATAGAGTCATTACTTATTTAGAAAACATATAAAAAATTGATATAGCGGGATTTGTACCCGCGCCTCTTGGAAACCGTCCGACAGGAAATTGAGTCCATTTTGGTACAGTGGAAGAATAGTTGACTGTTGAATGGTGCGGTTCGATCCTCACGTGGACGACAAGTATAATATAATTAAACCTTACTATTAATAAAAGCCAGTCGTGGCGCAGATACACAAATTGTGACTCTAAACGCGACTGGTTGTTGTGGGATCGATCCCACGATTATTATAGCATGTATTTTTACGACTGTTCGTAAATATGTTGATTTTTATGAATATATTGTATTGATAACAGAACGAAATTGGCTGAATGTGAGATCTATATTTATATAATTAATTAAACTTTTCCCTTGCAAACAGAGCAAATGACAGCCTTAACTACTCAGCTTAGAAAAGTAAAACTTGGCGTGTCCTTTGGAGTGTGCTAAGCAAGGTTTTTCTGATATTCCAAGGAAAAAAAACGGAACTTTAAGTTTTTCTATCCACACAAATTATTTTTGAGATAATGTAGTAGATGAGAGACGAAAACAAAGAAAAAGAACATACAATTACCTACCTGTACCCAAAAAAAAAATTGACTCCAAAAAGCTATAAATTTAAAAACTTCCCCTATATTTATTAGTAATTTCATTGGTAATATATAGCATAGCGAGTAGAAACTACGAAGATTAGTTGGAAATCGGCATCATCAATCAAGTTCCACCCTACTTCGACAAAGAGACCGGCGGCCTGTGATTAGCGCGCCTAAATTATCACACACGATGCTATAGTGGAGGAGGAGGAGGAGGGGGAGATGGAGGTAATCTTTCACTCCACTCGTGGCAAATATATGGTTTTCTATTCTAAATGTCATATTCACTTTATCATTTGTTGTAGAAATTATTATAAGGGGTTTTAAATTGTGTTTGTATTAATGTTTCTAAAAAAAAAATAAAAAAAAAAAATCAGCTTTANTACTTCGACAAAGAGACCGGCGGCCTGTGATTAGCGCGCCTAAATTATCACACACGATGCTATAGTGGAGGAGGAGGAGGAGGGGGAGATGGAGGTAATCTTTCACTCCACTCGTGGCAAATATATGGTTTTCTATTCTAAATGTCATATTCACTTTATCATTTGTTGTAGAAATTATTATAAGGGGTTTTAAATTGTGTTTGTATTAATGTTTCTAAAAAAAAATAAATCAGCTTTACGCTGTATCCCGCACACAGCAGGGTAGGTAGAGGGAACCTAGTGTTATGACACTCCGTTTTCCACTTTCTGCCAAGTTCTGGAGGCATTGCGTGTTGAGTGGCGGAACTCAACGCCGCGCTTTGCCTCGACACCAGAGCGAAGAAATGAAAATATAAATGTAAATAAATATTTCATCTTCTCGAGTGGGGATCGAACCTACAACCAGTCAATTTTGCAGTCACACTTTGTGGCCCTGCGCCACGACCGGCTTCTATTAATGTTTCTAAATTATCAAATTTCGATATTTATTTCATTTAAAAAAAATATATTATTTTTTATGTGTCAAGATGATTGAATATCTTAGAAATATGTTATTATACATCTTTTATACCTTCAGTTTCAAAGTGGTGGTAGCATGATTTAAAACCTTATAAGTATGTTATTATACGTTTTTTTGAATGTTCTGAACTATTTTCGATATTCGATATTTATTATTTATTATTATTATTTATTTATGGAAAAGACAAGGCATACGAGCGTTCGGGTCACCTGATGGTAAGTGATCACCGCCGCCCATGACCCCGTGCAACTCCAGAGGAGCTACAGGTGCGTTGCCTGCCTTTAAGGTGGCTTGGACTCCGGAGCCCGGCATTACCTGATGCGAAACGCAGTGGCATAAGGCCACTACTTAACGCCGGTTTTAAATGCCGGGGTGGTAATGATCCGATTGAGTCTGCCCATGCACACGTAGTTTAGTCGCCTCTTACGACACCACCAGTACCAAGATGATCCTATTCTAGGCCGGCATCACACGGCACATAGCCATATATTCGATAGCTTACTATTAAAGTTTCTTTTTTTTCCAACGACAAGTGTTATTCTAAGTTTTTTAAAACTGATAATTCTACAAACATTCGTGCTATACCCTTTACCGGAGTGGCGAAGCTGAAAGCCGTGCTTAACCTCGACGCTAGAGCGAAGAAATAAAAATATAAAATATTTCATCTACTTGAGTGTAAGTCGAACTCACAACCTATCACCTGTACGGTCAGCAACTGCGCCACGACTGGCAAAGGCTAAAAAATAAGCTTAAACATCATTTTTGACATGCCTTAATCTTATACATATTTACTTATCAGTTTCGATATTCTCTTATGTCATACAAAAAAAATTTCATTTTTATTTTGTTTCTGTTTCTAAGTAATTCCATAGATTATTGTATTGTAATATTTATTTTTGTAACATTTTTTTTTGTTGTAATATATAATTCAATAACAATGCTATGCCGAAGGATATTTGATAACTTCACTAATCAGCTTGTGGGAAAAGGGAATCCCTACCACCCTTTACCAGTAATACAATACACACAAGTACGGTAGTAATAAATAAAACTACTATTTCTTCTAAATTTTTTACTTGATTTTTGTAACTGCAAACGACTTCATAGTTTATTCTTTAATCGTAAAACAATATTCAAGTTTTAGAATCATGTGTTCTATATCTTTTTATACAACAATATAAAATTTAAGCTCATTGTAAGCCTGATGGTTGTGAGTTCCCAATTCCAACTTAATGGATTAATTTTTTTTCATACTCTGTTAAGATAGAGCGCGGCGTTGAGTTCCGAAACTCAACATTGCATTTTCTCTTCCTCTGTAGGCAGTTACATTTGCGGTTTTTTTAAGTACAATTTCACATTTTAGAAATACTCATATTAAAAAATGAATAAATGACATAAGATATACGTTATACGGTATCCTGACCAATGAAAAAAAAATAAAATAAAATGTCTTTTTCTATCAGCTTCACGCTGTATCCCGCACGTGATAGAGTACGAGAGAGAGACTAGTGTTAAGACACTTCGCTCCCCACTTCCGCCGATTTGTGGAGCTCGTCGCAGCTTGCCTCGACACCAGAGCGAAGGAAAGAAAATATTTAATATTAAATTTTCTCGAGTCGAAATCGAACCCGCAACCTGTCGCCTTTGCAGTTGCATGCTTGTGTCGCTGCGCCACGACAGGCCTTAAGCCAAAGTTCTTAAACCCATAAAATAAACCAAATTACATTGTTCATATTAAGATCCAAAATGAATAGTGGATTTCATTATTAACTCTAACTAAATAGTGAGTTTACTGTTACATTAGTAAAGTAGTTTATGTTAAACACGAATATGCCATTAGCACATAATGATAACTATAGTTTACAATTTGCAAAGACAAAAGCTTAATTGAAAAAGTAATTAAAAGCTCTTCTAGTGCTATAGCAGTATTTTAGTTATTTCTATAATAATTATACTATTTATTATTATATATTTTTTCAGATACGCGCTGTATCCTGTATATAGCATGGCAAAGAGAATCTGGGAACCAAGCGTTTTGTATCGTTACCATACCAAAAAAATATTATTATTATTATATATGAATTATTATATCTTAGTTATAATTTATAGAGGCCAGTCGTGGCGCAGTGGCACGAGATGTGACTGTAAAACCGACTGGTTGTGGGTTCGATCCCCACTCGAGGAGATGATATATTTGCTTAAATTTATATTTCCATTTCTTCGCTCTGGTGTCGAGGTTAAGCGCGGCGTTGAGTTCTGCCACTCAACACGCAATGCCTCCAAAATTCGGCAGAAAGTGGGGAACGGAGTGTCTTAACACTAGGTTCCCTCTGCCTACCCTGCTGTGTGCGGGATACAGCGTGAAGCTGAATAAACAAGTATATCACTAACTTTCCTTCTCTTTGTGTCACAAAACGATACGCGTTACGTTTTAATGAATAAAAACTTGGTTATTTGTTTACGGACGATAATTTAACGTGATAATGTCATACGAAAACGATAACGAAAATAGCATATTTTTAAACATTTTTAGAGTGTTATTCCACACTTAGGAAAAAAAAATACTTATTTAGAAAACGCATAAAAATTTGAACGTAGCTTGGTCGGTTTTCAGGAGGTGCGGGTTCGAGTCCCGCTACGTTCAAATTTTTATACGTTTTCTAAATAAGAAAATAGCATAATTTTATGAGTTGAATTATTTTTACTAAATTATCATTATTTTGCTTAATACAAAGAGTTAACTGAAAATTATTAACATAAATAAATAAAATAAATCAGCTTCACGCTGTATCCCGCACACAGCAGGGTAGGCATAGGGAACTTAGTGTTAACACACTCCGTTCTCCTCTTTTATTTATTATTTATTTTATTATTAATATATGTTTTAGATAAATTAATATTCATCTGAACTTATAAATTCCATCATTATTTTACTTAAATTATACAAATTCCAATTAATTTTAAGTAACAATGAAAATAGACGCGTCGCGTCGAACGCTTAGGCTGATCTTGCCTCTCTGTCGCTTGTTGCTCTCGCTTGCACGCTCGGCTCAAGCGGAACGTGACAATGAGTCAGGTTTTTGTCATACGTGCAGCCAGCACTCGTCGAAGTAAAAACGTTTTAATTTCAATCGTGACAATTTAAGTATTTTATTTGGAAAGATTTTATTAGTCGTAACGTCTTTTTAGATACTTTTGAACATACATATATCATGTTTCAATGATGAAAAATATTTTAATTAGTTATGTAAAAACATGAATTAAA
The DNA here is from genome assembly GCA_013403705.1 of Heliconius hermathena. NCBI lineage: Eukaryota > Metazoa > Arthropoda > Insecta > Lepidoptera > Nymphalidae > Heliconius > Heliconius hermathena. The sequence continues at coordinate 116,253 of JAAIXJ010000390.1, read as the reverse complement.
AAATAGGAATACGGAAACGGTTTACTCTTACTATGAAAAATCTTATTCAATTATGAAAACATAAAAAATTGTATAAAATGTCCTGAATACGAAACTACCATGTGTGAATCACACACACACACGACACTTGTGATCGTAAACCTTATTTATATAAACAATATTGCTATACAAACAGACATACTCCATAACACCTAAACAAAGAATCTATGGAAGTGGAAAAACATTCTAGACTCCTCGAGTTACTCTTCCAGACGAGTTTGACGCGTCAGAATAAAAAAGTACGAAATTTCAATATTACTTAGTGTAAGTGTAATGGTAAAAATAGAATAAAACATTCCCTTAGATCGTTGTGCCGTGAAATGAAGTATCTTGAAGGATACGACGAAGCGTTTCCCCTGGGCTTGTTATTTTGCCTTGTAATTCTGAGGACAGGCGTTGCCAATATTTATATTTCTTGACATCGATTGTAAATGTCAAACGGATCATTTCAGTTTCAAAGTTACAAAGTGAGAGTGTAATTATTTAAAAATTGAGCACGAGTTTTTATTATATAAGATAAAAAAAATAATCAGCTTCACGCTGTATCCCGCACACAGCAGGGTGAGCAGAGGGAACTTAGTGTTAAGACACTCTGTTTCCCACTTTCTGCCGAATTCTGAAGGCATTGCGGCAGAACTCAACGCCGCGCTTAACCTCGACACCAGAGCGAAGAAATGGAAATATAAATTTAAGTAAATATTTCATCTCCTCGAGTGGGGATCGAACCCACAACCAGTCGGTTTTACAGTCACACCTCGTGCCACTGCGCCACGACTGGCCTCGATATCTTATATAAGATATTATTGTATTTTTTTCTTTCTTATGAAATTATATAAAGAAAAAATCTCTAGATTAACCTAAGTACTAGATATCTAAAAGAAGTTAAAACTAAGCTTTCTCTTTATATCTAAAGCCACTCCACTCTTATCGAAGTTTCAAATCTGATCTATAATATTCTTAAGCCAAGACTAAATCAATCAATACATGGCACTGGTCCAAGTATAATAGATGAGATATATTCTATCAAACGATATTACAACACTCCAGCGTGAGAAGGGAAATGAGTCCAATCATAGATTTATGATTCCACTATAAATTATTGTAACCAAAAGCTATTCCCTTAAAAGATATTATAATGCGGCTTCAGCTACATAAATATTATGACAAATTGCCTGATAAAGAAAATTGCTTATACTCTAATACCGAAGTCGTTTTTCAATAAATTATAAGAAAAGCAAATAATTTTGGAAGTTAACGTTAAGGTGTTAAGCAAATAGTTATTATTACAGCCTCTTTTCTTTCCTAAGTGTGGAATAATACTTTAAAAATGTTAAAAATATTTAGTAAATATCATTCTCTCTTGCCAGACGATTCTTAGTAATTATCTATGGGTAGCCGAAATTTGTAAAAATCTCCCTACAGAGATGCTAACAACATAATAAGTTGTAACAAGCGTATAAAAATTTCGACGTAGCTTGATGAGAACGTATGGCTTAATGGTCAGAGCACCTGGTCGGTTTCCAGGAGGCGCGGGTTCGAATCAAATTTTTCAATTTTTTATTCGCTTTCTAAATAAGTATCTTGGAGCACACAAAATTTGAACTTGATATTAAGGCAATCAAAACATGCGTATCAAAACCTGTAGGGTTACTGTTAATTTTATCACAAAATTGAAATGGAAGCGACCACCAACAGAACGAGTAGAGAAAAAAATTCTGTAATTAACATTACTCATAGAAAAAGAAACTTTTATTTGCAGCTGCTTTCATTTCAATATAAGTGCATATACCCACAAACTGAAGTTTCTCAACTTTTAAAGTTGTACTTCCTTATAACCTACAATAATGAAACTAGGACAGAACCTACACTGGGCGAGTCCAACCCGCTCTTGCTCGGCTTTTAATTATTCAGATGTAGCTGCATCACGCTAAGCTTAAACTAAATCCATATATTTGACCGAAAATAAAAATAATTTATTACTTCGAATGCGAACCCCCAACCATAACGCCTGCACTCTCAAAGACTTCTCTATTGTATCCTATACGAGATAAAGAGTATATAGAGTATGAGCGCTAAGCACAGCCCGATGAACATAGCGAATATAAATATAAATCAAATTTACAAAAAACTTTTCTAGAAAAGTATTAAAACGATAAAACCAGTACACGCTGCACGTAAAAGTTACCTGTAACAATGTAATTACACAACTTTTACTTAAGCTCGAAGCGGACCTTATTTGACTTTCTAGTGCCTATAGTATTTCTCCTTCAAGCGATATTGCAAATAAGTGTAGAATAGTTTAGTTGTAAAGAGTTTCAAACACATATTAGACGTATTAAGTACATATTGCATTAATTTTGTTTGTAGAGACCGTTGTGTTGCAACGGTATAATATTCGACTATAAACGCTACCGTTGTGAGTTCGATTTCCGAAATTAGGTTTGTTTAATTTCGAAAAATAATTCATACAAATGAAAGGAGTGGAGATGGAACCAGGAGGTGGCCAACAGCACTTTTGAACTAAGAAATGTAGAAAGGTAGTGTTTGGACTCGTTTGTTTTGCACCCGAAGATGGAGATTGACCAGCAATATAATTTACAATAATGATACATAATTAAAAACTAGGAATATTAAAAAGAAAACTAAAATGTAAAAAATTAAATATTAATAAAAAAATACTGCTAATACAAACAAAGAACGGAGAATAAAAAGAATTAATGATTTGAAATTTTCATTTTAGTACAATTTACTTTTTCAATATCAGAATGTTTTGAAAAAAGTTTCTCGTATCATCACGACATGTATCACGCAGTATGATAAATCAAATAAATTAGCTTCACGCTGTATCCTGCACACAGCAGGGTAGGCAGAGGGAACCTAGTGTTAAGACACTCCGTCCCCCACTTTCTGCCGGATTCTGGAGGCATTGCGTGATGAGTGGCAGAACTCAACGCCCCGCTTCAATATATAATTTGATCAATTTCAATACGATCCGTGAACAATAATGATTGATGATTTCTTGCTTAATTAAACAGAAATACAGTTTTATACTTTTTTTCTATATCAGGACAGGCAAGGGAAACTTTGTGTTCAGACGCTCCGTTCCTCACTTCACCCAATTTTCAAGATATTGCATGTTGAGTGGCGCAACCTAACACTGCATCTCGTCTCGTACATTCAGATAAATAAATATAAATAAAATAAAATCTTAGGCCCTAGTACGGATCGAACTGACAACCGTCGCGTTAACTGTCAGTGGCTGTGCCATAGCAACAAAACGATCACGACTTAAAAAATAGTTTAGATTACAACATAAGAATACAATTAAATAATAGACGTACAAATAAGTAATAGGATGTAATATAACCTATTGTAGGGTTTCTAGAAAAATGGCCTATCCAACACAAAATCTATTAGTTTCTGAGATAAACGCGTCCAACCAAACGTACTCTTCACTTTTTAGCTTTATATTATTAGTATAGACGATAAATATAGTTCATATTTGAGAATAAATTATAAAAAAGGCCAATATTTTCAAATTGTATATATTACTTTTATTTAAATTATAATATATATTTGCAATTATATATAGATATACTTGCTATACAAAAGCCACTCGTGGCGCAGTGGCAAAAACGTGCAATTGTAAACGCGACAGGTTGAGGGTTTGATTCCCACTAGAGGAAATGGAATAATTTCATTTCTTCGGTCTTGTGTTGGAGCAAAGCACGGCGGTGAGTTCCACTACCTAACACGCAAAGACTTAGAAATATTCAGATAAAGAGAGACGGAGTATCTTAACACTGGGTTCCCTCTGCCTCCCCTGCCGTGTGCGGGAAACAGCGTGAAGCTAAAATATAATAATAATAGTAAAGAGAATATTAATAAGTAATAAACATTTTGAAACATCTCTGCATAAATTCATAAGAGAATAACAGTTTAGATTTCAAATTAAGGTGGCAACTTAATTAACCAAACACTAACTGTAGTCTCTCTAAGCCAACTTTATGCATATCTAATATGACTTTAATTACCGAGTCTGCACTGAAAATAGCTGAATATTTGTATTGCATAGAGATTATTATGTTAGAATGATTTAATGAAAATGTATAGATAAGTGTATTGTCATAAATGGAATATAGTAATGGAAAAACCGGAAAAGCGCGAGTTAGGCTCGCCCACCGAGGATTCTGTACAAGAATTGGAGGTCTTGAGCTTTTTGTGAAATTCAAGCTTAGCCACAGCCCAATCATCTAATACATCACTTGAACTAGCGGCTTAAATACCAAATTTTGCCTCCCATTTAAGGCGATTTTTTTTAAACTAGTACTAACTGTAGATGCTAGCTGCCAAATTTCATAATTCTAGGTATTCATAACCGAACCTATTAATTTTGGTTCCCTTTGTAGGGTCGAAACATACGTTTTTTGCGATGTAAACGGCCATATCTGTTATCAGGTAAATGTAGAAATAGGTTTTTTTTCACTAAATCATTGGAAGGGAGGTATATGGTTAGAATTTCAACTCGATGTTTCCAAGCGTTCCTGAGATAAAGACTCTATACAGACACACTGACTGATAGCGGATCGATTTATAGAAATTTCTTTTATTATTCATGAAATATGTATTTATAAAACACCTTTTATCCCTTAAATAAAATTATTTAGAGATAGATTTATTCAAGAAACTATAAACATAAATTGACTATATTCATTACGACTAAATAATTAATGAAAGATTCATCTGAAAGTGCTTCAAAATATATTATAAATGTATGTATGAGATAACGCGCGCTTACACAAACCCTACATGGCTGTTTAAACCATCTTATTTAACAAGGCTTTTACTTAACAGCACTCAATTGTAATAGCAAATTGTAACAGCACTTAATTGTAAAGTCAGTTCGTCCTTTCGAAATACGGAACCCTAAAAGCAATAAAAAACAGCTTTTCCGCTTTTGTAGTCATATGCAGACGGAACCTCCTACGTCACTTCCTTTCCCACTTTCTACTCCATTCCTCAGTTTTCGTCCAAAAAAATAAAAAAAGTTTTTTTATATTAATAAAAATCTAAAGTTTAATTGTTTATATTAAAAACACGATGGGAACTGAACTAACAACCACTGCGCAAATTAAGATATTTTTCAACTGGCAACACTGGGGAATACTAAAACAAAATCCTTTTCCCAAGGTCGCGAAATAAGAAATTCAGACTGGAATAATCACATACACATAATATAGGTTATATCACGTAGAAGCTCGTAACACGTTTTATCGCTATATGAGCTCGAGTTCATTATATTTTATACAGTTATATGAAAGTACGTTTGTATACTATTGTTATATATTTGAGTATGAAATTACAAATATTAGGTACAAATCCGATTAAGTTCACCTGTCGAGGAGGACTTATCTTTTGGAAGGCTTGTATGAAGCTTGGTGACAGTGGACGAAGTGAAAGACTCCGATTCCCCCGCTAGTGATAAAGTATGAAGCCAAAAATATATATTGTAAAATGAACTCGAGACCATCGTGGCGCAGGGCACAAGCACGTGACTATACACGCGACGGTTGTGGTAGAGCCTTAGCACTAAGTGCCCAAGTCCGTTCTGCTTACTCAGCTATTAGTGGTTATAGCTAAAAGGCCGCGGGGCTTAATTTTCATTCAGGAAAACATTTAAAAATATGAAAACCTAGATAATATATTTCTGGTAGGAACTTAACGCCGCGCTTTGTCATACTAGCGAAGAACGAAGTAGAAGTTCACAATCACACGCTGATGCACACAGATTATTATCAGCATTTTTTTTTACATTTTAGCGTCAGATTATTATCCACTTCAAGTTCCACCAACGTATAAAGATTAAAAAAAATTGTTCATTAACCATTCTGTAAAACTGAACCCAAATATACCTCTACTAAAAGTAAAGCATATGTATTATGTAATAAGGGACTAAGTGCCATCACATACTCCTGTCATAATCATAAAAAGCGAAACGAAACCTCCATTTTAGGTAAAATGGACACATTCTATATATAAATTTTGAGAGTTTTAAATATATTTCAAAAGGGTATCGCAGTGTATATTTTTTGTTTATAAAGACAGCCGTAAATTATTTCTTTAAAATTGATTTTATATTTTAAATATATTTTATTTAAAAGTATTGAATGGAAGAAGAAAGAATAAAATAAAAGTTTGCCGTATCGCAGACAAAGTTAACTGATGTAATTAGTAGACACTCCGTTTTCCATTTCCACACCCAATTTACGTGACATTGCGTGTTGAGTGACGAAACCTAACGCCGTGCTTTGTCTTGTTGCCAGAGCGAAGAAATGAAAATAATTAACTGCTCTCTCTTCTTTCTTGTCTTTGCTAATAAAATTAATTAAACACAATTTAAAAATTATAAAATGTAAAACATGACAGAAATTTTTGATGTGTGTGTGTAGTGTGATACATCTTAATTTCTGTACATTTGTAAATACATACTAAGACTTTATAAATTTAAGATTTATCTATAATTGAGTTCGGATCTGCGATATTGACTTTCATTTCACCCATTCATCCTAATATCAATATATGTATACCAATATAAAAAAATATGAAATTATAAAACCAATTAAAAAAATATAAGCTTCACGCTGTATCCCACATACATCAGGATAAGCAGAGGGAACTTAGTGTTAAGATACTCTGTTCCGCATTTTCCTCCGAATTCTGGAGGAATTGTGGCGTATTGAGTGGCGGAACTCAAAACCGCGCTTTGCCTCGACACGACGTCAATCGACAACGAGGAAATGAAACTATGAATTTAAATAAATATTTAAGTTCTTCGAGTGGGGATCGAACCCACAACCAGTCGCGTTTACAGTCACACACTTGTACCTCTATGCAACGACTGGCCTAAAATTATGAAACATATTTTAAAAAATATCTTATGAAATATATACAGTAAAGTACAGTAGTCATAAAAAATATGTAAAAGATATAAAAAAATATTGTATATACGATTTTAACTTGTTACGTAATAAAATATAAAAACAGCCCACGTATGATTCGCGATATCGATCGCGAATCATACGCGAATCATACATTAATACGTACATGAAATATTTAAGGAATATTATTTAGAGTTCTAACGAATACTGAAAGGATAATATAATTCTAAATAACATAAGTTTTTATCGCCTTACACTATACGCCGAATTCGGGAAGCATTTTGGTGTGGCGGAACTTAACACTGCGCTTTGCTTCGATACCATAGTGAAAAAATGAAAATATTAAATATTTTGTACCCTTGAGTGGAAATCGAAGCCACAACCTGTCGCATTTACAGCCGCCCGCTTGTGTCCCTGCAACACGACTAGCTCATGACTTTATAATGAATAAGTTGTATACTATATAGATAGAAAACATCTACATACTATTATGAACACATTATAAAGCCAAAGGACAATAAATAATTATACATAGCTACAAAATATATTTATGCATATAATACAGTACATAATAGTTTGTTTTCCACTCAATTTTTTCCCCTCTCTGACATAATAAAACCCGGCGTTTAAAAATAGAAAACAGAGTCTTGACATTCGATTTTTTTATGGAAAAGACGAGCAAACCAAGAACCAGTCACCTAATGATAAGAGGATCACCTCCACCCACGCACCCCCTGTAACTCCAGAGGAGCTACAAGTGCGTTGCCGGCCTTTAACATGGATATGGATGTTTTGAAGGTACACATGTAGTCCATTGCACAGTTCCTACGAAACTGAATAGTAGTAGAGCGCCACGTCCCCAAATGGTGTGGATGGTAGTGGTCGAAAAATTCGGCGAGATATATACATAGAGGCGACATTCCTACGCTGAGCTAGACTCAAGCCGTTATATAAAATATGTATATACATATACATAGATCAGTCGTGGCGCAACGGCACAAAGTGTGACTATAAAACCGTCTGGTTGAGGGATCAATCCCCACTCGAGGAGATGGAATATTTACCCTAATTTGTATTTTCATTTCTTCGCTCGTGTCAAGGCAAAAGCCCGGCGTTGAGTTCTGCCACTCAACACGCAATGTCTCCAAAATTAGGCAGAAAGTGGAGAACGGAGTGTCTTAACACTAGGTTCCCTCTGCCTACCCTGATGTGTGCGGGATACAGCGTGAATCTAATTTAATTTAATATATACATTAGATAAAAAAAAACTATTCCAAATCGCAATACCGATAAAAAATAACAAAATTTTATCTGGAATAAATTTGCTTCTAACAAAATTATTAAACTAATAATTAAATCTATTTATTATTAACCATACAAACTTCACATATTCCCATTATCTCATACTAAACTAAACTAAAACGATTTAAGCCCCGATAAGTTGAGATACTTGAGGCACTTCAAACAAGCGCAAGCTTAACTGGATGCTTCCGTCTACGTTTTGCAATACGTAGGCAGGCGATTCTGTTAGCGAGCTAGTGAATAAATAAAAAGTTGCGGGCGGTTCACGTTTGGTTACAGGTTCGATCGATAAGTCGATGCTTGAATGGTTAGATTTTAATAGATATTTTATATCAGCTTCATGCTGTATCCCGCACACAACAAGATAGGGAGAGGGAACCTAGGGTTGAGACACTCCGATCCCCACTTTCTGCCGAATTCTGGAGGTACTGTGTGAGTGGCAGAACTCAACGCCGCGCTTTGCCTCGACACCAAAGCAAAGCGAAGCGAAATGGAAAAATAAATTTAAGTAAATATTTCATCTCCTCGAGTGGGTATTGAACCCACAACCAATCGATTTTATAGTAACACTTTGTGCCTCTGCGCTACGACTGGCCTCATATTTTATATTGTTGATTATAATATATAAGGCTCACCTTAAAATAATTATACAATATATTTGTACATTAATTTTTGTACAATAGGGAAATAATCTAATTTTCTGCCCCAAAAATAAACGAAAAACCATAATTACTACAGTTATTTATTTGAGCTTCGTACAAAGTTACTAAATCGTTGCAGAAAATGTCAGCACTGTATATAGACATACATATTTATCAATTTTTCACTTCTCCTACGAAAAGTAATTTCGTGAGTTAACTATGTTTAGATGTAAGTGTGCGATATTAGACAGAGCAAAAAAATTAAAATATTAAATATTTCATTTCTTCTAGTGGGAATCGAACTATCAACCTGTCACGTTATCACAAGCCTGTGCCCCTGCGCAATCACTAGCCTCTTCACAATCTTTCTCTTATTCTAGATATTTAAAGATAAATCCTAGTAACTATAAAATCAATAATTCTTGTATCACTTTTAGTCAAATTGAGTACACTATACAGTGTACGTTGAGTTTTTGCCCTCCATCATACGATGGAGGGCAAAAACTCAACGAAGCAATTTATCTATGTAAAGCAAGGAAATCCTTGAATTTATAAATAAAATGAAAACATTACTCCAAGAGAGATTTGAAGTCACAACTACCACAGTATATTAGAATGCGTAAAAATACGCCACGAAGGTGCAACTGGGACTTGTCTGATCTATTAAATATTTATAGATAAAAAGGTCGTGGCTCCACAAACCTCGGGCAATCGTCCTTTAAGCCGTCGGATAATACGTCTTTGATTCTCACTGTTTTCTATACATATAAATTTATTTCAGTTTACTATCTATGATTTTGAATAATTCAATAAAAAACGTTGTTTTACTTATTTATATGTAGTGTTTCACACTAGGGTACGGAGGGGGAACCAAGTGTTAAGATATTCCGTTCCCCATTTTTTGCCGAATACTGGAGGCATTGCGTGTCGAATGGTGGTGGAAAAAATTAAAATATTGTTAGCATAAGTTACTTATAGCGTAGTAATAGGTGCCACTGTAATCACGAGTACGTCATTTGATATTGTTTCCATTACCGATTGTATTAAGTGGCGGTAGTGTGCTGCGTCTTTTCCGGTGGATTTCCAATATAAGCACAAACGACACGGCACTCATGTTCATTACGTTCTAAGATATTGTCAAGACAACTTGTCATTACAATTCATATTTAAATATTGTGACTACGAGAGTATATGTGTATATAACAAGTGTAAATAAATTTATTGTAAAAGCTGGCTTTTGTGTCTGATTTGTTGGTTCGTCCGACAATATTATTATAAATATTTCACTTCCTCGAGTGGGAATCGAACCCACAGCCTGTCTGTCGCGTTTACAGTCACATGCTTGCCCCTGCGCTATTACTGGCTGTTGTTTTTCTTAAGTTTAAAAAAACTATATAAGAAATTAATAGTCTCGCTAATTTATTTTGCATCGGCTCTTCTCAACTCTGGGACATTTATTTTGGAGAACTGGTGTTGGTAAACTATTTGACATGTAAATACTTACTTTGGATACAATTAAAAAAACATCAATTGCTAGAGATGTCCGACATCAAACATTTTATACCCGTACTATCGTAACAGTACTACTTTCCACAACGAAACATAACAACAAACAAACATTAAAACATTGTAATAATTTAATTATTATAAATAAAACACAATATTATTTGCTTAACCATATTGTTATACCACATTATGCTTATAACAAAAACAATTCAGCTTAACATATTCTGTTTAAATAATCCCCTAATCCTTCTCTAAGGGCTAGCCGAGTACAAATAAACATTTTGAAAGGCCAAAAAGTATAACAAAGCAAAAACAACAAATCAATCTACATAGAAACATCCCAATCGTTCCACCTGAATATCAAACGACGTTATTTTTATAGGATTACTTGAAAAACCATCGTATAATTCCTTTTATAGTACGCTTTCAATTCTATTCTAAAATTAAAACACGATTGGTCATTTACATCCGGTCTTTATTTAGAGATTTTGTTGATGAATATTGGCTTAGTTCATATAAAATTGGAACGTGATCAAATAAGTTACTTTTGATTACTACTGTTGCGATCTAGTAAAAAGCTGTGATGCGATTCTAAAAGACCTAGTTTTTTGTTTTTTTTTTTTTGGTTTTAGTAAATGCTATTGGAGCGATTTTTTTTATATTTGTATTAGTTGGCTTCGCCTCTGTGGTCAAACGAAACCGTTAAGAAGCTGGATAGTGTCAGCTTCACGCTGTATCCCGCACACAGCAGGGTAGGCACAGGGAATCTTATTTTAAGACATTCCGTTCCCCACTTTCTGCCAAATTCTGGAGGCATTGCATGTTGAGTGGCAGAACTCAATGCCGCACTTAGCCTCGACACCAGAGCGAAGAAATGGAAATATAAATTAAAGTAAATATTTCATCTCCTCGAGTGGGGATCGAACCCACAACCAGTCGGTTTTACAGTCACACTTCGTGCCGCTGCGCCACGACTGAATAATGTGTATGACACATTCTGAGAACCTAAGGTACTGACCACAGTGGGCTTAATTAGAATGCTTAATGTATTGAAATGAAGCCTATTTGGGAAGAAATGGACTTTCTAATATAAAAATAATTTTACAATTTGAATCAACAGGTCCTGAGGTTAACACTTTATAACACTAGTATAAATTTATAAAAATATTGGAGAAATTTATTCCAAACCAACAAAAAAAAGCAATTTAAATTTTAAATATCACATTTAAATTATAATCAAAAAAATCTGTCAAACTTAACTAAAAGCAAAACGAGAGCTGTCACTGGCAATTTTTCCATATAATTGAACAAGAGACAAAGCCAGTGACCTCCCATTATCAAATTAAGCATCCATTTAATGTTAAAACATGCTAATGGATTGATGTAACATCACAATAATTCCATAATTAATACTCACGCGCCGTCCGTCCCGTCCGTGCGTGACAATCAGAATATAATTTAACAAATAGTGACGTGACATTTTGTGTTGTCCGTGACAGAAATGACACGTTGACACAATTTGGCTTAACTAAATCAATTTAAGTGCTTGTTTTCATTAGTGATTTATGTATAATGGAGGATATAGAGTAACTGTATTCTCTTATTTTTATAATTTTTAAAGAGTTATTCGAAGCTAAAGATAGAAACAAGTTTTTAGATAACATATAAAATAAAATAACAATATTTAAACGTAGCAGTACTCGGATTGCAACTCTTTATTTCAAGCAATACATCGAAATTTTTATACGCTTGCTACTAATTATTTGGACGATTTACAAGATTGCAACCACTATAGCTGTCCTGTCCAGAGGCCAATCGTGGCGCAGCGGCACGAGATGTGACTGTAAAAACCGACTGGTTGTGGATTCGATCCCCACTCGAGGAGATGAAATATTTACTTAAATTTATATTTCCATTTCTTCACTCTGGTGTCGAGGTTAAGCGCGGCGTTGAGTTTTGCCACTTTACTCGAAATGCCTCCAGAATTCGGCAGAAAGTGGGGAACGGAGTGTCTTAACACCAGGTTCCCTCTATCTACCTTGATGTGTGCGGGATACAGCGTGAAGCTGATTTATTTATTTATTTTTTTACCATAGCTGTAGATTTGTTTTTTCACACAGCGACTTAATACGATGCACACTGCACTGCGTGGTGAGCGGTGGAACCCAACACCGCACTTTATATCTCTTAATGAAAAGAATTTAATATAAGCGACTTAACACGATGCACACTGCACTGCGTGACGAGCGGCGGAACCCAACACCGCACTTTATCTCTCTTAATAAAAATAATTTAAAATAATAATGCCCTAGCATATTTACATCCAAAAACATATTCATCCACACATTATCGTAATTCCAATAAAACAATTCTTTAATCCACGGTGCGTCTAAGTAATCTTGTATTGCAGGTCTCTGGGGAAATCTAAGTTTTGCCGCAACGCTGACTCGTACAAATGGAAAAACGGGTGGTGATGCGGTTGTCCAACAATTATTATAGTGTGGCGCTTTAATTCTGATACAACTTTTTTTTGTCCTTTTACGTGATAAGGGTTTATCACGTTGTAAGATAGATTTTTTGTGTATCTAGATAGTGTAGCTATGTATTTTTAATGAATTTCATTTGTACTAAGTATAATAGTGTAGGTTAGTAAAGTAGTTTATACTAAAATAATGCTAAGAAGTTTTTCATATACTTTTTTTTATAATGAAACCATCACTATTTACCAGTAGTAGGGCAAGGGGGATGTGCGACTGTACCTAACAGATTGTGGGTTCTATTCCCGATGTAAACAGGTTGTAGTGATGAGATTGTAGTGCGATCTCCACATTGAGGAATGATTTCATCTAAATTAGTTTTTATTACTACGCTCTGGTGTTGAGTTTCGCGATTCAAAATAATATGGTCTCAAATTTGAACGAAAAGCCAAGAAAGGAGTGAGAAATTGATAATAAAAAGATTAAATCGAATAGTGATAGTGTCTCGATAAAACTATTTACGTTCTGAGCATAAGTTACAGAAGTTAAAAAAATAATGAAACAAGTTGACGATTGCGTAACTTTTGTAAATAGACATTTAAACAATACAAATTGGTGGTAAATTTATAAAAATAAGAAGTAATATTTCAAAGAAATACCTAAAAAATCTAAGTAAATATTTTTACGCATAAAAAATATAGATTTAGCGAGGAAAATGTTATTTTACCTAAAACCGTTCGCCGTAACAAAGAGATAAAAGGAATAATCTGAATATAAAAACATACTCAGATAGTTTAGGCACGTAGACAGAATGAGTGATGAAAGATAAAAACGATGTACGGTAGAAATATGGAAACGAGGCAAGAAATGTCGTTCTAGATGAACAAAATAATAGAAAAATATACTTACGAAGTAAAATTAGTTTAGGTCATATTGAGGTCAAATACATGAAATAAATATAGTAACAGGGTAGGTAATTAGAAGAAGAGGAAGTCTTGACACGATTACCAGTGTTGGGTCGCCTATGTAACGTAAATTTCGAAATATATTCAAATGTTTCCTCCAAATGTTTCAAGCCTTAAAAATAGATTTCAAATTGTAAAAATTGATAACGTTCAAAGTACAGAGAGCCTAATTTCGTGCGGCATTCCACAAGGCTCAATCTTAGGACCTTTGCTAATTCTAATATAAATAATATTCATGAAATAGATTTGCATAGGTATCTATCTCTGTACGCAGATGATTCATGTCTGTTTTACTTTGACTCCAATATACATCAATTATTTATTTAGTTAATTGAAAAGCTCAAGAAAGTCTAAACAAATTATATTATTAGTTTCACTATAATCTACTAAGAATTAACATATCGAAAACGTGTTACGTAATCTTTAAACCCAAAAATAATTCCTCTGCATAAGTCATTAAAAATAGATAACATGTTGTCATACTACAAAAACCTTATGCAATCGATCCAATTCGAGCATATACTTAATAAATTGTCTTCTCTCACAGGCTCATATCGACATATCGCCCGATGTAATCCGTGTCACTAACGTTTTATTATTTATAATTCTTTAGTGAAGTCTAACTTGCTTTCTTGAATGCAAATATGGGGAAATGCCGCTAAAACTCCTTTAATACATTTAAAAGACAACAACTATCCGTATACATAACTAAAAACTACCTACTTTAAAAGTAAAAAAACGCATTAAATGAGTAAGTAAAAAAAAATGTAAGAGAGTGTATTAGTAATGTAAGATCGACATCTATTTAATTTGTTAACCAATGTTTTCATGTAAGTGGCTTATGTCTTTAATGAAAATGAAATATAAATAACAGAAATTAATTTCGATATATATTAAAAGAAATCAGATTACTGCTAGAAACATACGAATAAAACTAAATACTGTACAACGTACAGAATAGCCATTTTATTTTACTGTGTAAAAAAGTTTTTTACGATTTTTTTAATCTGACATTTCATACATTTCAGTAATCCGTGGTCACGGGCTGTGAGTGCACGTTACGCAAAATAAATTCTTTTTATTCCTAGGTCATATGTATAAGGGTATACAAAATGTATGTTAATAAAAAACGATTTTATTATATTTACATAAGATAATTATTTAGATACAATTAACAATGTATAGACTTCTTTTATAAAAATATTTAAAAGTTATAACCTTGTGTATAGATTTACACGGCCAATAACAGCACATCAAAAAAATATTATTAAGTTGTTTAGGGTAATAATATGTATAGAAAAACTTGATGTTTTTAGTAATACTTGCATAAAAACTCTTTTGGTAGTACAGATTTAATTAGCTTACTTTTACTTACTCTGCCGTCACAAGGAAAAAGGCACAAATAACATTTTGTAAATATCGAGGAAACGGAGTTTAAAAATATGTTTCGGTTTTGTTAAAAAAAACACCAATAAAATATGCTTATCGAAAATGTGCAAATGTGAATATTTGCATTTATATATAATAGTAAGTATAAGACCATGGCATTATAGAGTTTTTTTTTTTATGTATATAATAAATAATTATACAACTAAATAAATATAACTAATTGTAAAAAATAAAGTTAAATCAGAAAGATTATGATTAAAATATATTATACATACAAACAAATATGCCTTTTTGCCTTTGTGCTCAAAGGTAACATACAAAATGTTACAATGAAACGACTCTTTTATTCAATTATGCCTCCTCATTGTAAAACAATAATTAAATTATTAGATGTAAACTACTTTTCTATGAATAAAAACAGGCAGTTGTGATAAAATCAAACCTTTATATTATATTAAAATGTTTAGAGAAACAGTTTTTCCTACCAGATACTGCGCCATTCTATTATTAAATCAGCAAAAGTAAGCCCCAGTCATGTACCTATATGTTTGTAACCGATAGGGACAAAACTTTGATTAAAAACAATAATCATCGGGCAAAACATTGCAGTTTTAATTTCGTCCATTCGAGGTAATATATTAATCTGAAGGTACATATTACATTGGGTGCTTACTCACGCCATTGACATTATATGATTTCATCCGTGGCTTTAATTCCTATTTCTGTAAATATGGTGTAAAATCGAATTCACAGTCACTTTCATTGCTACTGATGTTATGTTTGCATTTTTAAGTAATTGGTGATCTTTGCCTAATACTGAATAGATCATTGGTAAACTTTGTCTAACACTGAATCACCAGATTCAAAATATGACTAATTTTCTTCATTTGATTTGAATTTTGCAAGCCATTTGTAAATGGGCCAGATATATTGTAATAACTTAATAATACGATTACTAGCTAAACTTTTTAGTATTTACTTTATTATTTATTACGATATTACTTAATAATACTAATTTAGTTAAAAGAGTATAGACATTTCTCGAAAAATGCACGAGTCCCGCTACGTTCAAATTTTTATACATTTTCTAAATAAGTATTTTTCTTCCGTAAGTGTGGAATAACACTTTAAAAAATGTTAAAAATATATAACTCAATTTCGTAAAAAATGTCAGTTGTGCTGAGAACCTAGTGTTAAGACACTTCATACATTTATATACACTTTATTGTATTTGATAAGATATTATTGCACAGTTCTGTATACAAACTTCAGAATTTTCAATTTAAAACAATAAGAGATAGTGTTGTCAGTTTCTTAAGTTACTAGCGTGCCAGTGCAGAATGCAGTTCTCCTGAGAAGGGTCGTCGAGAAACTTAACAGTTGTTGACTTTAATTTAGGTTACAATTTTCTTCGCGAGACGTCTGGAGGAACGTTGGAGATTCTGAACGAGTTTTAGAGTACACATTTTTATACGTCATTACTTTAAATCAATATTTTCTTACGTTTACAAAGCTTAAAATAAAATATATTTATTTCAATTTCGCAAACTAAATGGAAACGTGCATTGAAAAGTAAATAATAATTTATATTTTTATATTATACCAGTGACCCGTAAACAAGATTTAAAAAAATGATCTATTAAGTTTTGTGAAAAACTTTTCAACATTAAATTTGATCGGCTTCAAGACACTCAGTTCACCGCGTTCCGCTTGAATTTGGGGCGTTACTTGTTACGTCTCGTAACTTAACGTCACTTTTTTTGTTAGCTTCATGTTGTATGAGCCACAACCTATTGCTGTTATAATTACGCTTGTGCCTCTGCGCCACGACCAACCTCTATAAGAACTATTCTTATATATAACATTATATTAAAAGATTCAAAGGTCAAACTTCCTTTCAGGGTTTATACTATTAAGATTTGGTGATATATCAATATTTCTTGGAAAGTTACGTTACGTTAGTTACGAATAATAAGATTTAAGTAAGCCCAACCAGATTTATTGATCGAAATTTCCATACAAACTTCTCAGTCCTTTTCTACCCTTGAGGGACCAAAGTTACGAACACGCAAGAAATATGTCGTCTATTTAATATGAATTACAAATATTTGTGGTAACTTACGAAAAATCCAAATATAGAAAAATGTATGTAAAATAATAACTTTCAAATGTTATAATATTAACATTCTATACATATTAACATTTGAAACTTCTTATTTTTTTAGTTTTACTGTGGTAGCTTCACGCTGTAACCCACATATAGCAAGTTAGACAGAAGGACATTGGGAACCTAGTGCTAAGTGGCCATTCCGCCAAATTCTAAAAGCATGACGTGTTAAGTGACGGAACTCAACGCCGTGCTGTGTCTCCTTACTCGGGCGAAGAAATGACAATATTAAATATTTATTTCCCAGAGTGGGAATCGAAGACATAACAGTTGCGTTTACGAAAAAATTAATATATTATTTACTATAGAAAGCATAATGAACATAAAATATTTCATTAATATTCAAATAATACTATAATATTATGATGAATTAAAATATAATTAATTATTATAAAATTATGACTATTTTTAACGGTTATTAAATATTAAGAAATACATGTATATAATTATTTCCATGAATAATATTTTATAAATGTATAATAATATTTATCATTTATGCGGTGAGTTCTGCCACTCAACACGCAATGCCTCCAGAATTCGGCAGAAAGTGGGGAACGGAGTGCCTTAACACTAAGTTCCCTCTGCCTACCCTGATGTGTGCGGGATACAGCGTGAAGCTGATTTATATTTATTATTTAACTAACGACCATGTTGGCAGTTGACATTTGTCTATTATTTGGTCAGTATTGGTCAGTGATGTTTAAGTAAAGTATTAGTAGTAGTAGTATAACTTTATTGGTTCCTTACGTGTTCCTATTTGCTAGTTAAATAAATAAATTGTTAATTGATGTTAATAAATTATATTATGCGCCATGGCGACCACTAGAATATCCTAATACGAGAAACATCCCCCAGATAAGGAATCAATAGTATGTAACGGTGCGTATCGCATCTTAAACTCTGAAACTTTTCAAATGTGTCTGGATTTTTACATATTATTATAATTTTATTTCGAAATCTACACACAATAAACTTACTTAATGTTAAAAACAAAAATTATACCTTCTAAAATATAATATTTTCTTAAATATTAAACATTTTGACCAAAACTCATACTCGTATTGTACATTCTTACAAACCCGACGTTTCGTTTCGAGTACTTTGCAGTAGTCCGTCTATAATTCACACCCCCGACTGGTGTAACAGTATGTACCTAGGGTATAAGTTAAAAATAAATAAATAAATAAAATAAAATATGCATTGCAATACACATAAATAACATAGTTAATTATTAATAGTACAAACTATATATTTTTAATACCATATTAATCGAGACGAGTTCGTGTATTGTCGTCCCGAGTGTCGCAACCGTCGTTCCGTCTATATAGGTGGTAGTGGTGCTTGGAAGGCAGCGGCCGAGTCGAACTCTTAAGTACTACGGTACTAATAAGTATGATGCACATAAAGACTTGTACCAAGTATATTATAAATATAATATAATAATTCGAAGCCTATAATGGCACGATCTTTTAGGATCGAATTTCTTATAAAGGCAATATATGTGTAGGAGCGACACATATTGTGGATCCAAGTGATCTTTGACCAATATTATAATATTGAATGTTGCTTGACGTCGCGAAGGCTGACGTGATGGGCTTATGCGAACTGTTGTAGCGACATTAACTATGTCGTGATTGATGCCGTCTCACAGTACGCTCGCGATACGTAAACTATGCTTGTATGGCGTTGGTCATTGAAATATTGTATACCACTTCTACGACTTGGTATACGATTAGTAGGTATGTGGTGCTGTTTCATGTCCCAGCTCCGGTATATGTAGTAGTGTCCGCCTGTCTCATAGAGGTGTGTGGTGCTATTTTATGTCCTGGAACTCTGGTGTATGTAGTAGTGTCCGCCTACGGTTCGAGACACGACTGTGGGGTGTGTGCCGTGCGTTTATTTAACATATCGGCCGCCTAGCGGTAGTGCGTTCGTTCCAACGACTTATATTGATCTCACAAATCAATGAACATCACGAATCACCATTCTAATACAATCTTAATATAAACAAGCGTAACAAGTACCTTCAGAAAGACCACACACAAACGTCCCGGAGAGTTCAATAACTGTTGCAGCCGCAGTCTGGTAGGAATTCACGATGTGGGGGCGGGGCGGTGCCCGTACTCTTTCTTCCTTTTATTATAATATAACTAGTTCGCAGTTATAGTGCAGGGGAAGATAGGACGCGCTCTTGGCTTTTCCTCGGAAGAGCTTTGAGTTATGACAATGTTATATTGTCGAGTTTCAGTTATTTGAATAAACTTCTGATGGCTAATATTTTATTAAAGCGATAAATAGAATTCCTAACGCTGTTACTTCTGAATCTTTAAAAGATTTTGGGTTCTTCACGATCACAACTATAAACGGTTCTAACCACTAGACACATCACGAGCCAAGGCATTACTTATTAAATAATATTTTTAAACGTGTTTGGGATATCAGTTACACTGGGAATCGAACCTATAACGGCTGTGCGATCAGCTATTCCATATTACCCCATACTTTAAAATAAAGCCATTGTGGCCAAACTATAACTTTGATTTACTTACCTATCGGAAATAAAACGTGGTTGTTTTATATGGTTTTATATACAATTTCAATAAAAGTGCCATTAAAATCAATTCACAGCAGTGTTCGCGTGGGGCGCGATCAAAAAGATAAAAATTGTTATTTTAGTTTCCACTAGCCCATGGCCAGTACGTATCGGCGTTTTGATTTAATTTAATATGATATTTCAATTTTTTTACATAACTGGTCGTCAATCAAAAAATATATCGAGTGACTTAATAATAGTATATAATGTTTATATGTAGATATATAGTTTTTAAATAGTCACTTCAACATGCCGATATTCCAAAAACTATTTAATATAACAAAATTATTCAATGATTTTCACAATATTACATATAAAGATTTTTTATAAATAGATTTCAAATAACTTGCTACCATACTACGTATCGAAGTAACGACAATTTACTCTCTTTTCCTCTTTAGTTACTATACCTGTAACTTACGTTTTAAGCTATGGCTTTATAATATTAGGATTCCATAACTTTTAAGGAAAAAAGGAACCCCTGACTAAGAAAGGAACTTCTGTCTGTCTGTCTGTCAAGAGCTTTTATCTCAGTAAAACTTGGAGATATCGAGTTAAAATTTAAACCATACACTCAAGTCTATAGTCCCTTAATTTCCTGAAACAATTGTATTTCTGAATTTTTATTTAAAAAAAGATATGGCCGTGTATTTAGCAAAAAACGCCTATTTCGAGTTAAGGGAATCAAAATAATAGGGTACTTTCGGCTGTTACCATCTACACGTAGTACTAGTTTAGAAAATAATCTGTAAACTATACATTTGTGGTTAAATCCTAAAAAACAAAACCGCTAGTTCAAATGAGGTGTCAGATTTTCAGAAAAGGCTCGAGACTTCTAATTTTTGTACGGAACCTCGGTGGGTGAACCCGCACTCGCACTTTTCCGGGTTTTTTTCTCAGTTTTACGTTGTATCCTGCATGAAGCAGGGCGTTTTTATGCTGGGGTACCAGTGTAAAAACACTCCACTTCCCATTTTCCGCCGATCTGTGGAGGCGCTGTGTGTTACACAAAGCAAATAAATTCATAGACAGGAATTAAACCCATTCTGTATATAACTGTGTGTGACGTATGACAGTCACATATTTGAGCCTCTGCCCCACTACTGGCTTCTATAATATTTTACACTTATTAAAATATCTTATAATACGTTTTATAATACAACTTACTCACAATATATTTTACATATCCTACGTTTACTAAAGCTTCTAAATTATCAGCACTCACCTATTTTGGCGTGTGTTAACTTGAATGACATGACACAGACAAGTGTCAACACCAGGTTAACGATCTTCATCGTGGCATACGCTTAAGTCATTTTCACGAAATATCTGGAAAGAGGAAACTACTTTAAGTATAAGTTAAAATAAATAAATCAGCTTCACGCTGTATTTTTTTTCTGTATCCCGCACACACCAGGGTAGGCAGAGGGAACCTAGTGTTAAGACACACCGTTCTCCACTTTCCTCCGAGTTCTGGAGTCATTGTGTGTGTGGCGGAACTCAACGCCGCGCTTTGCCTTGACACCAGAGCGAAGAAATGAAAATATAAATGTAAGTAAATATTTAAGTAAGTTAATAGTATTATATATTAATAGGAATAATAACATGGTTGCTTTCTTTTTTCAGCTGTAAAGTAGGCAGAGAGAGTCTGGTATTACGATACTCTGCTGCTCACTTTTCGCCGAATTCTGGAGGCGTTGCGTGTTGAGTGGTAGTACTTAACGCAGCGCTTTTCCTCGACACCAGAGCGAAGAAATGAAAATATTAAATATTTTATTTTCCTCAAGTGGGAATCGAACGCACAACCTGTCGCTTTTACGGTCACACGTTTATATCCATGCGCCACGACAAGCCTCAAATGACCATACACATATGTATATTAAACAGAGTAGACAGAGGGAACCTGAGAGCCTAGCGTGAGAGGGAGCATGGAGGAATTGCGTATTAAGTGGCGGAACTCAACGCCGCTAGACCCTATTCATATTTATAAATCACTTATTTACTTTTTGAAGACGATACCTAGGCTATATGTCCTTGTTTCTCAACCTTATCGTAAATTTGTCAATGAATATATAATATTATTGGACAAACAGAATATTATAATACATAGATACACTAAACACAACAATAAGCTCGGAGCTCCAAGTTCATATTGTATTCAGTTAAATTAATATCAATAATGACCTATATTCATGCATCGTGGAATTTTGCGTACAGTATTAATTTGCATTTGTAATATTAATTATTTTCGAATACATTATCTAAGTTAAATAATAATTGTTATAGTATAAATATATTTATTATTATATAGTGGAGAACGGAGTGTCTTAACACTAGGTTCCCTCCGCCTAACCTGCTGTGTGCGGGATACAGGGTGAAGCTGATAAAAAAATATATTATAACAAATCTTACTCTGGGAGAGTAACAATATAATAATATATGATGCTAATTGAGTAATTCTTTTTGTTTTAGCTTTACGCTGTATCTCGCATATAAACAGGGCAGAGACCCTGGTGTCTAGAGACGCCGTTAGCCATTTTCCAGCTGATTCAATTCAGCTTGCGTGAGTGGCGCCACGTTTTAAATGGCGAAACTTAACGCTGCACTTTGCCTTCACAGAGCAGGGAAATGGAAATAGTTTATTATTCCGAATGGGAATGGAACCCATAAGCATATCGGTACAGTCAAGTGCTGCTGTATTGTGGTACAATTAACTCGTTTATTTAGATATCACAATAAGTTCATCAGCATAATATAGTGACCATCCTATTCCAAAAAGTAAAATTTTAGGGTTCCGTACCTCAAAGCGAAAATACGGAACCCTTATAGAATTATTAGGTTGTCAGTCTCGAGATCACGATGATGTATCAAGCTTAAATTAATGTCCTTTAATATGAGCACAAAAAATCATACTTCTAAGTCAACGCAATCAAAATTTTTGATGAGATTCGTCGCATAATCAAAACCTATAGGGTACTTCTCGTACAATTATACTACAATTATAAAATTTAAAAGAAGTGAGAAGTTACAGTACCTATAAAGAAAGAAGTGAGAAGTTACATTACATATTTCATACAAAATGAATGCATACAGCATACAGCAAACTTAAGTTTTTTCAACTTTTATGCTCTTCCCATTGGAAAATAATCCTGAAATTGGTCAACAGGTCTTATTTTTGGTACTAAAACTCAATTCACGCACTATAAACTTTTACTTGCTCTATAATTCATTTTTTTGTATCAGCTTCACGCTGTATCCCGCACTCAGCAGGGTAGCAGAGGGAACCTTGTGTTAAGACACTCCGTTCCCCACTTTTCGCCGAATTCTGGAGACATTGGACATTGCGTTTTGAGTGGCGGACACCAGAACAAAGAAATAGAAATATAAATTTTAAATACATATTTCATTTCCTCGAGTGGGGATCGAACCCACAACCAATCGATTTTGCAATCACACTTTGTGCCCCTGCGCCACGAAGGGCCTCGTATATTCATATATTTAATTCAAATCTATCAGCAAACCTCTATTACTGTGACACATACCTACACATATAGTATGTATAAAGCTTGTCGTCCACAGTAGTTAGACTTGAGCGCTTCATAAAATAAATAGGTTTAGCCGGAGCTTTCAAATAATGTAACTAGCCAATCGAAACTTTTAACATAAAGTGCTAGCTCGTATAACTAGTGTACTGAAATCCCCTTTTAGAATACACGCGTTAGTGGTATAATGTGAGAAGCTTTACTTCTCAGGTTTATTGGTACAAAATATAAGAGTTGTGTCT
This sequence comes from Heliconius hermathena, assembly GCA_013403705.1. Taxonomy (NCBI): domain Eukaryota; kingdom Metazoa; phylum Arthropoda; class Insecta; order Lepidoptera; family Nymphalidae; genus Heliconius; species Heliconius hermathena. Next base: position 92,452 of record JAAIXJ010000390.1, on the reverse strand, counting down.
AAGTTCGCTTAAAGTAAATTATACTATAATATTTTATTATTATTATTTTCTTTAAGCTTCACTACTTTTTTAGTGTAGTCAGAGGTAACCTAGTGTTAGGACAATCCGTTCTATATAAATGTTAATGAAGACATTCCGTTCCCTGTTTTCCGTCAAATTCATGAGGTCTTGTCTGATGAGTGGTGGAACTGAACGCCGCGCTTTTACCTCAACACTACAGCGAGGAAATTATAATATGAAATATATTATTTCCCCTAGCAGGAGTCGAACCAACGACTGGCTTCTAATTTTTCATAATAAATAAAGTTTCTACTATATAAATTTTATATAAGATTCTACCATTACATTATGGATATTAGCTTCCTTTTCTAAAGTGAACGGTTTATGACATCGAATGGAGGTATGCATTTGAAGTTTTGAAGTAAAACAAATAGATTCACTTAAGCGGACCTCGATTTATATGCGAGCGTAGAAGAATTCAATTTCCCGTATAAAAATCTCGAATGGACAGAGAGCTAAGTCGAATAATTCTTATATTGACCCACGTTCTGAATGTGAATATATAAATGGCAATTTGATTTAATTTAGATAAAAGTATTATATAATATAGGCCGAGGCCGGTCTTGGCGCAGCGGCACGAGGTGTGGCTGCAAAACCGACTGGTTGTGGGTTCGATCCCCACTCGAGGAGATGAAATATTTACTTAAATTTATATTTCCATTTCTTCGCTCTGGTGTCGAGGTTAAGCGCGGCGTTGAGTTCTGCCACTCAACACGCAATGCCTCCAGAATTCGGCAGAAAGTGGGGAACGGAGTGTCTTAACACTAGGTTCCCTCTGCCTACCCTGCTGTGTGCGGGATACAGTGTGAAGCTAATTTAATTTTTTTAATTTTATTATATAATATAACCAGTTTTTGCGCAGGGCCACAAACGGGTTTCATTGGTCTGGTGTCGAGGTAAAGCACGGCGTTAAGTTCCGCCACTTACCCCGCCTCTAGATTTCAGCGGAGAATAGAGAATGGAGTTCTTAATATAATACAAGGTTCTGCCCACCCAGCTGTGTGCGGGATACAACGTAAAGCTTTATATATGAAGGAATTCTTCGAAGCACAAGTAAATAACATTTCTAAATTACTTTTACGCGCTTAAAGGACGATGTTCAAACAGTTTCAAACAGCAAAATATTATACTCTCTAGTGTAAACTAAATTGAACGGTTGGTCTTTGAAATATAATTATATCTTTTGAATAATCAAAATAAGCAATTTAATAGCATGTCCTGTGATTTAAGTAGTGGAAAATTCTCTCATTAATTTTCTCCTTTTCTACTATAGAAAGAAGAGAGCCAGTCGTGGCGCAGGAGTGTGCCCCTGCACCACGACTTTACAGTCACACTTTGTGAAGTGTGACTGTAAAATCGACTGGTTGTGGGTTCAATCCCCACTCAAGAATTGAAATATTAATTTACATTTATATTTTTATTTTTTAGCTCTGGTGTCAAGATAAAGATCGGCGTTGCGTTCCGCCACTCAACACGCAATGCCTCCAAAACTCGGCGTAAAGTGGGGAACGGAGTGTCTTAACACTAGGTTTCCTCTGCCTACCTTACTGTGTACGGGATACAGCGTGATTAATTTATTTTTAATTTACCATAGATAGAAATTATTTGGGCAGCCCATATATGTATATAATAGTATTTACTAGCGAAATTTATTTTTGTTTAATACTCATAGTGCTAAGTGCACAGAAACTAAGTTAAATTACACATTAATGCCTTCTATTTCCAGCGTTTCAATATACATAAACTCAATAAGAGTCGACGTAGTGCGTGGGAATTAGTAGTAACTTTGTTTAAATAAAGACTCTAGCGGTTTCAAATCTCATTTGATACATTATAATATACATTTATTAAAGTATATTTTTATTTGAGGTCAGTCGTGGCGCAGCGGCACGAGGTGTGACTGTTAAAACCGACTGGTTGTGGGTTCGATCCCCACTCGAGGAGATGAAATATTTACTTAAATTTATATTACCATTTTTTCGCTCTGGTGTCGAGGTTGAGCGGCGCGGCGTTGAATTCTGCCACACAACACGCCATGCCTCCAGAATTCGGCAGAAAGTGGGAAACGGAGTGTCTTAACACTAGGTTCCCTCTGCCTACCCTGCTGTGTGCGGGATACAGCGTGAAGCTGATTATTATATTTTTATTATAAAACGCAAAATATAGGTACAGAAATTTAAAATAATATATTTATGTCTATATAAACACTTCTTAAAAAGTTGTGTCCGTGGTATAGTGACAAGAATGCTATGGAACAATGTAAAATTAAGAATCGAATGAAAGAGATATCGATAAAGTCATTTTCGCACTAACTTTTAAAGAATTTAAATTTATTTTTACCCTCTCGCTTTATCGCACTTATAGCAGAGAAAGCAGAGATAACTTTTTCGCTTGAATTCAAGATATTGCGTGTAGAGGGGCAGAATTCAACGCCGCGCTGTATCACTAAAATCTCTTAAGATTTTAGTGATATAGAGAAAAAGAGAACATTGTGGAGAACGAAAATTATGTATTTGTATTTAATCTTATTCAATCGGTTATGGGTTCGATCCTTACTTGGTGGGAATAAATTATTAAATGGTTTCGTTTCTCGCTCTACTACCAAGACAAAGTCGATGTTCCGCCACTCAATACGCAAAGTCTTCAAAATAAGATTAAAAAAGGGGTTCTCTTTAATCTTAATTAAATACAAATACATAATTTACGTTCTCCACAATTTTCTTCAACAATAGATTTCAAATTTATCAGTTGTAACAACTACGTCATCTTGAATCTACATTAGATATGTGTTTTAGTTACTCTACGATAAAAGTTGATTTTATGTTCGAGCTCCTTTATGTTAATCTTTTGTCTTGAGAGTTGGATTGTAAGTTACTTTCAAGTTTCCTGGAACGCGCTTTGGAAGCTTTATTTTAAGTATAAGCTATTTTAAGTATCGTCTATGTAAGTTAATTTATTTATTGTATTAAGCTTACCAACACTCAAACAGTTTTAAATAGCGAATATCAGTTTCACGATGTTTCCCGTAGCAGGGTAGGCAGAGGGAACCTCGTGTTAAGGCATTTCAATTCCCACGTTCCTCCAAATTCTCCGAGCATTGCGTGTTGAGTAGCGGAACTCACACTGAGCTTTTACTTACGTTATATTTAATATTTTACATATCTAATAAATCTGTCTTATAAAATTAAAACAATAAAATTAAAACTGCCACTTGAAGGCAAACATAAAAATTATTGTAAACAATCGATATTCTGATTAATATAAACATAGAAGTACAAAAAAGCAGATCACGATAATAGAAACAAGAATTAAATAAAAGGATATTAAACTTAACGTTGAATATTGTTTTATATTATAATGTAACGAACAAAAACAATGTTGGACTGTCATATCCTTAAAATTATATAATGGGTTCGATTCTTTTTTGGAGTCAATAAATTAATAAATGTTTTCGTTTCTTGCTCTACTACCAAGACAAAATGCGATGTTCCGCCACTCAGCACGCAACGTCTTCAAAATAAGATGAAAAATGGCTGCTACTGTATTTGCGGGATATAGTGTGAAAATATATATATATATATNTTTCAAGCATTATTCACATCGAAAATATTTTATTTAGACTACCATTTGTGAACTTGAAATAAATATTCTTGCATTTTAAATATTTATATACCAATTATTGGTTTTGCAAAATTATTTTTTGTGAATAAATAGTATGTCGGGTGTCGTTCTTTCAAAAGGACAGTGATACAATTCGAAAATTTGAAGTTTTTGGAAAGACAAGAATCTAAGAAATAGAGAGATTGTTTAAGTTCAGTTATAGCCGACACGCTATTATCCCGACATCACAATTTTTTGCGATATTACGTGTTAAGTTGCTGAACTCAACGATGCGCTTTGTCTCGTTACCAGAGCAAGGAAAATGGGAAATTTATTCCTCTAAACGGGAATCGAACCTACATCCCCTACGTGTACAATCAAAGAGTAATCGTTAGTAGTAGTTGAATTATCTCACCTCCATTATTATGAAGTGATGTATATTTTTAATTATTATTACAGTCATATTATATGTGTTTCAATGATTGGAGAGGAGAAAATAAAATTACGAACTTCGTCTACAACGCGAACAATGTGTAGATTGTTTGTATGCCTTTTATCTTAACTTAATAAAAAAAAATAGAAAAAAATATTTTTTCATTAATTATAGATACCTTTGTAATACAAATACAATAAAAACCATAATAAATAACAAAAGTCAATTTAAAATATATTTATTTTTTCAAAAAGGAGGTGGGGTTAAATTAAATAAGACACGATCTCACTCGAAATTCGACAGTTGTGGATTCGATTTCCACACAGTCGAATTAATTAACAAAATTTTAAGACAACAACGAAAAATGGGCGGAAATTCGGGAAGTTGGTGTCTAACACTACGTTCCTTTTACTTACCCTGATCCATGTGAGATACAGCGTGAAGCTAATGAAAAAAATTAAATCAGCTTCACGCTGTATCCCGCACCCAGCGGGGTAGGCAGAGAAAACCTAGTATTAAAACACTCCCTAACAAACTGGCTAATAAAAAAACATACAAAATTACAAAAAAAAATAAAAACCAGGAATTAAATTTAAAGTATAGTTTATAACACAAAATCATGATAAATAATTACATAACATTTTGCCAGTTCACAATTCTCCATACATACCATTTAAAAAAAAGCAAAACGCAGCTTGAGCAAATGCATATTAACAAGAATATACCGACGTTCCCGAAAAAAGATAGAAAAATGCCTTACAAAAGATAGCACAAAGAAATTCAGTACCTAAATTGTACAAAGCATAGTTAATGCGGACAGCATTTCTTTTCGCCTGAAAACGTGCGGAGATTTTCCATTTTTTTTTCTTTCTCGTGAATCTGGTGAAGAACCAGTGTGAAATTATTCTTTAAATTTTAACGATTGTAGTAAGAGTATGAGAGATATGTAACGTTCTTTTTTTTTCAGTTTATTTTTAGTTACATTTTTAATCTATGCATAATATATATTATATAAAAATATAACCGATGTCTGTATATAGATGATGATGTACGTATAAAAAAAATATATTATTGGGCGGCACATTTCAATGTATAATATGTAGAACACTAAACAATGGTTTTATAAGTTTGATATTGTTACGGAAACACTAGAATTTGTTGTATTACACCAAAAATAATAGTTTGAAAATCCCTATAAATCTGACAATTTTGCATACTTAACTAATTAAATGAGAGCCAGAAGGAATCTAGTGTACAGACACTTCGTTTCTCATTTTCCGCTGAATTCTTCAAGGAATTGCGTGTTGAATAGCGAAATTCAACGCCGAGCTTTTGCCTTGGTGCCAGAGCGAAGAAAACAATAATAAATTTCTTCGAGTGTGGATCGAACCCACAACCGTCGCGTTATAGTCACACCCTTGTGCCCTTGCTCCACGACGGCTTCAAATGAGATATAATAATTTAGTGGCAACTTCGCTTTTTAACCTAAAAATAGCACAGTTATAAAAAAAATAAGTTTTAAATGAATGTTTATTACTCTCCAACCATTCTGCTATGAGTTAACTATATTATAAAAAAAGTAATTGTAGGCAGGCCTACAATATAGTGCGAACACGCGAATTAGTAATTCGCTAACCGCGTGATGGGCACATGAATATTTGAAATATTAAAAGCATGTCACCGTCTGATACCCATTATTTAGTAAAATGTATATTTATGACTGTGAAATATCTTCAAATAATTGAACGCGATAAGTTGTGGTTCAATTCCCAATCGAGGAAACTAAATATTAATGAATGCCTCCAGAATTGAACGGGAAATGAGGAAAAGAAATGTGTTAATGGAAACGGAGATTGACAACACTAGGTTTCGAGGTTCCCTCTGCCTAGGCTATGCGCGGGATACAGCGTGAAGCTAATAAATTCTGAATGTAGTGTTAATATATAATAAAAAAATATGCCTCTTTTCACGATTTTTACACGTAAGCGTTGTTTCAAAAAGATTAACTAGTCACAATTTGCTAGTTCAAACACGATTAGGTTATGTCTATTGTATGTATATGTAAATTTCATATTTCATTGTTATATTGTAAGGTTTTTTATGAATGTGAAAACTTATAATTAATTTTCTTTCCACTTTAGAATAAAATAAAAGGGATTTCATAAGGTAGCAGGGTAGGCGGAACGAACCTAGTGTTTAAATATTCTTGCTTTCCTATTTATCTAGACAAATCGCAAAGAGCGAAACTCATCCTACTACTCAACACGCAAAAATTCTAGTTCTAGCACCACGTTCCCGTCTTATTCTTCTTATCAGAGCGAGAAAATGATTATAACCTTCGATTGAACCTTCAACCGCACGCCACAACCACATTTAAAAATATATTTAAACAAAAATAACACATTATTAAAGAAACAATCCAAACAATTATTTTATTTAATTCAAACCACCCAAAAATAACAATCTCTTAAACCAACTTTGAGAAACAAAAATCTTCTTAAAAAATAATACCAACTTCAGGTGGGCGCAGATAAGCAAAAGCAATTACACTTTACTTAAATTTATCTTCTGTAGACGAAACGTATCACACATTTCCACAATAAAACCCAGTGTTACGTTGTAAAAAGACAATGAAAGGATTACTCTGTGCAGTGCAGAACAAAAAGCTGCCATTAAAACAGCCACATGTAGTGATAATTACAGATTAAAAGTACCACAGAGGCTTCATTTAAATTAATTTGGCGTGTGTTTAAGCCTATATTTAAATTGACCTTTTTTTAGTCTCCTTGGCTTTTGTTATTTTAAAAACTTATTTATTATATTAAAAACTGCAAATTTGTAACTTGTATATTCAATACAAATTCTTATATAATTCTTATATACAATATTATTTATTGATGAAATGTTTTTAAACAGTTTTTTCAATTAAGATTTATTCTTTTATTAAAACATTTGTATAACAAAAGTAGGTAAAATTCTTCTTCTTTTTCAAAATTATTTTTCTCGCGTATAAGAGAACCTTGCACTAGGACACTTCATCATTCATTTCCATTTCCCCACCACCAACATTGTGATATACTACGTGAAGAGTATCGGAACGCTGCGCTTTTTCTTGTTAACAGAACAAGAAAGGGAAAATAATTCATAACCACCACCAAAATAAAATAATATATAATTTCTTAATTAATCAACTAGCTTTCACAACATAACAATAAACAGTATCCCAGCTTTAAATAAAGACAAAATCAATATTTCCTATTAGTACTAGAATGAGCGCAAGCATCGTATTATTTACATTTAACAAATCAACCAGGCCAGTCGTGGCGCAGGGGCACAAAATGTGGCTGTAAAACCGACTGGTTGTTGGTTCGATCCCTACTCGAGGAGATAAAATATTTACTTAAGTCTATATTTCCATTTCATCGCTCTGGTGTCGTGGACAAGCGCGGCGTTGAGTTCTGCCTCAACTCAACACGTAATGCGTCCAGAATTCGGCAGAAAGTGAGGAACGGAGTGACTTAACACTAGGTTCCTACCTACCCTGCTGTGTGCGGGATACAGCGTGAAGCTGATAAAAAGAAAAACAAATCAACCAGTAATTAATGTAAAATCGCCACTAACGATCTCTTTTTATATATACTTTTGACAGAACTTCGCGAAACACTCTCGTCCTTGAGACTTGAAATTTTAAGACCGACGCCTAATTACCCCGGTGAGGGTATACTTGTCACTTGTTGTTTCGGCATTCTGTCTAATTAGACTTCTTTGACGTTTTCTAATCTTGTATTTCTTTTGGAGCTTAAGTGCATAATATTATTTTTTTTCAGCTTCACGCTGTATCCCGTATATAGCAGGATAGGCAGAGGTAACTCAGTGTTAACACTCCGCTCCCAATTTTCCAGGAAATTCTGGAATGGTGGAACTCAACGCCACGTTTTGAATAGATACCAAAGCGAAGTAATGAAAGTATTTAATATTTTCATTTACTTGAATAAGAATCAAACACAACCTAGAGCATTTGCATAATACTTATGTATAATATTTGGCAAGCAAACTCTGACATTATATAGCGTGGCGATGAGTTCCGCCACTCAATACGCGGTCTTCAATTTATGTGAGAATACTAGTACTAGAGTGTCTTAACACTATGTTCCCCTTGCCCTCCCTGGTGTGCGCGGGATACAGCATGAAGCTGATTTTATTATTAAAAGTAGCCAAAATCAAAATGGTAGTTCCGTATCAAATGACTTAATTTCACATATTAATTAAAATCAGCTTCACGCTGTATCCCGCACACAGCAGGGTAGGCAGAGGGAACCTAGTGTTAAGACACTCCGTTCCCCACTTTCCACCGAGTTCTGGAGGTATAGCTTGTTGAGTGGCAGAACTCAACGCCGCGCTTAGTGTCGACACCAGAGCGAAGAAATGAAAATATAAATTTAAGTAAATATTTCATTTCCTCGAGTGGGGATCGAACCCACAACCAGTCGGTTTTCAGTCACACTTCGTGCCACTGCGCTACGACTGGCTTCAGATCACATATTAATAGTATAATAATAACACAAAAGGCTATTTAAAATCTGAAAATGAAGTAGAAACGTGATCTTCCCACCCATTATGGGTGCAATAAGGCAAACTAATGACTGTCATTCAATAAAGCGATTGGCTGATCGGGCGTTTAATCTTAATGTGTTCCCGTTTTTTCTGTACGTACGGTAAATTTATTTAATAAATTAAAATTATTTTTGGATTTTAATTAATTTCTTTGAATAAGGTATTTTTTTTATACTTTTTATCAACTTTCGAAAACATTTTGTATAAATGTATCTTTAATACAGCGGTAAGCATGACTTTTATCGTGATTTTTTTTATAGTTTGTTGTATATTGTCATAATTTCACTATTATATCATAATGATGAATATAAAGTAACGAATATGATATTGTAAAAGTGATGGTTGTGAATTCGATTCCCACTCGGGGGAATGAAATTAAAGTTAACATTAGGTTTTCAGTTTTGTCTGCCTACTCTGCAACGTGCGAAATACAGCGTGGAGCTACAAATACTCCGAGTTGAGTTGCGGAACTCAACGCTGGGTCTTATCTAGCCAGAGCAGTGAAATGAAAATTATTCTCAACCGTGTGAGGATTTAACCTACAATCATAGCGATTACAATCAGACGCTGTCACACTGGCCACTATACTTTGTGTTATTTAGAGTACATGTAAATAAAAGAGACTTTCTGCAAATGTGAAACAACTTTTTAATTTTTATGAATAGAACAAAGTGACGTTGTGAATGGTATAAAATTGCAGGTTTTCAATTTGTTTTTACTTCAAAAATATATAAATGTACGTAAAAAAACTAAAATACCCATTCAACAGTACAGACTTTTTCTGTATATTTAAAAGTAACCAACTAATATTGGTTCTATTGGGTTTTTTTTTCTAATTTAGCTCACAGGCGTTGCAGAATTCACTATTTTCTGTAATCACTGCTGAGGTTTCCGTTCCTAACCGAAACATTGATTAAAATTCTGTTTTGAATAATGAAGTTGAGTGCAGCGCAGTGGCACAACGGTGCGACTATAAACGCGACGGTTGTGGATTCGATTCCCACTCGGGGGAATGAAATTATTATTATTTTCATTTCTTTGCTCTGGTGACAAGGCAAAGGGCGGCGTTGAGTTCCGGTATTATTTTTGGTTAACTTTAGCAGTAATTTGAGTAGCATTAAGTGCGTTTATTCTTTTTCACTTTGGTGCAGATGTAGAGTAAACGCGGCGACTGTGAGTTTGATGTCCTTATGGAGGAATGAATTATTTCCATTTCCGTAGTAGGTAAAAACGGAGTTTCCTGCGGGAAAAAACGTAGAGCCGTGTAAGGTACCTATTATAATTAGCTCTCAACTTTGAGACTAATGTTGAGAGCAATCTTGAGATGCCGTTCTCATTCATAGATTATTAGATCGATTTCAGGGTCGATCTTAGATTTGAGTGTAGTTTATAAATGCGGGCTAAAAGCAATTAATGCGTTGAGTAGAAAAAGTGTATGTATGACACTTTTTATATTACACTTCAATTTCTTTTAACTTCAAGTGCAATAGTATTTTCTTATTTATTCCAAATTATTCTTTAATTTCTAAGTATCGTTTTATATATAATACTATCAAAATCAAAATTTTATATATTATTATATTACTGACGAGTAAAATTTAAATTTTCGTTTCGTCGTTTGATTAGTTCATAGTTAACCTTTTAAAAATTTCTATAGAAAGTTAAAATAAAGTTACATTATCTCTTTTATATATACATAAAGTACGTATATGATTTTGTGTATGAATAATGTAATTAATGAATAAATGAACATTGGATTTAAAATTTAAAATCATGCAAAATCAATAAATTTTACATACAGTTAGTAATTACCGTTTCTTTTATCTAAAAATTAGAATTGAACCCTGGTGGAATTTCTGACTGATAACACGACTGTAGTGCGTTCAATTCTCGCTTAGCAGAATAAATTACCTTGAACTTCACTATAGAATCAAGTGACAACATTATAGCTATTGACTTTGTTACCAGTAACAAAGTAAAACCGCGGTGTTGAGTTCCACAACGCAAAACGCAATGCCTAGTAAATTACATACATATTAATATTTATGAGATATAATAAATTGCAAAAAACAACTAACAAAACCCCGTCATGACAAAATATAATTAGGGTTGTTGTCCATTTATGTGGAGTTACTATTAAAAATCAATACAAAGAAATGTTCCTTCTATATGGCCAATAAAAAAATGCTATATTTAATACATTTGAATAATATTTACACACTTTTAAAACGTCTTACAAAAAATTACAATATTTGTAGATAAATTTTATATATTTAACAAACGCTCGTAGCGGTATTCGTAGCTCCGACGTAGCTTAGTTCACTAGATTGCTACGACGTGATATCTAAGTAAATGTGGTTTCAAATTTCGATTCCTATCCTAAATATTTTTATAGAATTATTTATATTGACCCTAAATTATGAACTACACTACAAAGAATTAGAAAAAAATGTATAAATTACATTATTTAAATTTCAATATTTTAAACATAACCTATCCACTTAAATAAATATTGAGCTTTATGTCATCGTGGTTATTCAGCTCCGTCCTAAATACCTCGTCGAAGGCCATTGTAGTAGAGCGATATAGGGTCTGATTGCAAACGAGAAGCTTGTGGGTTCAAGTTCCATTTGGGGACATGAACCGGGTGTCTTAGAACTTGATTGAGGGAATCAATTCCTGACCTGCTACGAGTACATGCGGAATACAGCGATAGCTATTAGACCGCCTATAAACAAGGCAACTTTGCCAAATTCGATTCAAAATGTTTGTGTTCCTTCGACATATTACCGACGCTTCTATTATAAGTTAGCAAAACGTTCATCAGATTTCGGCTGAGGTACGCGGGAACTACTGTAATAATCGCTCCCACCACCAACTCGACTAACAGCGGAACTTCGGAAAGCACACTAATATTTTGGAAGTCTTACGGTTGGTTGTTCATACTTCCAATGAATTTATTTGTTCGTAAACACCGTAATCACTAACTTTCGCGAACAACACGAGTTTAATTAAGAATGTTTGGTAATAATTATACTTACTTTATGAATGCGGGTCACATACTCGTACAACGATTGTAGGTTAAATTTTCATTTGTTGCCAACAACTTTATTTTTCATATTTTATTTTAGCCTTATACTAAATATAATTCATTCAAATACTAAAAAAAAAAAATTAAATCAACTTCACGCTGTATCCCGCACACAGCAGGGTAGGCAGAGGGAACCTAGTGTTAAGACACTCCGTTCCCCACTTTCTGCCGAATTCTGGAGGCATTGCGTGTTGAGTGGCAGAACTCAACGCCGCGCTTAACCTCAACACCAGAGCGAAGAAATGGAAATATAAATTTAAGTAAATATTTCATCTCCTCGAGTGGGGATCGAACCCACAACCAGTCG